>CM060952.1:19280062-19313709 GCA_030765055.1 Mantis religiosa
GTCTATCCGCTTTTAATAAATGAAACAATTGCACTCCTATAAAGTGCATAATTACATCGAATTTGTGGAATATCTATACTGATAGATCAGAAATTTCTAAAGCTTTTCTTTAAAATTATGTTTACGTCCTTCAACTTTATATCATATCGGACGATTATGTCAAAACTAATCAGGATCCATAGAGTAGTTACCCTTCACTTGTATTACAGAATAATGAGAAACCCTAGAAATAGCTTGAACAAGTTTGGGATCTCTGTAGACGCTAACACCACCCAAAAGAGTCGGGCACTGAAGAGCGTGTGGGAACAGCAGCTTATGCACCTAATAATGCAGAGAGAATTAAAGTTAAGCTACTCAATATCTACTCAGGTGAACTTATTACCATTCGAACAGGGGCGACTCGTCCTTACGTGCTGCTGTACGCTCTTTTCTGTTTTATAAATCACATTGTAGAAATTTTAAAAGACCATGTAAATAAAAATGCATTATTTTAAGTGTAAGAAATCGAGTACGACCAATAATGAACTCTTAATGCATGGAAAACCCCTACATAACTATAGAAACGGATCTTTGACTTCAACGTGCTGAGAGCCAGCAAGCGCGGTAATCAATTATTGCGCATGCGTACAACCTTCCCCTCTAGCCTCCCTGATGTCCTAAGTTCGCTAGATTTTCGCACAAATGCGCGCTGCATCTGGGTATTGCGTGATGATCATTCGCTGTACGGTGAAGCAGGGCCACCAACACTCATAGTTATAGCTGTAGAACTTGAATATGCATTGAATACCATTTAACAATCTATCATTGCTTTATATTTTAGTTCTAGAAACTAATTGCATCCTTCTTACGTAAACAGATCCAATACCTAATGGTTATTAAATCGCAGGGCAGATTGTTAGTGATGTAGCTATCGTGTTGGCATGATACTCCCATTCCCGCGACAGTAACAAGTGAATGTGGTTTGCATGCTCGTATTGTATCCAAGTATTTCTTTGTGTAACGTTATTTAGTGTCTGATATCAGTTTATTTATTTTGTGTGAGAGTGTGAAACGTGTTATACATTCACCTTATTCAGTGTATGAGTAATTTAATATTAGGAAAACTTTAACCAATAAATAATGAACACGGTTAATGAACTTCCGAAAACTCCCTTTTCAAGGCGAGCATTAGAAGAAATGATTAGTATAAAAAGTTAGGGAGACCAACATCCGATCTAAAAATTGAGCAAAACGCGAAGGGATGTAGGAATTCTGTTTATACCTTGAAGAAACATCGGCACATGGACTTTATTTTTCGAAACTAGATGAGCTGCATGGACTTTTCCCCGCAGGAGGCTGTTATTTTTCGGCACGAACCGCCACTTCATTCGAACAGCTTATCACTTATTTTATTTCATTCCAAATAAATAAAAGTACTATATTTTCTGAATATTATAGTGTTTTGACTAAACTAAAAGGAAGAATCTGTGAGGAAAATATTAGTATAACAGAAATGGAAATAAAATAGAACATCTATCGGAAGCATTAAGCATGTTAACGCGGACAGGCGAAAAGAAAAATATACGAGGGCTGTTCAATAAAGTTTTTGACAACGTACTTCAACTCATCCTCATAATTTTGATGGTCCTTCTCAAAATGGTCTCCGCTGAATGCGATGCACTTATCCCAACGTTTCTGCCAGTCTTCAAAGACATGCTGGAAACCATTTTATGAGAGGTCCTTCAAAATCGCCTCCGCAGCCTTCACCACTGCTTCTGATGATGGATAATACCTCCCACGAAGACGTTTCTTCAAGTTAGGGAATAGAAAAAAGTCACATGGGGCTAAATTTGGACTATAGGGAGGGTGAGGGATGCACTTTACGTTGATTTTTGCAACATATTCAGCAACAATATTGGCAATAAGCGGCCGCACATTATCGTGGTGCAGCATCCAGCCTTCTTCACGGAAATGTGGTCTTTTGCGCCTGATATGGACTTGCAATGTTTTCAGGACATCCCTGTAGTATTATCCAGTTACTGATGTGTGTGCAGGTACAACATGCTGATAAACCATTCCATGAATATCAAAGAATGAGATGACCATAGCTTCTCCAGCAGAATCAACCACTTTTGCTTTTTTGGAGGGTGGTGATGAAGGAGATTTCCACACTGAGCTTTGCTGTTTGCTCTCAGGATCAAAATGATGTAGCCAAGTTTCATCAGCAGTGATTACATTTGAAAGAACCTCTGGATCTTCCTCTAACATCAACTTTAACTGCATGCAGACCTGCATGCGAATGTCCTTTTGTTCGGGAATCAACAGTCTTGGAACCCATCGCACACAAACACGTCTCATGTGTACTGATTCTGTCACCAACGAGTGGGTGGCACTCAATGAAATGTTCAGTATTTCAGAAAATGATCTTAAGGTAATTCGTCGATCCTCTCTCACAATGGCAGCAGCAGTGTTGATGTTTTCTTCCGTAAGAGCAGTAGCTTGAGAACTGGCTCCACCTTTCTTTGAAATTGATTGTCTCCCCTCTTTAAACATTTTAAACCACCTTCGAGCTGTGCTGTAGGGAAGAACAGACTCTCCATAGGCCTCCTGTAACATTGTATAGGCCTCAACTGAAGATTTGTTGAGAATTTCAAAGCCGCATTTTGTCCTAGCATGTTTCCTCCATTGCAGCAGTAGGCGATACTGAACATGTTTGAACTTGCCTGGTTCTCACAGGCGGGAACCAGGAGTACCAACAGTGAAACTACTACGGCGTGTTTGTTTCACATTAACCTAACAGAATATAATATGATTCAATTTTAGTACGAAAAATTATGACCCTAAAAAGATTATGATCATTCTTTATTGAACAGTCCTCGCATATATAAGTTAATTGTTATATTGGTTAAGAGAAAAGTGGATTAGGGTAAAAGAAGGCAAGATCAAGCAGAATTGACACCAACCTGCTCAGGAAAACCAAAGGCTAATAGCCAGGGGACCTGAGTCAGCGAGTAAATCTTGGGTCAGCAATTTCATGTATTTGTACAGGATGTATGATAATGCATGTACGATATTAAAGTTATTGTAGTGAAACTGTACAAATATAAAATATCTGCTGGCCACACAACGACAGGATCCGCTTTAGGAACTGTATGTGTTTTACTTAAAACATGTGAATGTGAAATGAAAGTTGTCTGGATTAACAATCAGCAGATAGAGGAGTGGGCAGAGAAAGTTATTCGAATGCAGCACAAGCGAGCCCCCGAAGGCCAGTGAATCACTGTAACTCATTATACGGAACATTAGAGGTGCAGTAATTAGCTGCAGTTTATTATTATAGAAAAGGAAACCCATTCAAGGTCGCCTTGCCTCACGTCACAATAATATCGTGATGCGGAATTGTCAGCCAGGCGATACAAAACAAAACAGCAGCGCTGCAGTTCATTTATTTACATTATTGCAGGGAAATTCGTCCTCTAAATGGATAACCTGATTTAATATGTCAGAAGTGAGTATATTGTAGTTAAATAACTCACTTTTCTACAAACTATTGCTATACTATCCTATCCAGTTAGAGATTTGTGCAAATAATTTTACTGCATATCTCCTGAGCTTTATGTGAAGGTAAAATATTCTAAGAGCAGATCGCTATGTGATGGCTTGGGATTGGGATTTCATTACGGAGGGTGCCCGCCTCGGTAGCGTGGTAGTAGAATGTCTGCCTCACGTTCAAGAGGACCCAAGTTCGAATCTCGGTCAGTGTGAGTTACCTGGATAAGGTTTTCTCCGGGGTTTTCCCTTATACGGAAAGGCGAATGTCGGGTAACTCTAAGCTCTATGGACCTTGGACTCATTTGAGCATCATTTCACCCATTCCATTCATTGTCCGATATGACTTAACGTTGGAGGTTTTCCCTTATCCTGAAAGATGAATGTCTGGTAACTCTAAGCTCTATGGACCTTGGACTCATTTGAGCATCATTTCACCCATTCCATTCATTGTCCGATATGACTTAACGTTGGAGGTTTTCTCTTATCCTGAAAGATGAATGTCTGGTAACGCTAAGCTCTATGTACCGTGTACTCATTTGAACATCATTTCATTCATCGTCCGATATGACTTAACGTTGAAGGACGTAAAATTTAAAAAACAAAAAAACAAAAATGACGGAGGGCGTTCGGTACGTAGGCCACCATACTGGGTATATTGTTCCTATGCCCCAAGGGGGGCGGGCAAACAGTGTGTGACGGCTGAAGTAAGACAACAAAGGAACGTACTTAAAACTAAGAAAAAAGTGATGTGTTAAAACTAAAAATTGATCTTCAAAACAAATCCTATTGAATAGACTTGACTCAAGTACGAGTATAGCACTATCTTCTTCATCATCATGATCATCTTCATCGCTATTATTAATTGATCGTCATGATCATTTAGTACCTAATAGTAAATTAATGCTATTGTGGCTAAACAGGTTCTTTAGTATATATGGTAACCGATTGACGGATTCTCTCCATTGCGCGAGGATGCCGAGAGTTGCCGGACAAATGCAGCAATAGAACCTTGCCTCTCAGGCGGTCAATGGTCGCTTCTATGTCTTGGGTTCCAAAGTGGTACAACAGTTGTGTAGTGCCACAAGCTGTTTCATTGTCATATCTGCACAAGGAAGGCGGGTAAGGAAGGAGATTTCCGATCATTGGAGTTACTTCCCGTGGTGACTCAGGGCATGCAGCTGATAGCAGTGTGTCCAACGCCCTTCCTTCACCTCATTCCAGCACAGATAATGCCAAACCCACACGCACTGACATTTGTCAACAATGTCCCAAAACATTTAACAATAACTGCGGTTACATTCTACAAACTAGTTTACAAAGTATACACTTGAAAGAAGCGTAGGGACAGTGAAGCAGAAATTAGTACAAAAGTGAATCGAGAATATATTGACACATTGCTTCAATAAACAGTGTGAGTGAAGCAATGTGTCAATATATTCTTGATTCACTTTTGTACTAGTTTACAAAGCTTTCTCACCGCCACGTAGACACACCGAGATACATGTTTCGAGGTCCCTGAGTCCAAAAACATTGTTTATGTACGTATGTGTCGGTGAACAGTATTACTCAGAAATGAAAAATCAGTTAAATACCAATCTTGGTAAGTATATAAGTTCTGGACCTTGCAAGAATGTAACATGAAGAACTTCAGGAAAATTCTCCAATGCCAAACTCCCTTTCACGGAAAAATTTTGGTCTCAAAATTTACTCAAGCCATTTCATTTAAATTACTATGGGCTATATTCACATATTTGACTTTGGTATGGAAATATCTCCCAAAAGGACATAGGTGGTCCAACGTTTTGACATAAACGATAAATGGCCTCTAACCAAGAAAAGCCGGGGAGTTTCATGGAGCAAGTCCTTCTGCGCATATGCAACATCCATTGAGTTACGCCAGAGGTTCTACTCCCATTACTCTTGGACCCGTAGGACCAAGGATCCGGGCCTCATTCTACCCGGGAGCCGAAGCTCCGGGGCTGTTTCCAAAAGGCAATATCTGGAGCCTAAAAAGCCCCCCATCGACTCAAAAATTAAGAAGGGTGGAAGTGGATACGCCACTTACGCGCGTCAACCCCGCAGGGAAGACTACCGAAAACCCCGGTGGGGCCGCCTGGTGATATAGCACACCTTCTACTATCTCTGCAGACTAGTACCCAGGACTTATTAGGCAACCCTCTAACCCCTCCGGGCTGCCGTAGCCTGGTGATATAGCACACCTTCTACTATCTCTGCAGACTAGTACCCAGGACTTCTTAGGCAACCCTCTAACCCCTCCGGGCTGCCGTAGCCTGGTGATATAGCACACCTTCTACTATCTCTGCAGACTAGTACCCATGACTTATTAGGCAACCCTCTAACCCCTCCGGGCTGCCGTAGCCTGGTGATATAGCACACCTTCTACTATCTCTGCAGACTAGTACCCAGGACTTATTAGGCAACCCTCTAACCCCTCCGGGCTGCCGTAGCCTGGTGATATAGCACACCTTCTACTATCTCTGCAGACTAGTACCCAGGACTTATTAGGCAACCCTCTAACCCCTCCGGGCTGCCGTAGCCTGGTGATATAGCACACCTTCTACTATCTCTGCAGACTAGTACCCAGGACTTATTAGGCAACCCTCTAACCCCTCCGGGCTGCCGTAGCCTGGTGATATAGCACACCTTCTACTAGCTCTGCAGGCTAGTACCCAGGACTTATTAGGCAACCCTCTAACCCCTCCGGGCTGCCGTAGCCTGGTGATATAGCACACCTTCTACTATCTCTGCAGACTAGTACCCAGGACTTATTAGGCAACCCTCTAACCCCTCCGGGCTGCCGTAGCCTGGTGATATAGCACACCTTCTACTAGCTCTGCAGGCTAGTACCCAGGACTTATTAGGCAACCCTCTAACCCCTCCGGGCTGCCGTAGCCTGGTGATATAGCACACCTTCTACTATCTCTGCAGACTAGTACCCAGGACTTATTAGGCAACCCTCTAACCCCTCCGGGCTGCCGTAGCCTGGTGATATAGCACACCTTCTACTATCTCTGCAGACTAGTACCCAGGACTTAGTAGGCAACCCTCTAACCCCTCCGGGCTGCCGTAGCCTGGTGATATAGCACACCTTCTACTATCTCTGCAGACTAGTACCCAGGACTTAGTAGGCAACCCTCTAACCCCTCCGGGCTGCCGTAGCCTGGTGATATAGCACACCTTCTACTAGCTCTGCAGGCTAGTACCCAGGACTTATTAGGCAACCCTCTAACCCCTCCGGGCTGCCGTAGCCTGGTGATATAGCACACCTTCTACTATCTCTGCAGACTAGTACCCAGGACTTATTAGGCAACCCTCTAACCCCTCCGGGCTGCCGTAGCCTGGTGATATAGCACACCTTCTACTATCTCTGCAGACTAGTACCCAGGACTTATTAGGCAACCCTCTAACCCCTCCGGGCTGCCGTAGCCTGGTGATATAGCACACCTACTAGCTCTGCAGGCTAGTACCCAGGACTTATTAGGCAACCTTCTAACCCCTCCGGGCTGCCGTAGCCTGGTGATATAGCACACCTTCTACTATCTCTGCAGACTAGTACCCAGGACTTATTAGGCAACCCTCTAACCCCTCCGGGCTGCCGTAGCCTGGTGATATAGCACACCTTCTACTATCTCTGCAGGCTAGTACCCAGGACTTATTAGGCAACCCTCTAACCCCTCCGGGCTGCCGTAGCCTGGTGATATAGCACACCTTCTACTATCTCTGCAGGCTAGTACCCAGGACTTATTAGGCAACCCTCTAACCCCTCCGGGCTGCCGTAGCCTGGTGATATAGCACACCTTCTACTAGCTCTGCAGGCTAGTACCCAGGACTTATTAGGCAACCCTCTAACCCCTCCGGGCTGCCGTAGCCTGGTGATATAGCACACCTTCTACTATCTCTGCAGACTAGTACCCAGGACTTATTAGGCAACCCTCTAACCCCTCCGGGCTGCCGTAGCCTGGTGATATAGCACACCTTCTACTAGCTCTGCAGGCTAGTACTCAGGACTTATTAGGCAACCCTCTAACCCCTCCGGGCTGCCGTAGCCTGGTGATATAGCACACCTTCTACTAGCTCTGTAAGCTAGTACCCAGGACTTATTAGGCAACCCTCTAACCCCTCCGGGCTGCCGTAGCCTGGTGATATAGCACACCTTCTACTAGCTCTGCAGGCTAGTACCCAGGACTTATTAGGCAGCCCTCTAACCCCTCCGGGCGGTCGTAGCCTGTTGATCTAGCACACCTTCTACTAGCTCTGCAGGCTAGTACCCAGGACTTATTAGGCAACCCTCTAACCCCTCCGGGCTGCCGTAGCCTGGTGATATAGCACACCTACTAGCTCTGCAGGCTAGTACCCAGGACTTATTAGGCAACCCTCTAACCCCTCCGGGCTGCCGTAGCCTGGTGATATAGCACACCTTCTACTATCTCTGCAGACTAGTACCCAGGACTTATTAGGCAACCCTCTAACCCCTCCGGGCTGCCGTAGCCTGGTGATATAGCACACCTTCTACTATCTCTGCAGACTAGTACCCAGGACTTATTAGGCAACCCTCTAACCCCTCCGGGCTGCCGTAGCCTGGTGATATAGCACACCTTCTACTAGCTCTGCAGGCTAGTACCCAGGACTTATTAGGCAACCCTCTAACCCCTCCGGGCTGCCGTAGCCTGGTGATATAGCACACCTTCTACTAGCTCTGTAAGCTAGTACCCAGGACTTATTAGGCAACCCTCTAACCCCTCCGGGCTGCCGTAGCCTGGTGATATAGCACACCTTCTACTAGCTCTGCAGGCTAGTACCCAGGACTTATTAGGCAGCCCTCTAACCCCTCCGGGCGGTCGTAGCCTGTTGATCTAGCACACCTTCTACTAGCTCTGCAGGCTAGTACCCAGGACTTATTAGGCAACCCTCTAACCCCTCCGGGCTGCCGTAGCCTGGTGATATAGCACACCTTCTACTAGCTCTGTAGGCTAGTACCCAGGACTTATTAGGCAACCCTCTAACCCCTCCGGGCTGCCGTAGCCTGGTCGGAGGTACCCAATTTCCCGTGGGTTTCGAAAACACACTGCCCCCTCGAGTCCAACCCAATCCGAACAGCTCCCAATCAGGGAGGGGCTCGAATATCCATTGAGTAGTAAACCAACCACTACTACTGACAAGTTTATAAAAGGATGGACATTATTAATAACGGCTGGGTGCATGGCTTTACGATGCAGTCGCCAGTTTTCGGACACTTGTTACGTTTGCCATAAGCAGTCTTTTCTCTTTCTGATTCAGCTTCTGTGGATGTCCCGATTCTGTTCTCTGTATCGTCTAATGATGTCTCCATCAATGTTCCGTGGTATATTCACTTTAGCAACAATTTCTCTGCGTGTAATACCTTTAGCATAGTGAAAGATCACCAACTGTAGCTATTCAAGTGTTTTGTTGTTTCTTTTACGTCCCATTCGACTTTATGGTACACCATAGCAACATATAAGTATAGGTTTGGCACGAGGATTCGAATCTCTTCTTTTTAAAAATGTCTAAGCGGTTGAATAACTATGAGTGATCGAATATTAAAGTGGCGCATGTATACATACGTACAGATGTGTGCAAATTATTAGACTCATTCATGCTTTTTCACTTTGCTTCAGTTTAACATTCAAAGTAAAAGTTATTTACAGCCGTGACCTATTTCAATTTGTCGTAGTTCTTTTCCTTGCTATAATATGAAGCATATTCAATGAAATTTCTCTCTTGATAATAGCTGGGGGATTTTTCTTTTACTTATAGTAATATGGTGGCAGCTCTGAATTAAGAGCAGCCATTTTCTTCAGTCTTTTTATCCAACTGTTTGGTGATATTGCTTTCATTTGGTGAATGTAGTAACTGAAAACTATTAATATTTGCCTTTATTGTGTTTTATGGCTAATATATCCTCAGTTTTTATTATTAATTGATCTCAAGCCAGGTAACATCGTATATCTTATCCTTAGCATTCACAATGATTCAAAAGTGAGGATAAGGGCAAAAACTGCTGACTTATCCCCAAGGAAAGAAGCTGTAACTTAAGAGTCTTTTGAAGGAAACTCTTTATTCACAATGTGAAATAGCTAAGAAATTGTGTATTTCACAAAAATCTGTTAGTCGCATTAATCAAGCTTTAACTTTCGGTGAGACGTTGACCTCACAAAGGGGAACAAAAGAAAGCTATCACCAGAAACGCAAAGAAAACTTGTGCAGGTTGCAAAACAAAATAGAAGAGCGGCTGGTCCCCTAGTCAGTCGGTAGAGCACCTGCCTACCATGCTAGGGGTCCCGGGTTCGATTCCCGGCGGTGGGGGTGGGGATTTTTCTCCGACCAAGATAATTAGCCATCTTCCCCAGAGTCTGGAAGTATGAATGAGAGTGTGAATGTGTGCGTGATGTAATGATAAACTAAAAGATAATGAGTTAACACCTTCAGTATGTTCCAAAGGAGAACGGCCGTCGATATGACCATAGTAGTTAAAGGCGGGGTATAAATGGAAGAAGCAAAACAAGCAAAAAAAAAAAAAAAATAGAAGAGCAACCAGCATTGACCTCAGTAATCAACTAAAGCAGTACGGTACAAAAGTATCAGCCTCAGTAGTTCGCAGGCCTCGTAAAAAGGCTAAACTGACACCTGCAATGGAAAAAAACCCGTTTAGAATGGGCCAAACAGATGCAGAAACATCCAGTGGAATTTTGGAGAAAGTTAAATAGTATGAAAATTGTATATAGCATGAAATTAAAATATGTACATGTAAATTTTATGGAAATGAAATAAACAGCCTAAACTTTGTTTCTCTCATTGCTGGTCTTGTTATACTATCTTTGAGCAATTTTAAAACTGTTTAATATTAATAGAGGTTTTTATTGTTTCAGGTAATTTTCTCAGATGAATCCATATTTGAAGTATGTGAAGAGAGCAGCCAGTATGTGAGAAGGACAGATAAAGAAGCATTTTCCCCTCAGTGTGTGGATCAAAGAGTAAAGCACCCAACATCAAAAATGGTCTGGAGCTGTATGTCTGTCCATAGACTTGGTAGATTATACATAGTTGTGGGATCTATGGAGCAGAAACAGTATAAAAGTGTGTTAGAAACAAGACTATTTTCGAAAAGTAAAGAATGGTTTCCAAATGGTGATTTTGTGTTCATGCATGACAGTGCTCCCTGCCATAGAGCAAAATCTGTAACCCAGTTCCTCAAAGAAAACAATGTAAAAGTACTACTATGGTCGGGGAATAGCCCTGATTTAAATCCAATAGAGAATCTGTGGGGTATTGTTAAACAGAGACTGAAACAATTGAAAATAGCAACAAAAGTTCAGCTTATTGAGGGCCTGATAAGCATTTGGCACAGAGATGAAGAAATAAAGGAAAAGTGCTCCACCCTTATAGAGAGCATGCCTAAACGCATCAAAATGGTAATAAAGGCTAAAGGAATGCATACAAAATACTATCAGTTGATAAAAATAATTTGTAATATTATTTCTGTTACATAAATAGAAAATATACGGTATATGTTAAAAATTTAACCATTGAATCTAATAATTTGCACACGTCTGTATCTTACTATGGAGTTAAACGACACCTAATAACTGTTATCGTTGTGTAAAATCCCAAGAGTCCGGATTTTTTTTTTTTTTTTTTTTTTTTTTTGCTTGTTCCATTTATGCCTTTAACTACTATGGTCATATCGGCGGCCGTTCTACTTTGGAACATACTGAATGTGTTAACTCGTTATCTTTGGGTTTATTTATCATTACATCACGCACACTCTCATTCATACTTCCAGACTCTGGGGAAGATGGGGAATTATCTTGGTCGGAGAAAAATCCCCAACCCCACCGCCGGGAATCGAACCCGGGACCCCTAGCACGGTAGGCAGGTGCTCTACCGACTGAGCTACGGGGCCAGCCAGTCCGGATTTATTTAGTATTATGCTAGTGATTTACATTCAACATAAACTTTGTTAAATAACATTTAATAATTTCAAATAACACACGAATCATGCAAAAACTCTTGCATGACGTAATGATTTTGTGAGTATCTATATATGTTTGTGATAAAGGTCCTAAAATTTTAAAAGAAATATTCAAATGCTCATAGAATATTAATTTTTTACCAAAATGTTATGTTACGTAGATACGTTTCAATTCCTCACTCTGCAACACATAGTTGTTACCATGACAACATAGAATACTCAATTTCGTATTTCGCCTGTCTACTCGAGACTCAACTAAGAAAACACAGCATCTTTAGAAGTCTCCTGGACGGTTTCTTGCAAGTCATATTGGTTATCACAATCTTGTTTGGCTGTTCATGAGAAACCAATTATATGGCGAGATATTGCGCAACATAACGAGGACGTGTGCATACTGATGCAACTCTCTAACTTTAATACACAACTTTCTGGTTGTGAATGAACTTTTGTGTATCTGGATTAGAGCCGACTGTTTACATCAGTGAATCAGCCACCGGTTGTTTGTCCTTTATCACGATGAGAGGCAGGAGTCAGCATTTTCACTAATGTGACATTGCATCATCTTGTGCCAATAACCGCTAAGGACGATGATCTGCATTCCGTATACAGATATTCCCTAAATCAGATCAAGCAAAAGGATTATTAAAAAAAAACAGAACCTCTATGTGCACGTTAGCAACATAACCTAAAAAAGTGAAAAATTCGGAAGTTTAGCATCTGCTTACCAAAATAACCTTTACATCATAAAAGTATGTTGTTTTTTCCTTCATAAATGTATCTAACAATGTTATAATAACATTATTATTTGGAAAACAAGGTGATAAAGCATGCCGGTATAATAGAAAAAAAATAGTCAACAGTTTCATAACATATTCCGTTTAAAAGAAGTGTATATCACCCTAGACACCCAGATTGTGAAATTCTTGAATTTAAAAATGTACATTTCAGAAGAGACATTGCGGGATTAGGTCCTAGTGATGGCTCCTCGATACTTGCATGGTATCCACATCGAGCGATACCTACTTCAGAAAATTCACTGATACTTTGGTGGTGATTCTGCAAGTTTTATTTCATTTTAAAATCACAACATATTACAAGTTTATACATTACAAAGCCCGAGATCTTGTCAGGAATGTCGTACTTGTATTATACAACAAAATAATCGTGTGTCAACTGTCAGTCAACAGTTCCCAAGAACAAACCACTACATATCTCAACGACGATTTGTTGCCTCAGATTTGCCCGCCTCGGTTGTGTAGCGTGACACCCTAAAATTCAAGAGATCCCGAGTTTGAATCTCGGTCAGGGTGAGTTACCTTAATAAGTTTTTTTCCGAGGTTTACCTTATCCTGAAAGATGAATGTCTGGTAACTCTAAGCTCTATGTACCCTGTACTCATTTGAACATCATTTCATTCATCGTCCGATATGACTTAACGTTGGAGGTTTTCTATTATCCTGAAAGATGAATGTCTGGTAACTCTAAGCTCTATGTACCCTGTACTCATTTGAACATCATTTCATTCATCGTCCGATATGACTTAACGTTGGAGGTTTCCCTTATCCTGAAAGATGAATGTCTGGTAACTCTAAGCTCTACGTACTCTGTACTCATTTGAACATCATTTCATTCATCGTCCGATATGACTTAACGTTGGAGGTTTCCCTTATCCTGAAATATGAATGTCTGGTAACTCTAAGCTCTATATACCCTGTACTCATTTGAACATCATTTCATTCATCGTCCGATATGACAACGTTTGGGGCTTATATTAACAAATAAGTAGATAAAACTGTCGCCCTATTCCCAGGTAACGTTGGCCACATAAAAATGTTTCACACCGATTCACCAGTCTTAGAACTAAATTTGATGTAAACAAAACATTTTATATCCCTCCGCGTTAACTTCGCATGAGGAACAAACAAAAAGAAATACGCATGTCTGGTGATTCAAAGGTAATTAGGAAAGGTAATTACCTATAAGACAGTTTAGCTAAGGCAATTAGGGTTCGGTGAACTCAGCTAGTAAAAAGTTCGTTAGCTGAACGTTCACATCGATAGCTGCTGATTCACTAATCCGATGGTCGTGGGTTCGAATCTGACCCAGACTTATAGCTGTGTTTAAAAGCGCCAGGTTTTATCCCTTACGTAGGCTTACTATTTATTATTTCAGATTTATCAAGTGTTTCAAACTATCTGTGTCATGTTTCTTAAAAAGCCAAAGATAAACGGGCATATATAAGGTACTGTATGTTTTGGCGTGTTTTTTCCGCGTATCGCGGGCTAGTTAGTGACGTCAGGTGTATGTTTACTTTGGGTTAGATTCTAAGAGTGGAGCCAGTATTCCCGTATCTGTGTTTGCCAGCTGGGTGAACATTTCGATTACTATTCCATGCATACGCCTCGTACTTGAGGCAAGTAAGGTTCAGCAAGTGCTTAGGAAATTGACCAACTACGATGCTATTTTGTCGTATAAAACGTAAGCTCCCTTCAATATACAGTGATTAATAGATTACGTCATCCAATTCTGTTTTAATTAATGTGCATTGAAATACTCTCAATTAGTATCTGGGGCAGTATAATTCACACGGCTTTTTCTTCCCATTCTTCAACAAGAGATTGTTAAGATAAATGCATCAGTCAAATAAGACAAAATTGAATTTGTATGAGTAAAGCCAGACTGAAAAATTGAATGCCATAGCCGGGATTTGAAACACAGATCTTCTGGTCTCCATGCGGTTGCTCTAAACCACTGAGCTACTATGGCCAACATATCGACATGACATTGAATTCTCCAACTGACTCGTATGTTCCCCGGTAGACCACTAGGGGTTCTCATATGCTCCTTTTGTGGCGACTTACTATGCTGCAAGTACATAAGTCCCAAGCTACCACTAGGGGAGATGCGCCCATTACCGCACACCTAAGGTTTTTTCAAAATTTAAAGAAAATGCAATGGAGAACAAGTACCATGTTACTATTATCATGAACCTAATAACCTTCAGAAACAGCATTAATAATGAACATTCATGAACGCGAGGCATGTTGACTGTTAAAGACTAAAGTAAATTTTAGTGATAACTGCGCAACTCAAGAAGTGTTTCCCAGTAACGGACAGACGTAAATAAATACATATTTCTAAATAAAGAAAGAGGGACTGCATAATAAATCAAAAGATAATTATTCTTATCATAATTATTGTATTTTTAAGATAAAAACATAACACGATAACATGATAATACATTTTTCAAAACGTTCTCTAGTGATTATGACAATAAAATAAAAATGTCTTAGAACCAATGAAACATTCTTTTTAAACAAAGTGATCACATCTATAAAAATCGATGTTCTCTTGTCCTGTACATTCAATGTGTCCAACCAACACCAACTCCAAAACTCAGACCATAATACAGATTCCAAGATGGCGCCCGTCGAAGCCCAGCGGCTCTGGTTACGCTGAATAGGAAACTATACACAATGGACATAATATAATCCATATTACGGAGCAGCGAGGTAACTCCTAAGCATTTATCACTTTATACTTTCAACTAAAATGTGTAATAACATAAATAAAGAGCATCATGACAAATTCTAAGAGCTTATAACATTATATAGTAGCACGACCAGTACTATGCATTTTCCACCTTATACTTCCAATCAACATTTAATTTATAAGGCATGACAACTCATAAGCATTAAACACAACAAACTTTATCTTATTGGACTGTATCATCCTATCGTCTGTAGCAAGTGCTAAAGTTTCTTTTATATTGTTTACATAGTAACCTTTTCTGGTAAGGACATAGGTACTGCTTATACTATAATATTTAAGAGAACTCACCAGATTGTCCAGTTTACTCCAATTGTCACGTTTGAAGAGTCAAGTTCCCTCACACTGCAAGATTCATTTAAAATTTTCCACTGGTAGGCTCATAATATTTCTTCTAGGTTATGAAATACTTTGAAACTTATTAAGTGAAGGAACATCAGTGAAGCCGGGATCGTGAATGTTATTGAAAAGAACGTAACTAATCGTCTTTAATAATGCCTATCAATGGGTTAAAATCTCCTCACCACTTAGGTTTTTAAGGACTCAAAACTGTCAATAACATCTTGTGCACACCAAATATTAAAATTATCTTCACTCTCTGTAAAATGTGTTGGATGCATTCTTCAGGATTTCGTATTTTCTGGTTGAGCTTTAATGTGTGATAGGATGGCTGATTCTTAAAAATCGTGGGGTAGGCATCATCTATTAATTTTGGTACTTTTCGAAGGTCACGAATTGGTTCACCATCATTTACGGGAAATATGTCTTCCTTAACCTCAAAGCACTGTTCAAAATTATGAATACAAACTACAGTTTTGTCATTTACTTTAAAATCTTTACGATGTATGATCCTGATCCACTTATCCCATTACGAGTTTTCCTTCGCAAATTTAAATGTCGTGTGAGGTACACTACCATAATTAGATTGTAGCTGGGAACACAACAACGATGCATTTCGACAATACTTCACAGTATATATTTAGGTAAACGTTATCACTTTATGTTAAATACTCAACTATAAACTAACTCGTTAGTCACTAATTGCCACTGTAATATGAATTACATTAATTCTTCAAACACACAAAGTAAACAAACACACACTTTACTCTGTAGATATAACCACAACATAACAAGCTGGGCCACGAGCGCCGCCATTTTTCCTACAATCGATTCTCGTATTATGGTCTGAGTATTGGAGTTGGTGTTGGTCCAACCCTTGCACGATACACACTGAACCCAAGCCTCGTCTGTGATTTCTAAACAAATGATACACTCTGTTAGAACACGTCAATCAACACTGGTTCTGGTTCCAAAATTTAATTTTCTTTTAGTCTTCTATGGCTCTTCACTATTTCCAGTTTCTGTTGGCACAGAGAGCTAGGTTCTCTATTTATAGTTTTATTCATGTTGTCTTTGGTCCCTTTGCTATTGGTTTGTTCTCCTGTTTTAGTGCCTTTTCTTGCAACATCAACTTCAGAGCCAATGCTAATGCTTCAGCAATATATATTACTATTCCCAGGCTCATTGATCGTTCTATCACAATCTTTATTGCTTGTTTCATATTTTCTTCTAACCATTTTCCTTTCTTTTTGGCCTCCATATTGACAGAATGTATATAAATAAAAATTAATCTAATGTCAGTGTAAGTTCAGGAGATAAAAATATACCTTCGCGTACGGTACAGGGACAATTGCTATCGTACGGTACTGAGCAACTCACACGTACGTATATATAACGTCATAACACGGCCAGATTCTTTTAAACCGACACTGTATTTTGTGTTTGTGTAGTCTACTTAATACCAAATAATATGAGTACAAATACTTACTTAGTTCCTTACCGGACAAGGCAGCAGCAATGTCAGCAAGTTATTAACAGCACAGCTCCAGTTCACTACACGACTTCTCTGAACAATAACTTCTGATTCGACGGTCAAAGAGAAGGGAGAACTTTCCGTTGTTAACAAAGATAGTTGTTTGTGTATATAGAGACCATGAGCTTCTACTATCTATCGGCAACTACGAGATACTGGAACCGTGCGGTACTCGGTGCTGTGCGGTAGTGGGCGCTTCTCCCCTGTGTCTTTTTAAGCAAATTGTTGGAAATAATCATTTCTTCCACACTAGCCGTGTGTAGACTAAGGTTTGAATGAGCATAGTAAGTCGCCACAAAAGTTGCATGTCTCATGGTACATGAGAGTCCTTAGTGGTCTACCGGGAAACACAAGGGTCAGTTGGAGAATTTAATGTCACGTCGGCATGTTGGCCATAGTAGCTCAGTTGGTTATAGCAACCGCACGGAGAGCGGGAGATCCATGGTTCAAATCCCCGCTAAGGCATTGATTTTTTTCAGTCTGGTTCAACTCATCCAAACCTTAGCCCACGCAATTCTACTGTGGAAGAAATGATTTCCAAAACTGAATATTTTACCTCTTGCTGTATTTATACTCCATACTTTCTGTTGATATCTATGATTTACTAACACATCTGCAATACCCGTCACTTTGTGTTGTCTAGGATACACGATACTGAATTGCACATTTCAATTTTAAATGTCGTTTCTGTCAAAACCTATTTTCAGTAGTTTTTCATTACTTAAAGTGCTCCGGATATCAAAATGTTTGACCAATTAACTTTAAATTATCTACAAAACTTCCCGAGCGATTACTTAAGAGATCACAAGGCTATTTATTAATGTTATGTAACCATTTTTATGATTTATTAAATATATCCAAAGCATAATATTCATAGAGCCGTAAAATTCCAAGATAGAAAAGGCTAACCTTTTATTTCAAGCACAGCTTAATTTAAATTAAAAACAAATTCTATTGTGGGATTCTTTACGTATGAGATACGTTCAAATTATAAAACCTATTTTTTTAGGACTTGGACCAGATAGGGACTTATGTTTTTTTTTAAATACATGTGAACTCTTTGTGATCGCGTGACAGAGATGGCAGCACTGTACAGTGCATAGAACTCTAGTGGCAGTGACGAGAGCTAGGACTGTTTTTTATACTTAAAATGGCCACGTTTTCATAGCAAGAACAGCGTGTACTCATTTGTTTTCTCCATTTTCGTGGTGTGACACCTATGGAAATTCATCGCCAGTTGAGTGAGGCATGTGGTGATGGTACCATGGATGTGTCTAATGTACGTTCCTGGGTGCGATATTTCAATGAAGGCAGAACATCGTGTGACAACAAACCAAGACAGTTCAGTGAGGCATGTGGTGATGGTACCATGGATGTGTCTAATGTACGTTCCTGGGTGCGATATTTCAATGAAGGCAGAACATCGTGTGACAACAAACCAAGACAGTTGAGTGAGGCATGTGGTGATGGTACCATGAATGTGTCTAATGTACGTTCCTGGGTGCGATATTTCAATGAAGGCAGAACATCGTGTGACAACAAACCAAGACAGTTGAGTGAGGCATGTGGTGATGGTACCATGGATGTGTCTAATGTACGTTCCTGGGTGCGATATTTCAATGAAGACAGAACATCGTGTGACAACAAACCAAGACAGTTGAGTGAGGCATGTGGTAATGGTACCATGGATGTGTCTAATGTACGTTCCTGGGTGCGACAGTTCAATGAAGGCAGAACATCGTGTGACAACAAACCAAGACAGTTGAGTGAGGCATGTGGTAATAGTACCATGGATGTGTCTAATGTGCGTTCCTGGGTGCGACAGTTCAATGAAGGCAGAACATCGTGTGACAACAAACCAAGACAGTTGAGTGAGGCATGTGGTGATGGTACCATGGATGTATCTAATGTACGTTCCTGGGTGCGACAGTTCAATGAAGGCAGAACATCGTGTAACAACAAACTAAGACAGTTAAGTGAGGCATGTAGTGATGGTACCATGGATGTGTCTAATGTACGTTCCTGGGTGCGATATTTCAATGAAGACAGAACATCGTGTGACAACAAACCAAGACAGTTGAGTGAGGCATGTGGTAATGGTACCATGGATGTGTCTAATGTACGTTCCTGAGCGTGACAGTTCAATGAAGACAGAACATCGTGTGACAACAAACCAAGACAGTTGAGTGAGGCATGTAGTGATGGTAACATGGATGTGTCTAATGTACGTTCCTGGGTGCGACAGTTCAATGAAGGCAGAACATCGTGTGATAACAAACCAAGACAGTTTAGTGAGGCATGTGGTAATGGTACCATGGATGTGTATAATGTACGTTCCTGGGTACGACAGTTCAATGAAGGCAGAACATCGTGTGACAACAAACCAAGACAGTTGAGTGAGGCATGTGGTGATGGTACCATGGATGTATCTAATGTACGTTCCTGGGTGCGACAGTTCAATGAAGGCAGAACATCGTGTAACAACAAACCAAGACAGTTAAGTGAGGCATGTAGTGATGGTACCATGGATGTGTATAATGTACGTTCCTGGGTGCGATATTTCAATGAAGACAGAACATCGTGTGACAACAAACCAAGACAGTTGAGTGAGGCATGTGGTGATGGTACCATGGATGTGTCTACTGTACGTTCCTGAGTGCGATATTTCAATGAAGGCAGAACATCGTGTGACAACAAACCAAGACAGTTGAGTGAGGCATGTGGTAATGGTACCATGGATGTGTCTAATGTACGTTCCTGAGCGTGACAGTTCAATGAAGACAGAACATCGTGTGACAACAAACCAAGACAGTTGAGTGAGGCATGTGGTAATGGTACCATGGATGTGTCTAATGTACGTTCCTGAGCGTGACAGTTCAATGAAGACAGAACATCGTGTGATAACAAACCAAGACAGTTGAGTGAGGCATGTGGTAATGGTACCATGGATGTGTCTAATGTACGTTCCTGGGTACGACAGTTCAATGAAGACAGAACATCGTGTGACAACAAACCAAGACAGTTAAGTGAGGCATGTGGTGATGGTAACATGGATGTGTCTAATGTACGTTCCTGGGTGCGACAGTTCAATGAAGGTAGAACATCGTGTGACAACAAACCAAAACAGTTGCAGACATCACCTCCAAAATTGACATTTCCGTGGAATCTGTGCACACAGTCCTGCATGAAGATCTGAAAATGCGAAAAGTGTTCTAAAATTATGAAATTTAAAATTACTTGTAGTGGAGGTGACAGCATTTTGATACAAATTGCAATATTTGGAGATTTCGCCCATTGTTCACAAACTACGCATTTCATCAGTGTTTTCCTCAGTTGCTACATTGTTTCTTCCTGCCACCAGCACGTGCGTCAGGTCGTGCCGCCCACTACTACGCATTTTAATAATGAACAGGAAAAGAGGAAATGACGAAAAGTTGCATAAAGAGGAAAGAAGTATATGCAAGTTGTCACATTCCAGAAAACTACAAAGAACTTCCAAGCTGGCTTTAATTCGCTTCTCAAACGGAGACGTTTAGAGGCGATAATATGTATTGGGCAACTTAAATCTCATATGTATTTGTATTTGTTTCTCATCTTTCTTCTACATACAATTTCATTGATACATTGACATTTATAACATTTCTTTCACACAATAAAAAATGACTTATTCACATCTAATATACCCTTTCTACTTTCTTGCCTCGAGTCTCGGTCCCAATACACATAACCCCTGGTTTTCCGTGTACTGATGACCCTCCTCTCCCTTGTATCCCTCTTTCCAGTTTTCTAACCCTTAATTGTTAGTTATTCTTCATCAATCTTAACTATATGTCTCTAACTTTCCCCAGATATTCACCTATATTTCTTACATTATTTTCTCCGTTTACAGATATTATTAATAACTCCCCCATCCCTAAAACTATTCCACTATTTTTGCCAAATTTGTTCTCTCCATATCTTTATTTGTTTGCAATAAAGTATACTATGCCAATCTGTATCCTCTTCTCCACACATTGGGCATTTCCCTGTATCCTTATCATATCTAATACCTTTCAAAGTTCTAACTCCTGTCCTTGCCCAGGCAAATCCTTCTCGCTCTGCCTTATTACATACATCTATGTACTTCTCCGTCCCCCACACTGTCTTCATTTCCCTATCTATCCTCAATGATCTTTTCTCCTTTACACTGGTAAATATAACTTGGCTATCTAAATCTTCCAGCCTTAATTCTACCTCTTTCCAAAATCCCCTATAATAATACTCCTTGTTTCTTCAAATATGTCCCATATCTATCTGTTCCATCAATTCCCTTACTTTTTGCCATCAAGACTCTCCCCATTTGCTTCTCATCTGCAAAAGAAAACATTCCTTGATAATATTTTCCTCCAAATTGGCAACTTTGTATAGATATTTCAATACCCTTGGGACAATTTTAAACCTTGTTGAATGTCTTCCCAACTCTAATTGTGCTGCCTCATTGGGTGAAGCTACACGTAAGCCCAAAATATACTTACAGAAAGATCTGTTAATAACATCCATCTCTTCCCATGCTTCATCCACTCCCCATATCTCTGCCCCATGCAACATCTTATTTTCCACTATGGCAGTATAGATCCTTTCCAGCCATTTGACATTGTTGTCATGTAATTTCCTTAAACATGTTCTTACAATACTCATGGCTATTTTACCTTTGCTAGAGCCAATTTTTTCTGTTCAGTTCATTTACCATCACAGCTCACTCTTATCCCCAAGTAATCAAATCTGTTTACCACTTCTATTTCTCTTCCATTTATCTCCCTATTCTCACCTTTACGCAATCTATAACCTTTCTTAAAAACCATGAACTTCGTTTTCTTTTCGTTAACTCTCAACCCCCATTTTTGGCAATAACTACTTATTGCTTCAATTGCCCTTCTCAGCCTTCCAACAGATATAGAACCAACTACTAAGTCATCTGCAAATAACAACCCTGGGATTTAACTGGTGAGTGAACCCTATTTTTAGCAATCTCTTCTAGAACATCATCTATAAAAAGTCATCATATGTAACAAAATAGCACATTTGACTATCACTGGATAACATTAATAGTTATAGAGTACTAATAGTTCTTCCATAATAATTTACGAAGGCTTACTTACGGATGTGATTGTGTGGTAAGGTTTTTATGAGTAACGATAATTTAGAAATGGTCGAACAGATATTCAGTTGAAAATGGTCAGGGACAAAAGTTTTTGAACCCTCCCTATAGCCCAGATCTAGTATCGAATAACTCCCAACTTCTCCCCTAAATGAAACATTCTTTTCATAGGATAGTATTCCAATGATAGGAAAATCATTGACCCTATTCGGGCGACAAATGGAATAATTATGTATAGATTTGACAAAGCTTTCAGTATCCCTGTTAAATAAGTTGACACGCGTGAAGTGTTGTCTATAAAACTATTTTACCATTACTTTGATATGTTGTTCTATCGGAAGTTGAAAGAAGAACGCCCTCAAAACTAAGATAAACCATCGGTCTGGAAATAGTTATCTAATGACAATAACCGACATTGTGTTCTTTACTGGGAGATAGACAAGGCGCGCGCACACACAAGTTAAATTCTCTAAAATTAGCGTTAAATATGCGATCGAACCAAAGAATGACCTAGCGATAGATGCTGAAAAACAAAACAACGACCAGATACTAAATTGACATTCCTATGTATGAAATATTCTGTACAGTTCAACCTGCGAGAGAAATTCTACAGAATATTCGTATAAAAACTTATCTTTCTGCACGCTTCCTACCAATCACGTTAAATATTTACAAGAAATGACTCAATCATTTTATACACTAGTAGTTTGGTACTTACCAGTGGCTTCAATTTACCTCGTTACGCCCATTTGTTCTAAAATTGTCGCATGTTTAAATTCCTGTGACTTATTAGAAACTGATTTTCAATTGTTTTCAGGTTGTAAACAAACTAAATCGAAGGAACAGGGGTTGTTATGTGTCAATCCAGATATAAAAATACAATATAGTATATTGCGTACTTGTAAGTCTAGAATGTATATTGGCAATACGAAACGCACAGGGTCGATATTTGATAAGTAGAGCTCGGAGTTCTACATATTTGCATGTAGTAAAACGTATGCATGTAATAGATTTATCGCACATTGTAACGAGTTTATTATTTAAGTTTTGTAGTGAATATAAATATTATCTAAGGGGATAGTATACAGTTAGCTAATTTGTGCAAATTTATGCATTTGTTTTACTTTTTCAGCATTTATTCGTACAAATATTTCAACCCGATACTTTAAGAAGATAAAAATACGAGGGAATTTCTCTTTTACTGATGTGTAGGATTTAGGTGTTATGTTTCTAAATACATAAAAGATTCCCAAAAGATGAGAACATAGCTGTCAACAATGAGCACTTCCTGATACAAAAATATACCGTTCAACAATTTAAATTATTTCGAAACAGAACGGCAAAGACGCGCACTACTGTAAGAAAACAAATACTTTGTCAAATAGAGGATCCTGGATATGGAGGAATAGTTTGTTGGCGAATTTGAAAGCCATAGCAGATGTTTTGATGCAAAATTCCGAGGGCGTGCACCTTTCATCTGCCGTTTTCATTACGGTTGTAGGACACGAATGTCTGCACAAGAGGTCAAAGCCGGGTCTGTAATTACACTCGAGGCACGTACACAACCGGCAACTGTAATAAACATATCGCTTAGCCTGACATACCTCCACAGCTTCGCTTGTTTTAGATGCAAACCTGGACCTTTCAAACTTATGCTTCCAGTGCAGCGATGTCCTTTTGTTTTTTGGTCTGCAGTATCAAGATGTGCATACGCGGTAGTGAATGTATTCTGGTAATATATTGCTACTTAATTGAGCCAATGGAATAACAAGATATTCTGTGTTGTTACCGGATTTTCTCTATTTGTGCAAACAGCTGCATTGTAAAATCTGCCTCACGGTAGTTGAGATAAATATTTATAGAAATTGTTTTAGTACACATTTTTGTAGCAACAAAAGTAGAGGAATAAAAAATGCTTAAGTGATAGTCATACCTTTCAAGATTTGGTCTCTATGTGATGACTTTGAAAGTCCGTTTTCCTTGCATAACCAGGAGATAAAAAATAAATAACGACTTCCCAATTGAGAAACTTGTAAGTATTGGGAAATTGAGGCAAATAACAAAGAATATCTCAGTAATAGGAAACAATTTGTAAATATGAACAACATTTCCAATTCTCTATCAGTAATTCATCATGGTGTTCCACAAGGTTCTGTATTAGGTCCTATATTATTCCTAATTTTTATAAATGACATAGGATGTTTAAGACTAAAAGGTAAATTGACTATGTTTGCTGATGATATATGTTTGTTATATATAGATAACTCTGAGCACCAGCTGATATATGACATACAGCAAGACCTGAATGCATTGAATAGCTGGTTTAAGGGCAATAAGTTAACATTAAATGTCTGTAAAACAAAATATATGTTATTTCATAAAAGATCATACGTACCAGTAGTAAATAACAAGATATATGTTGATAACGCATTGATTGAAAGAGTAACAAAAATCACATATCTAGGTTTGATTCTAGACAGTACGCTCACATGGAAGGACCATATCATGCATGTAAAAAATAAGATTCTTCCTGTGTTAGCTGTAATTCACAGGCTGAAATTCAAAGGATTCAGTGTAAATCATTTACGAAGTATCTACCATGCTTTAATTCAATCTCATTTGGATTACTTAAACATCTTATGGGGTAACTCTGTTATATATTTAATTCATGACCTCGAAGTACTTCAAAATCGTGCCTTGAAAATAATCTACAATCTACCCTTTAGAACAAACACAAAAACACTCTACCATGTAACTAACATTTTACCATTACAAGTAAACATAGAGTAGTCCTTGATAATATATCTCCACAAAATAAAAAATAATCTTCTAAAGTCCAATCTAACATTTGAAAGCTCCTCACATATATATAATACAAGAAATAAAGGAAACTTAACAAAACCAACAGTGAACACTTCTACTTATGGCCTGAACAGCTTAACCTCACACGTTATCAACTTATATAATGCACTGCCACTGGAACTTAAAGGCTGCAGGAACATAAAAGGTTTTAAAAGGAAAGTCGCTGAACATTTACTGAAGGCATATATTGATAGCTGATAAAGTGTTACACATTTATAGCTGGTTTGAAAGCTGAACTGTTTAAAAATTAATATGGATTAATGTCCCATAGAATATGTAGCTTCTATTTTTCTGTAAGTTCTTTGTTACTAATTATTTCTTGAGTTATAGTGAATGTCTGTATCTTTGTATGTTTCATATATGTTATTCTTGTACGGTAATTCATTCCTGCTCTAAAAATGTAATATAAGTATTGTCAAGGGCTGTTTGCCATCATTTTATATATTTTTGTACTGTTCCCTAGCATGAGCTATGGCTCTGGGAACCTTTTCAGATAACAATAAATAAAAAAAAAAAAAAATAAAATAAATATCTCTGAGACTGATTAAAAAATGTATTTGGTATAACTTGTGTGTTTTGGATTGGACTGGTTTATGCTATAGAGGGGATTCAGCTCTGCGACCAGTCTTGGTCTGTTGTACCTAAGCCCGAACTGGGGCATCCCCGGGAGGAAGAATGACGCGAGAGGAGACAGAGAGCGCCTGTCTCAGGGAAACACAACATCGCAAAGAGCAGTGTCCCTACACTTTATATATAGCCCTTAACATACCTTAAGAGCAAGAACCACCCACCGACTGGTGGGGTAAGCTCGACCGTTTTTTACAGGGTGAGCAAATCCCTAAAAGATCCCCTGCACTTTAAAACTTAAAACGTAACCTCTGTCGCGACAGCCCTAAGAGGGCCAAGGCCTACCAACCCGACTGCCGGCCTCACGCCCACTTACGCACGGCAGAGGTGGACGATCATCCAACCGATACGGGAAGGAGATGTGGTCAGTGTCTCGGAATCCCCCAACCGGAATGCTGGCTTCTATGACCAGGGCCGCTTACCTAGCGTAAGCTCCTTACTTTTCTCACGATGCTGAGTGGGCACTCGGGACTTAAAATCCGCACCATATGGATGGGATCGAATCCGGGCCACTTTCCGTGTCGAGGGACCACGCATACTGCCTTAGCCCGCTACGCCACGGCGCAGGACTGCCCTACACTTTAGCAGTCGGAAATTCCCCGGCAAACCCTACCACCATGGTCCTGAAACAGCTCACTAGGCCAGTACGGAGACCGTCCTCTCGGAGGAGAAAGTGTTTACCAGATGCTTATCATCCCGCCATGCACCGCCGAGACTCCCGCCGACACTTCTACCCTGACCACCAGATGAGAGATGATACTGGAAATGAAATGGAGGGGCAGGAAATTAGGGAGATGTAATTAACCTACGTAGCATTCATCTAGCGACCCGGGAAAACCCACGATAAAGCCCATGGGTTAGGTAGGACCGAATGCGGGCGACAGACAAAACCGTCTGAGCCATCCCGCTCGGTGACGTGTGGTTTAATAAGATTTGTTCTATCCCTTACGGTTTACAAGTTATATAAAAGTAATTCGGAAATGGAGAGAACTTCCCAGAACAGCCCCAGAAAACTCAAGATATTTGTTTCATTTGTTACAAAAATATCTTAAACATATTGTGGAAATCGTGTCACATCACTGGAAGATACACAAAGTTTGATATTCCAGTTACGCTTTTCAAAAACTTTTATCTAATAGTTCATCCTTTTTCTTCGGAAGCCTCAAAACGTAAATTTCTGGTGACATTTCTATATTGAATTTTAGGTGGAATACAGTTCCTACTCTACTCTCTTCGAACGTGGCAGTGAAAACAAATAAATAATCATTGGCGAATTCCAACAAATAACAAAGAATAGATATATCGGAAAATGATAAACGACAAAAAAAAATTCTTTTGCATAAATTTAGTGACTGGATCAGATTTAATCCTTTGAAAAGCGTTGTTTATTCTCCGTCTGTTTGTATCATTTGCAAATCATTTTAAACTTACTTCTCGATGAGCTAGAAATGAGAAACTAAACTTAATCTCAAAACTGCATGACAATGCAAAATTGTCCCCTTTGAGTCCTTTCAAAACTTCCTCCCGCTCCAAACTATCCTTTACATGAAAAAAAACTTTCAAACTAACTTCCCTGTTGACTTAAAACTTTGAATATAGCTCACAACTGTATGGCAGTGTAATATTAATTCCTGAAATAATCTGAGGAAATTTTGATTTTCTTAAAATACGTCTAATATTTGTTATTAAAACACCATATGTGTTGGATAGAGTCAACATGAAAAATTCAATGCCATGGCTGGGATTCGAACCACGGATCTCCCGGCCTCCGTCCAGTCGCTCCCAACCCCTGAGCTACCACGGCCAACGCGCCCTCCTGACATTAAATTCTCCAGTTGACTCATATTTCCCCGGTAGACCACCACGGGCTCTCGCATCCGAGATACACCGTTTGTGGCGACTCACCATTGTAAGTACTTAAGTCCCAGGCCATGGCATTGAATTTTTCATGTTGACTCTATCCATCAAATATCTTAGCCTATACACGGCTGGTGTGGAGAAATGATAAATTTCCATCAATTAACTAAAAGAAAAAAAAAAACATATGTGTACCATATTTTAATCACAAATGAAATGTATATCTTGAACTTCCAGCCCCTGAAAGCTTTTAAAACTATAAAAATGGTTCATAAAGAGACGATAACAGTACTGCTGTTCACTGAAAGTGACTTTTTTAAATACCCTCCACAAGTCTAAAAACGTATATTGTCCACCTGTCCCACATTCAAAGGGTCCCGAATTCAAATATCGCTTAGGGCGATTACATGGATAAGGAGTTTTCCCAAGGTTTTTTCTTACAGCATGAAGTCGAATGTCGAATAACTAAGTTCTATAGCACGGGAAGACAGATTCAAGAGTCGTGACGTATTTCAACCGGGAGCGAGGCCTGCAGTGCGTGTGACATCAGGCAAGAGCCTAGTAGTCACAAGTTGCCTATATAAATGGCGCTGTGAGTACAGAATCTGAGGGTTCAGTGAGGTGTAGCGCACTCGATGACAACAATGTAGCTGCCACGTACCAAATGGAACTGTTAAATGTACAATGTCACGATTTATTGAAGGGCAAATATACACACAGGAAAGACTTGTCTGATTTTTACAAGAATGTCCCCCAAACCCGATTTCCGAGGTTGTATTCACTTGCCGCACGGACATTGTGTATGTTTGGTTCGACATATGTATGCGAACGTTATGAAATTAGCTAAGTCCAAACCCCGAAGTACCTTGTCGGATCACAATCTAACATGCAGCCTTCGATTACAAATTTCCCAGACATTACGTCCTGACATTGATAAACTAGTTAAAGAAAAACGAAACAGAAAGTGTCGGAAAATATCCACGTAATTCTCTTCTGAATGGCTCTCCTCTAACTTGCAGAGAAAATTACTTTATGTTTTATTTTATTTACTTTATAACATGTCTGACCTTCAGATAAACTAGGAGTTGAAGTTTTATATATTTTCTCATAGCACAGAGTCAAAATGTAATTGTTTATAAACCGTAACCAATTGTGTAATTAAAGCAGTCAGCATTAATATTACAACATCCAAGATATAAGTTGCACATAATATTAATACCCGATACGTTTCCTGTCTTTCCCACAACACCTCAAACTGTTTCCTTCCTCTTGGGCAGCAGAAATAAGCGTGGTGACGTCACACGCTAACCTGCCTTTCGTTTGGGGGCATATTAGGCGGTTAGAACTGACGGAGCTGACGTCACATCCCCACTACCTGTCTTCCCCTGTTCTATGGACTCCGGACTTATTTAAACATCATTCAAGCATTTCAAACGTTGCTGCGATAAAAAAAGAAATCGTTTATTTACTGTGAAGCTTTCATATCGAATTATTCGGCAGACAGAATTTGAATTCTCTATTTGAATAGGTTCGTAGAAAAAGTTATAAAGAGGCACGGAATGAATAATCTAATTTATATGTAAATCCACGTGTCGAAGGAGGATATCTCTTTGTTAAAGATTGACGTAGTTCGAACATTTTAACCGCCCTAACAAAATAACAAATGAACAGCTTAATGTTTGTTGATCGTCATCGATCATGCATAGTATTTTTCTTTTGTTTATTGTTTGTTCTTTATAGCGTGTCAGATTTATTTAACTCAAGTGTATTAAGCAATAACTTGTTTACAAAGAAACACAAAGCAGCCTAAGTTTAAAAATTTATACGGATAAATTTAACTGTCAAACCTCCGGTATTTCAGGTAACGCAATAATTCCTGATATGATTACTGTTATAAATGAGGTCATCGGTTACACCTAAACCCACTTTATTTATCGCTTAACTTTACTCACAAAACATAACTAAAACGCCGAGTTGAATATTACTTAACTGTCACCACTAATAAACGAACTGTACCGGTTGCTATCCACTTAACGCATCTGATTTATACTTAGCCCAGTTATCTCTGTCTCTGCCTACTACTATCTGCCCACCACAAGAAGGCAATGCAGACGAATGTGTAGTGTAACCACTATTAATTGCCGCATGGTGTTTATGCTCGCCTTCAGGATATGATAAGGATGCTAGGTTAATGTAAAATTCAGTGTTGTCACATAACTCATCCATACATAATAGGGGAACATGGGGCAGGATAGGGTACTTAATATTTGTACATCTATATATCAAATTTGAACATTTAGAAATTGTGTTTTGGTAATGTGAATATGTTTATTATTGCTTAGTTACCTGAGAAACATAAATTAAATAGACGCTCGCAACAAATGGGAGTAGCTAACAGGTTAAAAAGAAAATTAGTACATTTTCCCCGTTTTGCCCCATAGGTGGGGCAGTAAGGGGTGTTATTATTTCTTTGACCAATTTTTGATCATTTTTTTTTTTTTAACATTTACTTCGCCTCTCACAATATGCACAAATATGTACATCTTCATCATCACTTTCGACACCTGCACAAGAATTATGAGCCAACTGCAGGCAGCAGGGATATCTAACCCACCCTCCTTCTGAATAATCGTGGCAGCAAAGACAATCATCTTCGTCGTCGTTCGCTACTTCTTTCCTGTTGCCAGCAGACAAATGACTTCTGGAACGTTTGGTCACAGGAGGGTGAGGACATCTAGGCCTAGCTTTCGATGGTTCCCGTTTTGTTTCGCTTTCTGGCAGAGCAAGACGCCTTTTTAAAGATCTTTCATTCATTTTTTCTTGTTCCGCATTCAGTAGCGCTTCTTTATAAGGGGATGTTGTCAGCACTGTACTTTTCCCCCTGTTTTTCCAAACTCTCTTCCTTTTTATCTACCTTTGGAATAGGTGTGAAGTTTTCTGAGCCGGAACTCTGAAAACTACTGCAGCTTGGCATCACAATGTTTTCTCTGCCCATAGGTGAACCATAGACAAGGGACATCTCAGAAGTTGAAGGATTAAGATCATCAGGAACTCCAGAAGAAAGCTCCATATCTGTCGTTTTTGACGGTAGGAAATCAGCATCATCAAACACATTGATCTTCACAGATCATATTCCTGTTTTTCGAAACCCATTGACTGCCGTGCTCATTGTTGAGGCTCGCATATAACTGGCATCAAACAATGATGCAACCTGGAACAGTGTCACGAATTTTCCTGGATTATATCTAACCCAGGAGCGAATTTCATCCTCATAATATTTGATTAGTGGTTTCATGACAGAAACATCTAGCGGCTGCAGCCTGTGAGAACATTTTTAACATAATCAGGATTATCTCGTTTCTTCTTAACGTAGCGTTCAAGAGTTGTTTGGGGCACTTGAAATTGACTAGCTGCCCTTTTGTACCCCATTGAACCATCAAATACAGCATTCACAGCCCCCTCCATTGAGACTAAAGACCACTCTTGCCTCTGTGACTTCTTTACGTAATTACGCACTATTCCGAAATCACATGAAACATGAGTAGTCAATCATATAAATAACACACAAAGAGTTTTACACCATGGGCATAATGGGGTAGTACCCTGTTATGTACCACCCATATTGCTCCGTAAACATAAGCTTAAGTTAATTCTTGTCGATGATTCGATATTCAAATATAACTTAGCGAAAAACATGGATTTAGAAGTAAATTAAGTCTTATATTCCATAGTAATTATTGTTTTTATTTATATGTAGATATGATGTACTTGCATGCTTTGAAAGAGATCACGAATCTTGTAAACACTGCTTCAAACTGTATCCAACACAACTCGCACACAAAAGATTCTGTTATAGCAGCAAACTAACGTGTACTAATAGCTGTGATTGAGATGACGTAGTTTTGACAGATTCCAGTAGATTGTACCTCCTACTAGAGAGAAGACACGTATAACCGTTCTGCCCCACTACCCCGATATGCCCCATGTTCCCCTACCTATCACTGCAGTTACTGAAACGAACATTAGATCTGGCAGTATGGGTGACTCATCTGTACTCTCATACCCTCAATTCGTAGTAAACAGATCCACTATCAGAGCAGATAAACAGCTCAAGCCCCTTCCTAGAATTTATTTGGAGACTCACATTGCCTTCGTGGATTTTGAGAAGGCTTTCGACCGAGCAGAACAGAATAAATTATGGCAGATATTAAAGAGAAAAGGTCACCAGAGCATTTGATTAAAATCATACAAAGTTTATACGTAGACGACGATATTTTAAACAAATGGAAATTTAAAGTAAATAGTGGTATTAACATAGGACAAAGAACGTTAAATATATTAATGTTTGCTGATGATGTAGTTTTAATTTTTGACAATGATGATAAGCTGCAAAAAGCAATGTATGAATTGAATAAAATCAGTAAAATATATAATATGAAAATTTAAAATCAAAAACCAAGGTAATGACATTCCACGGCAGATACCCGGTAAGGACAAAAAATTCTAATTGAGAATAATATTATTGAACAAGTGTCACATTTTAAGTATCTTGGATGCGACTTAAGTTATGAAATGGATCAGATATAAATCAGAAAATAAGTAAGTTTCAAGCAGTAACAATTAAGAGAACACTAAAAGGTAAAACAAGAAGAGAAACTCAATTAAAATTTTATTCTGTCATGGCACTTCCTGTCTAGCTATATGAAGCGAGACATGGACATTAAGAAACAACGATTTTAGTAAAATACAAGCAGCAGAAATGCGTTTTCTAAGATCTGTTAAGGGATGTACAAGGAAGATCAACTTAGAAATGAAGACATAAGAAATGAATTAAACATCAATCTGTATTAATAAAATTAATGCAATATAGAGAACATTGGCTCCAACATTTAGGAAATATGACTCAGAGAGAATACCTAAACAAATAATGGAATATAAACCGAAAGGACGAAGATCAATAGGACGACCTAGAAACGATGGATCAATGTTGAGACCGGAACAGGCTATAGCCTAATCCATGGAGGTAGAAGAAGAAGAAGAAGAAGAAGAAGAAGAGAAGAAGAAAGAAGAAGAAGAAGAAGAAGAAGAAGAGAAGAGAAGAAGAAGAAGAAAGAAGAAGAAGAAGAAGAAGAAGAAGAAGAAGAAGAAGAAGAAGAAGAAGAAGAAAAGAAGAAGAAGAAGAAGAAGAGAAGAAGAAGAAGAAGAAGAAGAAGAGAAGAAGAAGAGAAGAAGAAGAAGAAGAAGAAAGAAGAAGAAGAAGAAGAAGAAGAAGAAGAAGAAGAAGAAGAAGAAGAAGAAGAAGAAGAAGAAGAAGAAGAAGAAGAAGAAGAAGAAGAAGAAGAAGAAGAAGAAGAAGAAGAGAAGAAGAAGAAGAAGAAGAAGAAGAAGAAGAAGAGAAGAAGAAGAAGAAGAAGAAGAAGAAGAAGAAGAAAAGAAGAAGAAGAAGAAGAAGAAGAAGAAGAAAAGAAGAAGAAGAAGAAGAAGAAGAAGAAGAAGAAGAAGAAGAAGAAGAAGAAGAAGAAGAAGAAGAAGAAGAAGAAGAAGAGAAGAAGAAGAAGAAGAAGAAGAAGAAGAAGAAGAAGAAGAAGAAGAAGAAGAGAAGAAGAAGAAGAAAGAAGAAGAAGAAGAAGAAGAAGAAGAAGAAGAGAAGAAGAAGAAGAGAAGAGAAGAAGAAGAAAGAAGAAGAAGAAGAAGAAGAAGAAGAAGAAGAAGAAGGAAGAAGAAGAAGAAGAAAGAAGCCCCTTTCCCTCTTCATGCCTCGCTTGTATGCTGGATTGGTAGACGTACATACTGTCACTGCAGTTACTGAAACGAACATCAGATCTGACAGTATGGGTGACTCATATGTACTCTCATACACTCATTTAGTAGTAAACAGATCCACTACCAGAGCAGATAAACAGTTCAAGCCCCTCCCCCTCTCATGCCCCACTTGACTTCTTGTGGTGAAAAGAGTAGTCAACTCCTTATATTGGATTCAAATACAAAAAGTATCTACTCCAAAGACCAAAAACGAATTCTCTCGAGTAGGGAATCCATTGCTACTGTTTTGAGGGAGTCCGATGGACACTTAGATCCAGTAAACCATTCGTAGCTTCATGCTGAAATGAAAATATGCACGATCTACTAAATATATTAGGTTGTTCAAATGGGAAAAGTTCTGATTTTTTTTTTTTTTTTTTCAATTTACGTCCTCCAAC
>CM060952.1:19319709-19324709 GCA_030765055.1 Mantis religiosa
AAGGAAGTAAGTAAGGAAGTAAGTAAGGAAGTAAGGAAGGAAGTAAGTAAGGAAGGAAGTAAGTAAGGAAGGAAGGAAGGAAGTAAGGAAGGAAGGAAGTAAGTAAGGAAGGAAGTAAGTAAGGAAGTAAGTAAGGAAGTAAGGAAGGAAGTAAGTAAGGAAGGAAGTAAGTAAGGAAGGAAGGAAGGAAGTAAGGAAGGAAGGAAGTAAGTAAGGAAGGAAGTAAGGAAGGAAGTAAGTAAGTAAGGAAGTAAGTAAGGAAGGAAGTAAGTAAGGAAGGAAGGAAGGAAGGAAGGAAGTAAGTAAGGAAGGAAGGAAGGAAGTAAGGAAGGAAGGAAGTAAGGAAGGAAGTAAGTAAGGAAGGAAGTAAGTAAGTAAGTAAGGAAGTAAGGAAGGAAGGAAGGAAGGAAGGAAGTAAGGAAGGAAGGAAGGAAGGAAGGAAGGAAGGAAGGAAGGAAGGAAGGAAGGAAGGAAGGAAGGAAGGAAGGAAGAAGCGTATGAGAGTGCATGAGTCACCCATGCTGTCACATCTAATGCTCGTTTCTGTAACTACTGTGATACTGTATGCCCACTACAAGAAGGCTAGAGGGGAATGAAGGGCAGAGGAGCTTGAACTGTTTTATCTGCTCCGGGAGTGGATCTGTTTACTAGGAAATGAGTGTATGAGAGTACATATGAGTCACCCATGATGCCAGATCTAATGTTTGTTGCATCGATAGGTATTATGTATAGGTGAGCAATGTGACAACGCTTATATATTTTAAACGCGTCTTCCATCCTTGTCATACTCGGAAGGTGATCATTCCTCTAGCTTGCCTTCTTGCCTTATTGTCCTGGGCAATCAGTATTATGTGTCTACCACCACCACAAGAAGGCAAGCGGGGCCTGACAAGGGGGAGTGACGAACTGTTTATCTGCTCTGGTAGTTGATCTGTTCACTATGATATGAGTGTATGAGAGTACATATGAGTCACCCATGCTGCCAGATCGAATGTTGTTTCAGTAGCTGTAGTGATATGTATTATCTATCGGTGAGTTATGTGACAACACTGTATTTTACATGAACCTAGCATTCTTATCATATCCGGAAGGGAAGTATACACACAGGCAACACATTCCTCTGCTTTGCCTTCTAATGGCGGGGAGACAGTACAAATGTCATAAGTATTAACACACAATACTTCTGGAAATCCACCTCTTTGCTGTAGGGTTTAGGTTCTGAGAAGAGGTATGCAAGAGTTTCTGAGTTTGAACTCGGTTAGGGGGAGTAATCTGCATAAATCTGTTTTCTGGAGTTTTCGCTTATTCTGAAGGATAATTTTTGCGTAAGTCTAAGCTCCATGGCCTCTAGGCTCATTGGACCACCATCCCACGCATTTCGTTCATCCTTCATGATATGGCCTAACAGTTAACTGAACGTTTATGTAAGTCCTGGTCTTTAAGCAACAGTATGCTTGCTACATTATTTTGTTTCCATCGACAAAGATTAAAGTGTTTTATTAGTTATGTTGACATATTGTGTATATTATAAACAGTAACATAAACCTTCAGTTGTAGATTCCAAACAAAATGACTGCGCAACATATTAATGTGAAATGCGTAGATCTGCTTATCTTGTGTTTTTGTCCTAACCGAAACACTACGCCAGTTGCCTTCGTCATAGCTTTTGTTATTTTATGGTCACGGCGTTGTTGTACGCAGTATTCAAACTGTTGTGAAATTTGTTTAAATTACATTTCGTGATGATAATGTTTTTGATCCACTTTTGGGTACAATGTATTCCAGATCTGATCGTCGTTTGGTTGTTTGCCTCATCCTTTCCTCCCAAGGATCATGTAGGAAACGCGCAGTTTGGCCTACGGGAATCCCTTTGACTACTACTCCTTCTAGGACTTTTCTGTTTATTTGCTCATGCTTTATTACATGTCAATTCATACAGAAGCTATTAAGTTAGTATCACGTTAAGTTTGAAGTTTATTTTTTATTTTCCAACATAGTCTCCTTGTAAATGTACACAGTTCTCCCAGCGATGCTCCCATCTCTGTAACCCGTCCAAATAGTACTCGGCGTTTTTCAACATAGTCTCCTTGTAACTCTACACACTTCTCCCAGCGATGCTCACATCTCTGTATCCCGTCCAAATAGTACTCGGCGTTTTTCAACATAGTCTCCTTGTAACTCTACACACTTCTCCCAGCGATGCTCACATCTCTGTATCACATCCAAATAGTACTCGGCGTTTTTCAACATAGTCTCCTTGTAGCTCTACACATTTCTCCCAGCGATGCCCCCATCTCTGTATCACATCCAAATAGTACTCGGCGTTTTTCAACATAGTCTCCTTGTAGCTCTACACATTTCTCCCCGCGATGCTTCCATCTCTGTAACACGTCCAAATAGTACTCGGCGTTTTTCAACATAGTCTCCTTGTAGCTCTACACACTTCTCCCAGCGATGCTCTCATCTCTGTAACACGTCCAAATAGTACTCGGCGTTTTTCAACATAGTCTCCTTGTAACTCTACACACTTCTCCCAGCGATGCTCTCATCTCTGTAACCCGTCCAAATAGTACTCGGCGTTTTTCAACATAGTCTCCTTGTAACTCTACACACTTCTCCCAGCGATGCTCCCATCTCTGTAACACGTCCAAACAGTACTCGGCGTTTTCCAACATAGTCTCCCTGTAACTCTACACACTTCTCCCAGCGATGCTCCCATCTCTTTAACCCGTCCAAATAGTACTCGGCGTTTTCCAACATAGTCTCCTTGTAACTCTACACACTTCTCTCAGCGATGCTACCATCTCTGTAACCCGTCCAAATAGTACTCGGCGTTTTTCAGCATAGTCTCCTTGTAACTCTACACACTTCGCCCAGCGATGCTCCCATCTCTGTAACCCGTCCAAATAGTACTCGGCGTTTTTCTCTGTAAAATAATTGTTCACGAAGTTGATTGCCTCTTCATTTGACGAAAATCTCTGTCCTCCGAGGGCAATTTTTAGTTGAGGGAATAAGAAGAAGTCGCTTGGGGCCAGATCTGGTGAGTCAAGCAGCTCAAACCGTAATTCGTGGATTTTCGCCATTGCAACCGCTGAGGTGTGAGACGGTGTGTTGTCTTGGTGAAACAGGATTATCTTTTTCTGCAAATGTGGCCGTTTTTCCGCTGCCTTCAGCTTATCGAGTAATTATGTGTAGTTTGGTCCTACAATAGTTTTTCCTTTTGGGGATAATCGATTAACTCCAGAACTATCTCAGTAAACAATCGCCATCACTTCCCCAGCCATTTTTTTTTTTTTTTTTTTTTTTTTTTTTTCCCTTTGCAGTCCACTGTTTGGACTATATTTTTGTTTGAGGCGTATAATGTTATATCCAAGTTTCATCGACAGTAATTAATCGGCACCAAAACTCGGATTTATTGCGCCTAACCTGCGCCAACAGAGCGTTGGAGATGTTCATTCGAACACGTTTTTGGTCTAGCGTGAGCAAACGCGGCACACAACGCGCGGTCAGCTATCTCATGTCTAAATTTTTATTTAAAATGTGACAAACGCGTTCTTTTGACATGTTCATAGACTCTGCTATCTCTCTCACTTTAATTCGGCGGTCGTCTGGCACCATTTGGTGAACTTTGGCGATGCTTACGTCGGTAGTTGCAGTTTTTGAACGTCCCGAACGTTCATCCTCTCCCAAGCTCTGACAGCCACGTTTAAATTCAGCTGCCAAAACTTTCACTGTGGTAAATGATGGTGCAGAGTCCCCATACACTGAATCCAACTCGTCTTTGCTTTGCGTAGGCGTATTGCCTTTCAAAAACAAGTATTTAATGACAGCTCGATATTCGATTTTGTCCATTTTCATAAAAACACTCACATCATCTCACTCAAATGACTGTTACATAACAACTGAGCGTTCTAAATTGCTGAAACTTTGACAATAACAGTCAACAGATGAACAATGAAATTCACTAGCTTTTATTTACGAGTGCTGTCATCTTCATGTTGAGGTCGGAAGCTTTTCAGACCACCCTCGTAATACGCTTCATTCAAAATTGGGAAGTGCGAAATACTTATTTTGTTACCCCTGAGTCATTTTCTCTTATCCTAAAGTAATGAGAATCAGTAAGTACCAGATTGTTATTTGTAATTTAAACACAGGTTTTATAAAAATTCATCAAGAACGATAGAAAAAGTTAATTGTTTTGCCTGGATTCCTCTCCTGTAAAGGGTATTCAATGTTAACCTAGCCCGCCTCGGTAGCGTGGTGGTAGCAATGTCTGCCTAACGTTCAAGAGGTCCCGAGTTCAAATCTCGGTTAGGCCGAGTTACCTGGATAAGTTTTTTCCGGTGTTTTCCCTTGTCCTGATAGACGAATGTCGGGTAACTCTAAGCTCCATGGACCCCAAACTCATTTGAGAATCATTTCACCAAGTTCACCCATCGTCCGATATGACTTAACGTTGGAGGACGTAACTTACAACAAAAAAAAAGTTAACCAATTATAATCAAATAACAGTCAGATTCTACTGCTTGTAATTATTAGTAAATATCCAGTTGGTTTAGGATCCTACGTATCCCGTTGTGATAGGTATAGTTTAGGCTAGGTATAACTGACAATTCTGCTAACAGAATCCGCCCATCGTATGGTTTGAGGCTGCAAACGTTCCAGAGTTTGCTCTACTGAAACAAGTGAATCCCAGAACTGCGCCATCAGAATGATGCAACTATGGCGTTTGTTGCGGGTATTTTACGGTCATGACAAATGTATCAGAATATCACTGATGGTTTTTCCTCTGTTACGGTTCGATGCCTACCACGATTAAAGGGACATTAAACGACCTATTTGTCAAAGCTGCCAAATTCATGGTCCGTTATCTCAAAAACGATTTGACATACTATCAAGCTTTACTTTTATATAATAAGCCTGTTTATTAAGAAAGTTGCAAGTTTTTCTTTATATTTAAAAATTCTCTACTCATTATTGCATAAAATTTCCTTAAAAGG
>CM060952.1:19327209-19349709 GCA_030765055.1 Mantis religiosa
TGATGGCAAGCGTCTTTGCTCCCTCTGGTCATATCTGCCCAGGGAGTTCACCAAAGGGTTGCCATGGGTTTGAATTTGTCGTACATTGATCATGCCCTCTCTCGGATGACATCGACAATGTACGGGATTTTTTAATGTTCGTGAAGGATCTGGGCTGGGAATCTCCAGTCTGTATCGTATATCACTCTGAGCGCCCTGTTCTGCAGCGTCTGGAGTCTGACGAAAGTGGTATTTGCCACTGTTCCCCAGATCTCACAGCCATACAAAATCATGGGCGGGATGATCGCCCGATACAGCTGGAGTTTGAGACGGAGGGACATGGTTGAACGGAATATTGGGTATAGGTTCCTGAGCGCGACGTGTCCAAGCTGGACCTTGCCTTTGACGTGCGGAGCGTAAGTTAATTTGCGGTCCAGCGTCACTCCGAGATACTTCGCCGTTTGCACCCATGGGATTCCACGGCGCCGTAAAACGAAGTTCTGCTGCAACCGGTTGGCTCTGGTTTTCGCCAGGAGAACTGCAGAGCTCTTCTCCGGGTTAATTGCCATTCGCCATTTTGCGCTCCATTCGCCAATGGCCCGAAGCTGGGCTTGGATCTACTTTGCTGTCTCGTCCCTTGTCGCTTACTTATACCCGAGTCATTGTTTCTCGAAAGTTGCCGAAGCTTTACGGCCTTTCACGACGGCAAGGCAAGGAGAGGGAACCATCCAGACATCTGTGTCTTTCTTTCTCCCTTTCGGCAAGCGTTTGGCGCTTGCGTAGCTCTCTGTCTCTTCCATTCCCCGCTTCTCTCTCAACGTTCGTCTACGCACGGGCCGGAAGCAGCAAAACAATGGATGGTGACAATATAATAAAAATTCCGAGAAGGTATAGTGCAAGAGCAGTAATGCACAACTGAATCCACAGTTTGGAATGTTGATGCATTCGACTGATTTCCACGTTGTCACATTAGGAGTAAAAAAGAACGTCATAGTTTAACAACCAACATACACAGAACTTCTATTCTTAATATGTAGGGCATAGAACACAAGAAAGTCAAAACAAAAGAAGGACCACAGTGGACGCTGTTAGTATTCCGTGACGGACGCCAGAGAGCGGTCAGCGCATTTTACATGAACAAGCCATTCCTTTGTTATTTTATGACACCGTGAATTATTCTAATGTTGGCAGTGTTTGAATTACTACATTTTCACTGACAATGATATACAAGCTATTGCGAACTTTGCTTAGGAATCACAAGAAATGAAATAATTAATTGTCGCCGATGTTACACAAATAAAACTATTTGTAACAAAAACTTCACTTATCTTAAGAAATTATGTTAATTCTTCTTTCTAATTGAGATTGATTTCACAAACAAATTGCTTGCATCGTCAGCCCATCAACACACTTCGTAGTCAAGGATTCCGGTTACTATGTTCTTATGTTTTTTCAGTATTACCAAAATCTGAAAATGAAACAAACTTAAAAACAGAATCAACTGCCGATATTTCAAAATTCATTACGCGATGTACATTTTTTAAAATAAATATGTTTTCCCATACCATTAAATCTATCGGACCATTTAATTGTTTTAATAATTTAACTTCAGGATTTATTTCATGGTTAAATGACCAAAAATGATCTGCTAAAGCTGATTTATCAGTCTGTTTATACTTAATGTTACGAAAATGTTATTTCGTTCTGTTTCCAAATTACGTTTCGTCTTTCCAATATAAACCTGATCATAATCAAAACAATTAAATTGATAAATGCCAGATTTTTTATTATTATGAATTTGTTCGTTTTTAGAGAAATGTAGTAAAATGTTAATAATATACTTATTTTTAGGAACTAAAGTTATACCAACTTCTTTAAAAAAATTGAAAATGTTTATAATCGTCCTTTATTTTTAAGGGTACAACTATCATTAACAGTTTTTTTATATTTAAATTAAATATTTAAATTTTCCAATCTTCTTTAGTATAGTGTTTATTAAAACCATTACTTAAATGATATATTTATATTCTTTATTTTCTTTATTTTGATGGACTGAAAATGCAAACAATTTGTGAAATCGATCTCAATTAGAAAGAAGAATTGACATAATTTTCTTCAGATAAGTGAAACTTTTATTACAAATAGTTGTATTTGTATAATATTTATTGCTTCACTGTAGCTAGCTTCATTTTATACGTAATGTCTCAGATAGAGTTTCGAATTCTAAGCAATATAGGACTTCTTGCCATTTCTGTGCCGAGTTCGATGTGTGTAGAAGCCTATAAGGAAACACGCTTAGTTTTGTAATATATATTAAGACTGTCAAATGTTCTGGTCCAGTAGACACGTTGCCGTTCAGTTTGACAAATTCATAATTAAAGCAATCTTTTATATAAATACACGCCTTCTCATTTTGAGTGACAGGAACGAAATTACTACTTACAAATTATTTTCAAAATGAAATTTTCAAATTTATGACTACGACTGCTGCCTTTAGGGGGGATGTTGCGTAAGAAAAACAAGTAGCAAAGATCAGATGTGGTCCAACACCTTTCTTTTTTCGCTAAGTGGGTGGGCATGCCCATTCTTTTGTACCAGTTTGCCTTAAGTCATGACAGTAAATATATATGATTTCCGGATTTTATCCCACATTTCGTGCAGTGAAATGGAATGTTTCTAGATCTGTTAGCAATGTCAATTGATATTAAACCCAGTGAGTCAGATCCAGTTATGGTATAAAAGTATGTTCTCTAGGCGTTATATTGTTGTAGTTTTACCAAAGCCTTTTTAGGGTTTTTATGACCTAGTAATTTGAAAAACAGTCTATAAAGTGACTATTTTTAAACATTAAAAGAACAATGAAAAACGTAAATAAGTCTGTGACTATAAAACTTAACACTGAAAGGTAAACTACTAGTAACTATAATCATAAGGCAACAATGGATGGTAGAGCTGTCCACAAAAATATCAACATTGACCATCTCTGTGGTTGGGGTATTCAGGAGGTTTAGGAATTCATTACGGAAATGTGTAGTGTTTAACGCCTGCTTTTACTACATATGGCACCGCAGGCGGTGACACTGATGATACATGAGATGAAGATGGAGCACCGGTTGAAAGAGATGGCGGGGGAAACCGGAGGTCCCGGAGAAAACCCGCTCCAGCGCCATGTTGTCCACCACAAATCTCACTTTGCAGTCGCCTGGGATCGAACCCGGGCCGCCTTGGTGAGAGCCAAGCGGTCTAACCACTGAGCCATGGCGCGGCCACATTCATTCATTACGGAGGGGATTCGGTACGTAGGCCACCATGTGCCTCCAAGTCGGGCACATCTGAAGTCGGGCACATCTGGGAGGAAGGATGAGGCGAAGGAGACAAAGGGCGACCGACCCAAGGAGCCACGACAGTACAGAGGGCAGGGTCCCTACAGTTTACTTGGATAGAGACTTCCGCCGACACGTGAGGACAACGAACTCGCTCCTGTACAGCGGGACAGCAACAAGCCCAGCAGCCGAGCCTTAATGGTCCTAAGGCAGGCGATCCGAGCCCCAAAGGTCCCTGGCTGGCGGTCCCGAAATGGTCCTAGCAGAGGAGCAGAGACCGACAACCGACCTACCGGAGGAGGAAGTAGTTTACCTCAGAGCATATCATTCTGCCATGCACCGCCGAGACTCCCGCCGACACTTCTACCTTGAAAGAGACCACCAGATGAGAAATAATATAAAATAATAATGGAGATGAAATGGAGGGACAGGAAATTCGAGGAATGTAATTAACCTACCCAACATTCACCTAACGACCCGGGAAAACCCCTAAAAACCCATGGGTCAGGTGGGTCGTCCACGGGAATCGAACTCGGGCCTACCGAATGCGGGCCACAGACAAAACGACCTGAGCCATCCCGCTCGTGGGGGTATGAAGAGGACCCGAGTTCAAATTTAGGTTAGAGCAAGTTATCCCAATAAAGCATTTTCCTTCTCAGGGTTTCTCGCTTATCCTGAGAATAATAATATCGGGTTACTTGAAGATTTGTGGATCTCATTTGAGCATCATTTCACACATTGTTCGATATGATCTACAAGACGTGTAACTGTATTATAAAAAATAAAAGATTTCACTCTCCAAGAGCCACTAAGATGATAAACGTCCATTTTAGTTTTCTAAATTACTTTGCAGATTAATTACTGCATATTTTAAGTGTTTTACAGACAGAAAATATACCTTCAAAATGCACAATTTTATATGAATTGCCCATATATAACATGCTAATACTTACATTATTGAAGTTAATTGGTGACAATTAATTATTTCCTCACACTAGCCGTATATAGGCTAAGGTTTAGAATAGATAGACTCAATAAATGTTGTCACGAGATCTACACGAAACTTCAAAGATTCCGGCCTATATCCACCCGGGAGTCGATGAAAAACTCCGGTGTTCTTTCCTTGGGGCAATACCGTCAGACTAAAAGGCTCCCACTCCCATCGACAACAACGTCAAGACGGGTGGAAGTAGACACTTACGCGCGTCAACCCCGCAGGGAAGACTACCGAATAACCTTGGTAGGGCCGCGTGGTGATCTAGTACACCTTCTTCTAGCTCTGCAGGCTGGTACCCGGGACTTTTTAGGCAACCCTCTGCTCCCTCCGGAGGGCCGACGCCTGGTCAGAGGTACCCGATCTCCCACGGGTATCAGGAACACACCTACCCCTTGAGTCCAACCCAATCCGAACAACTCCCATACAGAGAGGGGCTCGAATGTTCGGTCCGAGCTTCCTCTAGTAAAGTCAGAGATACCACGAGTGCTAAGGGTCCGCAGCTCTCGCACCACGGCAACTGAAGGGGACGTATCTCCTCCACTACGGGAAGATAGAATCAACATGAAATATTCAACGCCATGGCCGGGATTTGAACCACGGATCTCCTGGTTTCCGTCCAGTCGCTCTAACCCATTGAGTTACCATGGCCAACGTGCCGTCCTGACATTAAATTCTCCATTTAACTCGTATATTTCCCCGGTAAACCGCTAGGGGCTCTGGTATTCGAGATACACCGTTTGTGGTGACTTACTATTGTAAGTACTTGAATCCCAGGCTTCATCATTAAACTCTTATTATTTTAGTTAATTGATGAAAATTAATAATTTCCTCATACTAGCCGTATATAGGCTAAGGTTTTGGATATGAATCAATTGGAGAATGTATTGTAAGGACGGCAAGTTGGCCATGGTAGCTCAATGGGTAAGAGCGTGGTTCAAATCTCGGCCATGGCATTGAATTTTTCATGTCGCCTCTAGGTTAATACTGACATAAAATGTATATTCTAAATAACCAGTAATATTTCTTTAATTGGTTAATTAAAAAAAAACAAGAAAAGAAACAGGCAAAGCCTATAACACGGAATGATTTCAATTTCTTTAAAACCTTTTGCACAGCATTATCCTTCTTCCAAAACCAAACTCTAAAGCAGAGCTTGTACAAAGAGAATTCAAACATCCACCCTTAAATAATCACGCGTTTCACCAAATGTTAATGCCAGAAATTAGAAAAATTGTACTTTTAAAACTAACCAAAACTACAAAAACCGTATAGCAGCACTAGTAAGTTTTAGTGAGAAAAGTTATGGCGATGTGATGTACTCACATGATCTTTCTAAGCACTTTTGTATGAACTATTCTGACAAAAAACTATTATTTCTCTATCTACTACACATTAATGGAAATAAACGTACATTATCGCTAATTTTCTTGTAGGTGTAATGAAATATGGGAATACCATAGACTTTAAGTGATAGTCAAATGTTTTATATACATGACTTTCTCTACTCTTGTACAAACACCTATTTCTCTATCTACTTCAAGATAAACATTCTTTTTGTAGTTACAAGGGAATACAGTAGACTTTAAGTGATAGTCAAATGTTTTATATACATGACTTTCTCTACTCTTGTACAAACACTTATTGCTCTATCTCCTTCAAGATAAACATTATCTTATTGTAGTTACAAAGGAATACAGTAGACTTTAAGTGATAGTCAAATGTTTTATATACATGACTTTCTCTACTCTTGTACAAACACTTATTGCTCTATCTACTTCAAGATAAACATTATCTTATTGTAGTTACAAAGGAATACAGTAGACTTTAAGTGATAGTCAAATGTTTTATATACATGACTTTCTCTACTCTTGTACAAACACCTATTTCTCTATCAACTTCAAGATAAACATTATCTTATTGTAGTTACAAAGGAATACAGTAGACTTTAAGTGATAGTCAAATGTTTTATATACATGACTTTCTCTACTCTTGTACAAACACTTATTGCTCTATCTCCTTCAAGATAAACATTATCTTATTGTAGTTACAAAGGAATACAGTAGACTTTAAGTGATAGTCAAATGTTTTATATACATGACTTTCTCTACTCTTTGTACAAACACCTATTTCTCTATCAACTTCAAGATAAACATTATCTTATTGTAGTTACAAGGGAATACAGTAGACTTTAAGTGATAGTCAAATGTTTTATATACATGACTTTCTCTACTCTTGTACAAACACCTATTTCTCTATCAACTTCAAGATAAACATTATCTTATTGTAGTTACAAGGGAATACAGTAGACTTTAAGAGATAGTCAAATGTTTTATATACATGACTTTCTCTACTCTTGTACAAACACTTATTGCTCTATCTACTTCAAGGTAAATATTATCTTATTGTAGTTACAAGGGAATACAGTAGACCTTAGGTGATACTCAAATGTTTTTTAACAGTTGGTCGTTATGTGATGTTGAAATTCCATTTTCTTTGCATGGCCAGGAACTTTAAAAACGGACGACTTACAACAAAAAATAGCTTAGAAATGGTTAAACTGCACATAAGGTTTTGATAAATGTATGGTTTAACAAGATTCTATTTTTATGATAGGATATTCTCTCTTACGTTTACTAGTCATACAAAAGGCGCTTAGAATGACGAGAGCCTCAGAGGCTATTCCCAGATGATTGAGAATATGCATTTCATTTCTCATAAAAATATCAATAACATTTGCATTTCAATTCAATTCGTTACTTTTGAAGAAAACAATTCGAGAAATGGAAATTAATGTTCTTTCACATTAACGGTATGCAGGACAAGATCGGAAAGGTAGTTCAATGCAATCGCCGGGATTTGAACCACGTATCTGCCGTCTCCATCCGGTTGCTCTTAACCATTGAGTTACCATGGCAACATGCCAGCTAACTGAGGAAGAATCTCGACTTAAATACCAAAGTTTGATGTTTAAACCGACTTTAGATTTTAGAGTTATGATGAGAGACAAATGTTTCTAGTTTTACATACGTAGTTCAGAGAGTAAGAGGTCCATTTTAGGATAAAGATGGTTCCTTCTATATCTTTGTAAATAGATTATCTGTGCCTAATTGTTTTTCGCGGAAATTACTTTTCCCTCAGCACTTTCTCTGAGGTAGTTGGGTGGAAAGTTACGCAATATTTCTCAGGATGTTTATGTGTCAGTGATTGAGTTGCACGAAACTAGGTCAGTAAGTTCCAGCTCTCTGCAATGCGATACCACGTTAACAATGTTGGTCCTACTTCAAAATATTGTACTGAACGATTCGCACAACTTCCGAGTTATTCACCACTAGTCCAATTCTTGAAGTCTGATTCATGTGCGGATATTTCCGCTCAGTTGCGGGATGTTTCGTAAATCTACGAGATTTCCCAAAGCTTTATTATTTATTTATTTAAGTTTTCTGCTATATACATAGGTAAGAAGGTCTTGTATTACTCTAAGAAATTTGATAACTACATTTAAAGCCACCTCCGAAAATTAAGCATCTGTTAAGACCGGTGAAAGGCAAACTTCACTTCCAAATTCCGGGAGTGTACAGCATTCCCTGTGCATGTGGGACGCCGTATATAGGAAAACTGGTAGGACCATCGCTACTAGAATAATCCAACATGAACGGAGCATTTGTTTAATGCAACCTGAGAAGTCTGGGCTGGCAGAGCATTGTTTTGATAACCACCATAGAGCCAATTTTCGGGAGACGACGCAACAGTTACTGGGAGCGGAGAATTAAGGAGGCTTTGGCCTTTCCTCTGAAAGCAGCATGCTCATCGTGATGCTGGATTTCAGTTCAGCTCCTCTTGGAAACCGACTTTAAAAATGGAAATCCGTCGATTTAAAAAGCACAGATCAATACAGCTTGATAATAAATTTAAGTAGCTACGTTTCTTTGACCCAATGAATTTACTATACTCACGCCATCTCCTGGCCTGGCATTTAATTTACTGAAAACAGTCTTTTGTTCAGTAATGCGAATTTTGTTAGTGTTTTGTCTTTGTTTATAGTTGTGTTATATCCAGTGATTCATTTGTGGTTATAACATTTTATAAATATTCTGATGATGGGAGAGTCTTTTCACCTGGCTTGCTGCCCGAGAAGAAATTGAGCATATTCGTCGTCAGAAAAGCTTCAGGTCTTATTTTATATTTAATTGGAAATTCACGTTTTAAGGTCTGCCACCTCTGACGTGCTGAATTCGCATAACGTTTACCAATTCGCTCTTGCCCAAGTTCGTGTGGGTGGTTGTTCAATAGGCGCTGGTATACTTATCCCTGTGTTCAAACTCGTCTAGACAAAAGGTTATGTGTTCTTAAAAGCGACTGCCTCATGTTAGTCATCCTGCGGGCGGGACAAAATTCCGGACAGAGGCGCTGGTAACATTCTGGCAACTCACTGTGTCGTTAACCAACAAAACATTTATTTACTATTTACAAACTATTCTTAAAACTTTTTTTTTTTCTGTATCTACTTGTCGTAGCCGGGGTACAGACCCCTTCAGCTTCTGTGGGGCGAGCACTGCGGGCTCCCAGCACTCTTGGTACTTCTACCATCAGCAGTAGTACGTCGGGCCGAACATTGGAGTCCCTCCCGAATAAATAAATAAATAAATAAATAAATAAATAAATAAATAAATAAATAAATAAATAAATAAATAAATAAATAAATAAATAAATAAATAAATAAATAAATAAATAAATAAATAAATAAATAAATAAATAAATAAATAAATAAATAAATAAATAAATAAATAAATAAATAAATAAATAAATAAATAAATAAATAAATAAATAAATAAATAAATAAATAAATAAATAAATAAATAAATAAATAAATAAATAAATAAATAAATAAATAAATAAATAAATAAATAAATAAATAAATAAATAAATAAATAAATAAATAAATAAATAAATAAATAAATAAATAAATAAATAAATAAATAAATAAATAAATAAATAAATAAATAAATAAATAAATAAATAAATAAATAAATAAATAAATAAATAAATAAATAAATAAATAAATAAATAAATAAATAAATAAATAAATAAATAAATAAATAAATAAATAAATAAATAAATAAATAAATAAATAAATAAATAAATAAATAAATAAATAAATAAATAAATAAATAAATAAATAAATAAATAAATAAATAAATAAATAAATAAATAAATAAATAAATAAATAAATAAATAAATAAATAAATAAATAAATAAATAAATAAATAAATAAATAAATAAATAAATAAATAAATAAATAAATAAATAAATAAATAAATAAATAAATAAATAAATAAATAAATAAATAAATAAATAAATAAATAAATAAATAAAATCTGAATATTCTACCCCGGCACCTAGACAACTATACCGGGGCATATATCCAAATTTTCTCTTTATTTTTCCATAAAATCCTTACAAATGTTATAATTATACAAATCTCTCAGAAAACTACTCTACAAAAATAAAATGAAATAAAATAACAGAAATAAACACAAAAAAGCAAAAGCAAAAGAAAACAACTATAAAAATTACAAAATCCTTATTTCCTAAATCTATATCTAAATCTACTAATTCTGTAGTCCACCATGGCCTCTGCCATCACTCTCTCCCTCCGCCGCCCATGCAGTCAACTCCATTGTTAGATTATTCAATAATTCTTCCCGTCTTATCCTATTTTGTATTCTAGAACTCCTTCTTGGATCTTGTACTATTCTTCGCCTATTATCAACTCTTTCTCCTTTGAATATTTTTACCTCCCATGCTTTCTTACTTACAAAGTTAGTCAAAACTTGTAATTTATTTACCAATTGTTGATCTCGAATTATGTCATATACGATATATCCTGCTAGCGCATGCCTCTCTTCTTGTTGGTGAATTGCATATCTTCCACATTCAAATACTACATGTTCAGGATTATCTTGTTTGTTACATAATTCACATATATCATTTTCAGTTTTATTGATTTTCTTCCAATAGGTCTTATAAGGTCCGTGTCCTGTTATATAATGTATAAATCCCTTTGTTGGTTGAATAAAATTCAATTTTAATCTCTCTTTGACGTTCTGAAAAATTTCAAACACTCTTCTACCTTCTAGACTGTCTGTCCATTCTTTTTGCTATTTATCTTTTAAACTATTTTTAATCACCCAAGATTTGTTTGTTCTGACTCCAGTTATATTATAAACTTTTTCTAAGTTTCCTTTTTTCGCCCAAAATTTTGCGCCCTTCAATCTTATTAATAAATCAATCGGCCAAATGGCCGTTGTTACTAGCAATGCCATAGTTGGTGTTGTTTTTACAGCTCCTGTCAGACGTAATAATACTTTTCTTTGCGTTCTTCTCAACAATCTTCTTATTTGTACATCATCCATCCTTTCTGCCCAAACTGCTGCCGCATACGTCATAATTGAAGCAAAAATGGTGTTATGATATATCTGTATGTTACGCAATGGAAGTACAAAATTTAAATTGGTTATTCTTGCTAGCTTAAGCATTATTTTCTCTGTTTTCTGCCTAATATACTCCGTGTGTTTTCTGAAATGAAATTTTTCATCTATCATGATACCCAAATATCTCATCTCTTTTTCCCGTTTAATGTTCTGATTATTTATCTTCACTGTAGGATCCCGCTTTAAATTTCCCTTAAAAAGCACATAATTTGACTTGTTTGGTACAATTTTTAGTTTTGTTCTGAAACACCAATTTGATAATGTATTTGTAACTTCTCTTGCTTTATTTTCTAGCTCTAGTCTGCTCTGTCCATCCATCATTATGACTATGTCATCAGCGTACGCTATTACATCCAAAACCTTATGATCTCTTTCCAGTAGTTCTAATAAATCTTCTGATAAAATATCCCAAAAGAGGGGCCCCAAGATAGAACCCTGAGGGCAACCCTTGGTTATCTTCTTCCTAGTTTCAAAATTTGATCCACCAATGAATACTTCTCTATTGGAACAATAATCCTTTAATAAATTATAAATAGTACTTGAATATTTCTTGTCTTTTAAAATGCCGAAAAAATACGGCCACCATAAATTATCAAAAGCGCCCGATATGTCCACAAATAATCCAATTACATAATTCTTTTGGCTTTTTGACACTGTTTCTTGAATTTTTAATATTGCATCCTCAGTTGAATATCCCTTTCTGAAACCAAATTGTTTATTATTCATACCCAGCATCAACCTATTTTCCATTATTCTTTTATATATTAACTGTTCAAAGATCTTGCCAATAGCATTTAATAAACATACTGGTCTGAAAGATTTTGGTTGCGTTCTGTCCTTATCTGCTCCTTTGCACAAAATTACAACCTTTGCCTCCTTCCACAAGTTTGGAAATCTCCCTCTTGCCAAACAATCATTAAACAAGAAACACAAAAACAAGACAATTTCTTCTCGTAGATTATACAAGACTTCATTTATAATACCATCTGGACCAGGTGCCTTCTTCTTTTTTAACTTCTGCAGAATTAATTTTATTTCTGTAATATCAAAGGGATAAACAGGATTTCCTGTATACTGCAACATCATCTGGTTTCTTTTTTCAACATGAATATCATCATCTTCTTCCTCTTTATCATCTGGCAATAACGTATGTAATAACAATTCCACCGATTCTTTCCCACTTTCTGTCATCTCCCCATTACCCTTATCTAATGTGGTTAAGATTTCTGGCTTCTTAATTTTATCCATAATAATTTTATACGGTTGTCCCCAGACATCTTGTTTTAAATTATTTTCAACGAACTGTTCCCAATGTTGTTTTCTGGTGTCTTCTAATAATTGTTTATACTTTTGTTTGGCCTCCCTATAATTCTTTAAGTTCTCTTCTCTTTCCGTATGTATGTTTGATTTTTGATATATTCTTCTTAATTTCCTTGCTAACGATCTCAGCTTCTGCAATCTATCTGTCCATTTTATTTTATCCTTATTATTAGAAATTGTTATCTTTGGAACGGATTTTGATACTGCTACTTTTATTGCTTGTGTTAAATTTATTGCATCCAAATCCACTGATATTCCCGTATACTGTAAATTTAAATCCTTAAATACTTGCTTCATCTTATCCCAATTTGCTCTTTTATAATTATAACGTAATTCTATTTCATGTTCTTCTTGAATTACTTCCCTATTCAATATATAATCAAAATAAATCAAATTATGATCACTTGTGGTCTGACCCTGTGTGACCCACCAATTTCTAATCTTCTTCTCCGCTGTTGCTGACGCTAAAGTAATATCTATATTTTCTTCAGCACCTGCTCTATTTTGAAAGGTTGGTGGATTACCATCTTTATTTATTACATAGTCCCTCCCGAATGGAAGCTGTTCGGATTACGTTGAACTCGACGGAGCGGAGTTGAGGGACGCCTTAAAGAATCCCGGGTACACCATGATAATGCGCGGCCGCATATTGAAAAAAAATCAACTTGAAGTGCATCCGTCACCCTCCCTATAGTCCGGATTTAGCCCCATGTGACTTTTTTTCTATTCCCTAACTTGAAGAAATGCCTTCGTGGGAGGCATTACCCATCATCAGAAGCAGTGGTGAAGGCTGCGAAGGCGATTTTGAAGGATCTCTCAAAAATGGTTTCCAGCATGTCTTTGAAGACTGGCAGAAACGCTGAGACAAGTGCAACACATTCAGGGGAGACTATTTTGAGAAGTACCATCAAAATTATCAGAATGAGTAAAGGTACGTTATCAAAAAGAAATTGTGATCATTCTTTATTGAACAGCAAAAATGAGTAAGGAAAGTATGTGAGGCACACATAAGTTTAAATAATATATTATAATCAATCTCCTTTTGATAGTTTAATTGCTCTAATTTTATAATGGTACAATACTATAAATGGTTGTATATTTAAAAGAAATGACTCGGCTTGGCAGAGCGCGACGTTAGTGTCCCAATTAGCCAGTAGAGCACCTTAGCTGCCATTGAAACACTTGGAGAAGTAGGCCTGTCTCCGCATAACAACAATAAGCTTCATTGTCTACCTGGCACCACTTTCACTTAACACGTTTCACTTTTTATTGCCGTTTCCTTCTCTCACGTGAATTCGGTTTCCCTTTCTACAGTCCCCTCCCACACACACATACGTAGTAAGTCTATCATTTAATTTTTGGTGACCCACATGTTACATATGAGAGAAAAGAGGACATCTCGTCTTACGTAACGGTCTCACGTGTGCATTGTTGTCAGTGCCGCTAGATCGTCGTGCATTCAGACCAAACAATCATTATTTAAATCACTCCATTGTGACGGGTGTCCCATTCTTGGAAGCGCTGGATATCGATGTGAACGACAACGATTTGTATGCAACAAAACAATCATTTTTTGATTGTGTGCATACGGAAGGACAAAAGTGAACTTGATGAGTTGAGGAAAATTCCTTTTCTTTCCGAGTATCGAAAGACGAGGTCCAACATAACATAGTACTGAAAAGATAATACTGCAATCCAGATTAATGGTGGGTTTTGTGTCTTTTATGGCCTTTTTGAGTACTTATTTGCATATTGGTGCCTTATTACAGCCCTTGTTTAAGGTTTGATGTTTTTTTTATCTTCATTTTTTCCGATTACATTTTTACTGCCTCTCATAGCCCTCTCCACAAATTGATATTTTGAATAAAACGTAGAGATATTTATGTAGCTACTCGGGATATTTAGCAATGCATATGGACTGATAGCGGTGTTACCGTGTTTACATAGGTAAACTGGTACTACGAAAAACATGCATACTACAAGACAGTGTTGAGGCGTATTGACCTTCAGTGGCACAGCGCTACATTCGTTTGTTATCTTGTTTACCAGAAAAGTGAAATATTAGTAAGCTAACGTACAGTAAGTAACGAAACACAGAGCTCTGTGTTTGATATGGTTAATTACAGTGCGATCCATATAAACCTGAACCACTTCAATAGGCCATAACATTTTAACCAATAATAGGACACACGTGCAAATTCGGGAGAATATATTACACAATTGGGAGATTACATTACACTATTTACCTCTCAGAGAAAATGTTGGAAGTGTCCTCCATCAGCATCTATACATGTTTGTACTCGTCTCACCATATTCTCTGAAGTTTTACGAAGATGATATCCAATTGAGAGAAGGTTATTTCCAGCAAGATGGAGCAATGTGCTATACATATAATGACATCATGGAATTGGAAACCAGTTTCTTTGATAATCGAATAATCTCAAAATGTATGTGGCCCCTAGATCTCCTGACCTAACCTCACCGGATTCTTTTTTTTTTTTTTTTTTTTTTGAGTTATCTAAAAACAGAGTGTACAAAAATAGACCACGGACAGTTGATGTTCTCAAGAAATCCATTCTAACCAAAATAAGTAACATTGGCGAGGATACTCTCTGATACCTTATCCAGGTAGCCTACTCTGACTGAGATTCGAACTCGGGACCTCTTGAATGTGAGGCAGACATGCTACCGAGGCGGGTGTTCACGTTTATATGGATCGCACTATAGTAGAAGATGGTCTAAGGAAACTTCAAGGAAAATGGTTATGGAACATCTTAAAGGAACCAGACGATTATGCAGATTTAGAAAATATGTCCAAGATAATATCCACTAGGGCTTTAGAGGAATATATGACCCGCGACAAAATACTTCAAGAAAGAAATGTAGGAACATTTCAATCTACGAGAAAAGAATATTACTTAAGAGATCGTTGCAGGGAAATAGGACCAAGGGAAACTGAAGATACAGATTACCAGACTTGAAGATCTGATTTAAGACACACAGCCGATAAATAGAAGACGCTAGTTATGGATATCGGAGAGAAGAGCAGAAACCATAGAAAGGAGAACCCCAGGAGAGTTAGAGGAGATATATGGAGAGTATCAGAGCGGACAGACACAACTGATTATGCAGAAGATGAAAGCTGACAACCCGGATATCTGGAACTGACGAACCAGCTCCATCTACTGATGCCAGTCCCTTTAGGAGATGGATACCAGTAGGAGGAAGCTTTGGATACCAGTTGTAGAAGAGGAAAGATGACAACCCGGATATCTGTAACTGACGAACCAGCTCCATCTACTGATGCCAGTCCCTTTAGGAGATGGATACCAGTAGGAGGAAGCTTTGGATACCAGTTGTAGAAGAGGAAAGATGACAACCCGGATATCTGGAACTGACGAACCAGCTCCATCTACTGATGCCAGTCCATTTAGGAGATGAACACCAGTAGGAGGAAGCTTTGGATACCAGTTGTAGAAGAGGAAAGATGACAACCCGGATATCTGGAACTGACGAACCAGCTCCATCTACTTATGCCAGTCCCTTTAGGAGATGGATACCAGTAGGAGGAAGCTTTGGATACCAGTTGTAGAAGAGGAAAGATGACAACCCGGATATCTGGAACTGACGAACCAGCTCCAACTACTTATGCCAGTCCCTTTAGGAGATGGATACCAGTAGGAGGAAGCTTTGGATACCAGTTGTAGAAGAGGAAATTTTAAAATTGTTGGAAACAGTATTTCGTAGTAGATTTGTAGATTTTTTTATATTGGAGTAGAAATACTGTTTTAAATACATAAGAATGCAGTCGATCGCTCGCGACACAGTGAGACAAAGACGGAATTATCCAGACATCTCTGTCTCTTTCTCGCGTTCAGCCCTTGCCCACGCTCCGGCTGCAGCTTGCGGCCCAACAATGCCTCGGTGACAATACAATAGCAATTTGGAGTGCCAAGCGTTAAGGGGTGTCAAATATATAAGAACCGGTCACTAATGATGGCTTTGTCATTCTGTTCTCTTTGTATGACTAGGAGGAAAAAGTAACTATTAATTAATTGAAGAATTAATAACAATAAATATATCCGAAATTATTACTTTCAAAAAATAACTATTTTACAAATGTAAATCATATCTACCTGTTTTGTACAGCAGGATTTTGTGTATATCTTGGTATTTACCAATTATATAAAAGTCACCCAGGATAAACAACTTCTGAGGTACATCCCCAGAGAATTCACGATATATATTTCATTTATATTGAAAATATATATGGTATTTTAAACAAGATTATTAAAGTTATGTTTGATAATATGAAAATTTTCGAAAAATGTTCCACGTAGAGACTAATTTGGATTGATTTTTTTTAATATTCTTAAAAGATCCTGAACTTAAATATCAAATTTCGTATTTAACGAAATGTTCTTTGTTGAGTTAATCTCATGGACTTCTTTCTAAATTTCCTTTTTTTTTATGTAGTGGATCTCAAAATATTTTAGTGAAATATTTCGATATAGAATTTTTATGCACAAGCTATTACCAGAAACGCACGCGGTAGAGAAAGTACTAATTAAGTGATTCTAAGAGCAGCGGCCTTCAGCGGAATCCTCTAGTTCTACTAGATGGTTCATGGGATCAAGGAAAGCTACATATTTTGTCCGAAAGTACACGTTAGGCTAAGGAAATGACCTCCGAGATTCTCCACGGCAATTTGACGCGTTCAACAAATTCTGCTAACGGATCTTTAATCATGATTCCTTAGCACTCTTTTTTGTTTTCTTTTGATGTATGAGAAATCCACACGCAGATGTACAAATTATTCAGATGTGATGAAATATCAAATCGCGGATTGATTAAATATGATTTTTACTGTAGGTACTACATTCAGCTAGAGGTAGTGTCTATTTTATCACATCGAGAAGAAATATTGATAGCGAGGATTGACCTTAATACATGATTTGAGGTACCTCTAAATAAAGGATACGTTTTATGGAAAAAGAAGCCACGTGTGTGGGTGCGAGGGTCAACAAACTCAAACATTAAAACATTAAAATAGTGGCAGCTGCAGTTATTGGATTGTAATTCGTTTTAGTGTTTAAACTATTAACAGATTTAGTCAACATTCTTCTAGGTTAATACTACCAGCATACATTAATGAGTAATTGAAAACATAGGGCTATATTAGCTTTAAAACACTAAAATCAAACTTGCAATTTCATTATCACACAAGATTTCATTACAAGATCACTCTATTCGAATATTTCGTTCACACATTTTTACGTGCACTAACTGCTTCTGTTGGTAGTACTGGCAATCTGTACATCTGGTGTTGTGGTCAGGAAGTTAAAACTGTCTGCTAACGCCAATCAGCATTGTCGCTGCTAGGCGTGGCCTCCGTATTCAACACCGCGTTGCCAGTTTAATTTTGTTTGAGTCACGTGGCTTTACCTGCTTGTGCTGGTGAACTTTCTTTGGTATATTTTTTGCGTGCGTGAATTCTGATTCTTAGTGTTTTTAAGTCCTATTAGTATCTCTATTATAATATGGCTACTGGTTCGTAAAATATGTAAATGCGTGAAATATTTAAAATACGCATCGTTCCTCTGCTTGAAATTCCCGCTAAAGAAGTGGCAACAGCCTGCTTCCCCCTCTCCAGAAATGTCAGAGCCGGAGATAGAGCAGCCGAACTGTAAGAACCAAAATTTGTATTTACGTTCATCATCTTACAAGGATGCAACGTTGAGCCGTGATTGGTTGGACAAAAATCTTCCTTTAAATGTGATTGCACAGTGTCCCATTTGAAACATGAGTGAAATGCCACGAGTTTTAAACAAATTGTTGTGGTTTTTCTTGCAATAAACAACAGAGCGTGTTACTCTACGTCTAAAGTCTTAGTGTATTTTTAATTGGAGACTTTAGGTTCAGTTTGAACTGAGAATGTATTTTACTGTACCGCCCAGCGCCTATTTAAATTAATTATTTTTCAGCTGTCTTTATTATTATTATTATTATTATTATTATTATTATTATTATTATTATTATTATTATTATTATTATTATTATTATTATTATTATTATTATTATTATTATTATTATTATTATTATTATTATTATTATTATTATTATTATTATTATTATTATTATTATTATTATTATTATTATTATTATTATTATTATTATTATTATTATTATTATTATCATCATCATCATCATCATCATCGTCGTCATCATCATCATCAGTGAAGAGACTCTGCTACTACACCAAAGTGGGAGGCCTGGCTAGTCATTGAGACCAAATGAGGAGCTACTGTGGTGACAGGCGTCCTGGAAACCACACGCAAGTTGCCTTAGAGACCACATCCGAAGGATGGACTAGGTGTGGGAGGATGGAGGGAGTGTGCAGCTGTCGTACTATTGCAAAGTCATTCAGCGGTGTACAAAGAGTGCCTTTATTTATCATCACTGATAATATGGATGCATGCATAACAAATACATGCGCTATTTTACTTTTTGGACCTTTTAGTTCTCTTTGAATGGATCATTTACATTATATTTGTTTGAAAATTGTCATTAATGATTTTGGACAAAAGTACCTTATCCTCAAAGATACGTCTGTGATAAATAACATGCTTTGGTGAACGTGACTTCCTTTTTTTATTTCCTCTACCATATACATAGTAGGAACAAAAGGTATTCTTTGCTACCCAAAATGTGATACCAAGATTTAAATAAAAATGGGTTTTGGAGTCTCCTGAATTAAAACAGAACATATTTCAGGAATGATCTGTACACACACACACACACACACACATATTATATATATATATATATATAGGTGTTACAAAAAGGTACGGCCAAACTTTCAGGAAACATTCCTCACACACAAAGAAAGAAAATATGTTATGCGGACATGTGCCCGGAAACGCTTAGTTTCCATGTTAGAGCTCATTTTATTACTTCTCTTCAAATCACATTAATCATGGAATGGAAACACACGACAACAGAACGTACCAGCGTGACTTCAAACACTTTATTACAGGAAATGTTCAAAATGTCCTCCGTTAGCGAGGTTACATGCATCCATCCTCCGTCGCATGGAATCCCTGATGCGCTGATGCAGCCCTGGAGAATGGCGTATTGTATCACAGCCGTCCACAATACGAGCACGAAGAGTCTCTACATTTGGTACCTGGGTTGTGTAGACAAGAGCTTTCAAATGCCCCCATAAATGAAAGTCAAGAGGGTTGAGGTCAGGAGAGCGTGGAGGCCATGGAATTGGTCCGCCTCTACCAATCTATTGGTCACCGAATCTGTTGTTGAGAAGCGTACGAACACTTCGACTGAAATGTGCAGGAGCTCCAGCGTGCATGAACAACAATGGGTATTTTGACATTTGTCTGCACGAATGATTTCAATTTACATTTTAAGAGAAATACTAAAATGAGCTCTAGCATGGAAATTTAGCGTTTCCGGTCACATGTCTACATAACATATTTTCTTTCTTTGTGTGTGAGGAATGTTTCCTGAAAGTTTGGCCGTACCTTTTTGTAACACCTGTATATATGTGTATATATATGTATATATATGTATATATATGTATGTATATTTGTATGTATATATGTATATATAGCGGACGTGTGTGAATGAATGAACTTAACTGTAAACGAAAAGTTACCATGCTGGTTATTTATGTTGAGCATCTCCTATGAAAATACGAAATAAAAATTTTTAAGAAAATCTCTGCACCCCAAAATGTCCTTTGCGTATAATTCCTTTTTTTAAAAAAACGATTTTATCAAAAATGAGTCTCGCGTTATTAAAATGCCACAACTTTAAGATATATTCATAATAAATGTCCGTACGTCGCTGCTGGCAGGCTATGGTTAGCTTGAATGATTTCGCTGCCTACACACCCTCAATAGTGTTTAACGGTAGGTAGGAATTTGGATGCTGTTTTACAGGGTGACTGAATTCAGTTAGGAAGTAAGTTGCCCCTCGACACCTTGGTGTAAATGTATTACATTCTATTGGTGAGGTTAGATGATAAATGGAAAGCGTATGTTGTATTTTCTGGAAACAGCTTCCCAAAACATATTCCTTCTGGAAAATGTTGGCTTCTATAATTTTTGAACTGTAAGAACTACACAAAATCTCACAGCGCAAAAATGTAAATCTCGTTCAAGTACAGGATTTATGTTCAAATACCTTTTTTAGACAGATGACGGTAAAAGCCCGACTTGGGACATCTCTGTGTAGTGTTAAGAGAAAATAACTCTGCCACGTGGTGTTAAAAATTCTTTTAACGCTGCAATGTAGCCAATTAGAGTTTCTTGTGCAATATAACTAATGACTCAATCAGGTAGGCCATGTTCGTATCCTGTACGCAAGGAATAAATATTTCAAACTGCAGTAATAGCACTATAAACATCATAATTTCCTCAAAAGAACAGTGAAACTTGTAACCCGTTAATAGTTTAAAATTGTTAGTGAAGGTTTCAACATATTAATACATTAAAGTGTTATTATATTATTTTCGTTCTATTAGTTTCATTGCCTCCTTTATGTAAAATGTTCTATAGAATGTGTCGTCATATTGCCAACACTGATGCTAAGTAAGGCAGTAATTGATCATCGCAGCATGTTAAGTTAAATAGGTAAAACAAAGTATTTCTTATCTACAATATATCTATATTCAGTACTGTCTAAAAATACTATATGCCACTCGTGTTCGAAGTAATTTTATTCTGTTCGCAGGAATTGCTCCACTTGCTTTCGCTCGTTCTCTGCAAGCATTCCTGCTCACAGAATTAAATTCTCATTTTCCCCACTTCTATAGTGCGATCCATATAAACCTGAACTATTTCAATAGGCCATAACTTTTGAACCAATAATAGGACACACGTACAACTTTGGGAGAATATAATACACAATTGGGAGATTACATTACACTATTTACATATCAGAGAAAATGTTGGAAGTGTCCTCTACCAGCATCTATATATGTTTGTACTCGTCTCACCATATTTTCTGAAGTTTTACGTAGAGTATCCTCGCTAATGTTACTTATTTCGGTTCGAATGGATTCCTTGAGAACATCAATTGTCCGTGGCCTATTCTTGTACACTCTATTTTTTAGATACACCCACAAGAAAAACTCCGGTGAGGTTAGGTCAGGGGATCTAGGGGCCACAGATCTTTTGAGATTATTCGATTGTCAAAGAAACTGGTTACAAGTTCCATGGTGTCATTATATGTATGGCACGTTGCTGCATCTTGCTGGAAATAACCTTCTCTCAAGTCGATATCGTCTCCGTAAAACTTCAGAGAATATGGTGATACGAGTACAAACATGTATAGATGTTGGTGGAGGACACTTCCAACATTTTCTCTGAGATGTAAATAGTGTAATGTAATCTCCCAATTGTGTATTATATTCTCCCAACGTTACACGTGTTTCCTATTATTGGTAGACACTGAAGTTTATATGGGTATCTTCAAGACATTTCTGGAGCAGCTGGATGATATCGAATTGAGAGAAGGTTATTTCCAGCAAGATGGAGCAAGGTGTCATACATCTAATGACACCATGGAACTTCTAACCAGTTTCTTTGATAATCGAATTATTTCAAAATGTCTCGCGACCAGATTCGCTGACCTAACGTCACCGGCTCTTTTCTTGTGGGGATATTTAAAACTTGAGTGTACAAGAATAGACCACGGACAATTGATGTTCTCAAGAAATCCATTCGAACCGAAATAAGTAACATTGGCGAGGATATTCTCCGTAAAACTACAGAGAATATGGTGAGATGAGTACAAACATGTATAGATGCTGGTGAAGGACACTTCCAACATTTTCTCTGAGATGTAAATAGTGTAATGTAATCTTCCAATTGTGTATTATTTTCTCCCAAAGTTGTGTGTCCCATTATTGGTTAAAAAGTTATGGCTTATTGAAATGGTTCAGATTTATATGGATCGCAATGTATCATAAATAACTATTTTATGTTGAGCTATCTTTAAAATATCCCTTGTTGTGGGTTTGAATTTTTAAATTCATTTGTTTTGCAATAGGAATACGTTATTCGTTCTTTTTATATCTCTTGTACATGCAAAGAGAATGGAAAGCCTAAGCGACTAGCTCTAGAAAGATTTGTACATTATTTAAGCTAACCTTATTCTTATAAATAGACAATAGGACAGTTTCTGGAAATATTAATGTTAACATGAGTAGACAGACAAGTTTGTAAAAATAGTTTCGACAAGACCATCGTAACTTCGTGTTTACTTTCCAGCCAAAACCTAAATCGTCATAGTTTCAAGTTTGGATTCCGGAGTGCTTCTGCACAAGGCTGATGTTCATAAATTATTAGCCGCGCTGATTTTAGTACAA
>CM060952.1:19352209-19602209 GCA_030765055.1 Mantis religiosa
ACAAATCCACACACCCTGGAAGAAGTAATACAAAATATCAACGTGAACTATGGCGAGTGATGGATAGTTTCCTATAGAGGTACCAAACATGTATGGGTAGCGACGTTGGCCAGTTTCAGCATCTCCTTTATTAGCATGGATAAGGAAAGCCTTCAGTATTGCATTGTTTCATTCGCTAAGCGCAGATGACAAAGAGCTCCGAGGTCGAAGGCAGCCAATAAACTGTGCAGCCGGTTTGGAGATTTTTGGATCTCTTGGTATAAACAGAGAGACAAAGGCTGTCCAGCATATGTTCGATGGTTCTTTGGAAAGCACCGATTTCGTTTCAACTTTGAGTTGTGAAACTGGATAAAGATACTTAAGGCGTACAGTATAACATAGCTGATAGATGTATACTTGAGTGAGTCATTCACTGCTAGTGTGCAGCGGAAAAACACCGAAGTCGTTGCAGAAAATACGAAATATGTACATGGCCCCGGTATTAAGCTAACGCGTGGTAAGGTGTGCAACTATCTACACAATTATACCATAAGCGTGGAATCCTGGTGAGGCTACCTTTACTATAACAAAACGAAATTCACATCTCTTCACACAGTTTTCTTCAAGCTTAACCAACTCCAACAATGTACTCTAGTTACTGCTGTGGACCGAAGCTTGTAACTTATATTTGATTGTAGGCAACGTAACTCAAAAACGTTAAGTCGGACATATACCAAACTTACTTCGTCCAAAAGGATGAAGATTTACAAAAACGTTCTCCGACATATTACGCTTCACATGAAGTTTATGATATTCGCAAAAGAGCAAAACAATTTTGATAAAAACATCATATATTAAAAATATTTACATGACAAATACAGAATGTTTTAATTTTCCTGGGAACAGTTCATGAAATAACTTCATTCGGAAGGATTTTGATATAATCTTGTATAACTGGAACATATTAAACAACAAACGAAAACGTATTACACAAAACATGCAAGTCTCTTTAAAACATACAACTTACTCCAAATTATTTATTGTGACTTAAGCCATTTCCAAGGCATTGGTTATTAATGATTGAAACAATCCAATACTTGGTATTGAAGTGACCTTATGAAGTTAAAGGGGGCTATGCAAACTGAAAATGTCAGGTTGTACGAGGTTCTCTTGTTATGATGTTCGGTGCGAAAGTGAAAGTCAGATGCTTCTCTGGACCTCCTGCTCGACGTGAATATAATGATTCCCACGGATGATAAATAACAACGTCATTAAATTCTCAGAGCACAGATGTGGTAAGTATCTTTCTGGTCTGGTACACTAGCCTAGTCTGTTAATCTATTGCCAAATTGTGAAATACGTCCTTTTGGAGTTAAATCCTCCAAATACCATTTACAATTGATCTCTTATTTACACTTTTAGAATGGAGATGTCTAGGAAACATACTCGTGTAGCCTGAGTTTAATTAAGGCATATTTATCATCATTATCACCATAATGATCATCATCACATCTCCTTGGACGTAATATATACCTCTACTATAAATTTTGAGAAACCACTATGCTATTATGTAACTTCACGTAATTATTACAAAGAGCACAATACAGTGAATTATTTTAATTTCAATACCCAACACATTTGCCCCATTTAGCTCGAACAGTGCATCTTGGCTGACCATTAAAAACACTCCCTCACGACATACAGTGATAAACTCTGCATTTCGATAAATCGAGCAAATTTAACAAAGCTTACCAGAAAACAAAATTAATAAATGAAATATCGCTTAACGCCTAACTGAACATAGTCAACATTAGTAGTTATATACACTGTGATCCATATAAACCTGAACCACTTCAATAAGCCATAACTCTTGAGCCAATATTAGGACACACGTGTAACTTTGGGAGAATATAATACACAATTGGGAGATTACATTACACTATTTACATCTCAGAGAAAATGTTGAAAGTGTCCTCCACCAGCATCTATACATGTTTGTACTCATCTCACCATATTTTCTGAAGCTTTACGGAGAGTATCCTCGACAATGTTACTTATTTCGGTTCCAATGGATTCCATGAGAAAATCAATTGTCCGTACTGTATTCTTGTACACTCTACTTTTAGATACCCCCACAAGAAAAATTCCGGTGAGGTTAGGGCAGGGAATCTGAGGAGGCACAGACCTTTTGAGATTATTCGATTATCAAAGACACTGATTACAAGTTCCATGATGTCATTAGATGTATGGCACGTTGCTCCACCTTGCTGTAAATAACCTTCTCTCAATTCGATATCATCCAGCTGCTCCACAAATATCTTGAAGATACCCATATAAACTTCAGTGTCTACAGTCGTATCAAAGAAAATGGGACCAACGATCCTCTAAGCTGACACCGCGCACCATACCCCACCTTTACATCATGCAGTGAGGTTTCGTGGATCAGTTGGGGGTTTACAGCAGCCCCAATATCTGGTGTTTTGTGTGTTTATGTAGCCTGACCATGCCTCATCTATAAACCACGTTACGGAGAGAATGTCTGGACTGGAATAAGAGTACCCTGAAACAATCGACAGTAACTGATTCGTTTACCATAATCTACTTCTTTCAGTTGTTGTACCATATGCACTCTGTAAGGTCGCAGCTCTTTGACATGTTGTATATGAATACCCTGATTCCTGGCTCAATCGACACAACGATTTGTTTGGAGAATTCAATAAACTTGTGCGAACGTATGTAACAGTCTCTGCATTCAATGGCGGTCTAGGAGCGATAAAATTGTTGTCTTTGTCGGAACATCACTTACATTAAATTCTCTTCGAAATTCCCGTTGTGTTATTACCAAGGAATTTGTCTTCCAATGTTTTCAAAATGTAAACACGCTCACGTAGTGAGTATTGAATGTTGCTTTTATGACTGCACATTTAAGGTTGTCAACTGTCAACATTTGTCTTTGCTGTCAATTCTCCCAGAGCCACTGAGATCATTAAAACAAATTTCTACATTCTACGGGCTTTCAAAGGGAAATTATGGACTATTGAAATGGTTCAGGTTTATATGGATCGCACTGTATAATTCGCGCCTACGGCACGTAAAAATTAATTTCACTCATATATAACAGGAAAAAACATTGCGAGGGCTGTTGAATAAAGTATGATCATATTTTTTACGGCCATAACTTGCCGCACTAAAATTCAATCTTATTATGCTCTGTTAGCTTAATGTGAAACTAAAACACCGTAGTAGTTTCATTTTTGGTACTCCTGGTTCCCGCCTGTGAGAACCAGGCAAGTTAAGACATGTTCAGTATCGCCTACCGCTGCAATGGAGGTAACACGCAAGGAACAATATGCGGCTTTGAAATTCTGCTTTCGTCTCAACAAAGCTTCAGTTGAGGCCTATACAATGTTACGGGAGGCCTATGGAGAGTCTGTTCTTCCCTACAGCACAGCTCGAAGGTGGTTTAAAATGTTTAAAGAGGTGAGACAATCAATTTCAAAGGAAGGTGAACCCGGTGCTCCAGTTACTGCTCTTATGTTAGAAAATATCAATACTGCTGCTGTCATTGTGAGAGAGGATCGATGAATTACCTTAAGATCGCTTTCTGAAATACTGAACATTTCATTGGGTGCCACATTTCCGTGAAGCAGGCTGGATACTGCACCACGATAATGCGCGGCCGCATATTGCCAATGTTGTTCCTGAATATCTTGCAAACATCAACGTGAAGTGCATCCCTCACCCTCCCTATAGTCCGGATTTAGCCCCATGTGACTTTTTTATTCCCTAACTTGAAGAAACGCCTTCATGGGAGATATTATCCATCATCAGAAGCAGTGGTGAAGGCTGCGGAGGTGATTTTGAAGGATCTCTCAAGAAATAGTTTCCAGCATGTCTTTGAAGACTGGCAGAAACGCTGGGACAAGTACATCGCATTCAGGGGAGACTATTTTGAGATGAACTATCAAAACTATGAGGATGATTAAAGGTACATTGTCAAAAAGAGATTGTGATCATTCTTTATTGAACAGCTCTCGCAGATAAAGAAGCGCGTTAGGGGGAAAATCCTTTTCCAGTTTCAAATTATCAACTTATTAAAGCCTTATAGGGACCCCACTGACATTGCTATAACAGAACTCTCCGAACCAGGTCAAGTTGGCCCGAGATCAACCACAAACAAAACAAAAGATATGCCACATACGGTGACTAATATAAACACAATCGACAAACAACAGTACTTAGTGACGAATAACGAAATTATCTGGACCTCAGCCCAAATGACTCAAAAGAATGAAAATAGTGTGCGATCAACAGCCAATAACTCGGGAATGGGCATGCCAATCGATCACAAAAGGTAATGTCGATTTTGTGTATTGTTATTTCATTTGTTTTTAATAAACAATGATATTACAACTTCCTCTACTGCGCTCATAGTAAGTAGAGAAAGCATTACATTATACCCATTACCTGAAATACATGTGCGCAGACTCCTTGAATTCAAAAATAAAAAAAGGACGAAAGAAAAGGCATTTAATGAAAATGGTCACTGGTGTGTGAGAACTCTCTCCAGAACGAATAGTTAAATACCAAACGTAAACACATCTCAGAATGACGTGATCTAAAGATATATAAAATAAATAGATAAATAAGAAAACAAATAAGTAAATAATATCCCGCCATTCCAAACTATTTACATGCCAAACTTAAAGAAATACTTAACTTCAAGAATATAGCTTAAAATAAAATATGTTAAGATATGTTTAAAAAACTTAAATGCATTGCTGAATTTTCTGGAAGTAGTCCTTAATAATTCTGACTGACTTTGGCATGACTGGCAAACCACAAGAAATGCATAAAATCTTACTTCTTATTAAAACAATTTGGAGTTAATATTTGTTGCCATTGGTTTGAACTATGTGATACAGAAGTACTTTTTTAAGTAGTAAGTCGTTATTACGCTTTTCTCTTCTGATCGTACAAAGAAAACGGAATTTGAAAGCCATTATCTTCGAACTAGCTCTTAAAACATGTGACTATCGGTTGAAATCTTAAAATTTATAATGTTTGCAGGGTACATAGAGCTTAGAGTAACCAGACATTCATCTTTCAGGATAAGAGAAAACCTCCAACGTTAAGTCATTTCAGACGATGAATGAAATGATGTTCAAATGAGTACAGGGTACATAGAGCTTAGAGTTACCAGACATTCATGTTTCAGGATAAGAGAAAACTTCCAACGTTAAGTCATATCGGACGATGAATGAAATGATGTTCAAATGAGTACAGGGTACATAGAGCATAGAGTTACCAGACATTCATATTTCAGGAAAGGGAAAACATCCAACGTTAAGTTATATCGGACGATGAATGAAATGATGTTCAAATGAGTACAGGGTACATAGAGCTTAGAGTTACCACACATTCATCTTTCAGGATAAGAGAAGACCTCCAACATTAAGTCACATCAGACGATGAATGAAATGATGTTCAAATGAGTACAGGGTACATAGAGCTTAGAGTTACCACACATTCATCTTTCAGGATAAGAGAAAACCTCCAACATTAAGTCACATCAGACGATGAATGAAATGATGTTCAAATGAGTACAGGGTACATAGAGCTTAGAGTTACCACACATTCATCTTTCAGGATAAGAGGAGACCTCCAACGTTAAGTCATATCGGACGATGAATGAAATGATGTTCAAATGAGTACAGGGTACATAGAGCTTAGAGTTACCAGACATTCATCTTTCAGGATAAGAGAAAACCTCCAACGTTAAGTCACATCAGACGATGAATGAAATGATGTTCAAATGAGTACAGGGTACATAGAGCTTAGATTAACCACACATTCATCTTTCAGGATAAGAGAAGACCTCCAACATTAAGTCACATCAGACGATGAATGAAATGATGTTCAAATGAGTACAGGGTACATAGAGCTTAGAGTTACCAGACATTCATCTTTCAGGATAAGAGAAAACCTCCAACGTTAAGTCATATCGGAGGATGAATGAAATGATGTTCAAATGAGTACAGGGTACATAGAGCTTAGAGTTAGCAGACATTCATCTTTCAGAATAAGAGAAAACCTGCAACGTTAACACATATCGGACGATGAATGAAATGATGTTCAAATGAGTACAAGGTACATAGAGGTCAGAGCTACCATTCATCTTTCAGGATAAGAGAAAACCTCCAAGGTTAAGTCATATCGGACGATGAATGAAATGATGTTCAAATGAGTACATGATACATAGAGCTTAGAGTTAGCAGACATTCATCTTTCAGAATAAGAGAAAACCTCCAACATTAAGTCACATCAGACGATGAATGAAATGATGTTCAAATGAGTACAGGGTACATAGAGCTTAGAGTTACCAGACATTCATCTTTCAGGATAAGAGAAGACCTCCAACATTAAGTCACATCAGACGATGAATGAAATGATGTTCAAATGAGTACAGGGTACATAGAGCTTAGAGTTACCAGACATTCATCTTTCAGGATAAGAGAAAACCTCCAATGTTAAGTCATATCGGAGGATGAATGAAATGATGTTCAAATGAGTACAGGGTACATAGAGCTTAGAGTTACCAGACATTCATCTTTCAGGATAAGAGAAAACCTCCAACGTTAAGTCACATCAGACGATGAATGAAATGATGTTCAAATGAGTACAGGGTACATAGAGCTTAGAGTTACCACACATTCATCTTTCAGGATAAGAGAAGACCTCCAACATTAAGTCACATCAGACGATGAATGAAATGATGTTCAAATGAGTACAGGGTACATAGAGCTTAGAGTTACCAGACATTCATCTTTCAGGATAAGAGAAAACCTCCAACGTTAAGTCATATCGGAGGATGAATGAAATGATGTTCAAATGAGTACAGGGTACATAGAGCTTAGAGTTAGCAGACATTCATCTTTCAGAATAAGAGAAAACCTGCAACATTAACACATATCGGACGATGAATGAAATGATGTTCAAATGAGTACAAGGTACATAGAGGTTAGAGTTACCAGACATTCATCTTTCAGGATAAGAGAAAACCTCCAACGTTAAGTCATATCGGACGATGAATGAAATGATGTACAAATGAGTACATGGTACATAGAGCTTAGAGTTAGCAGACATTCATCTTTCAGAATAAGAGAAAACCTGCAACGTTAAGACATATCGGACGATGAATGAAATGATGTTCAAATGAGTACAAGGTACATAGAGGTTAGAGTTACCATTCATCTTTCAGGATAAGAGAAAACCTCCAACGTTAAGTCATACCGGACGATGAATGAAATGATGTTCAAATGAGTACATGGTACATAGAGCTTAGAGTTAGCAGACATTCATCTTTCAGAATAAGAGAAAACCTGCAACGTTAAGACATCGGACGATGAATGAAATGATGTTCAAATGAGTACAAGGTACATAGAGGTTAGAGTTACCATTCATCTTCCAGGATAAGAGAAAACCTCCAACGTTAAGTCATATCGGACGATGAATGAAATTATGTTCAAATTTGTACAGGGTACATAGAGCTTTGAGTTACCAGACATTCATCTTTCAGGATAAGGGAAAACCTCCAACGTTAAGTCATATCGGACGATGGATGAAGTGATGTTCAAATGAGTACAGGGTACATAGAGCTTAGAGTTACCAGACATTCATCTTTCAGGATAAGAGAAAACCTCCAACGTTAAGTCATATCGGACGATGAATGAAATGATGTTCAAATGAGTACAGGGTACATAGAGCTTAGAGTTACCAGACATTCATCTTTCAGGATAAGAGAAAACCTCCAACGTTAAGTCATATCGGACGATGAATGAAATGATGTTCAAATGAGTACAGGGTACATAGAGCTTAGAGTTACCAGACATTCATCTTTCAGGATAAGAGAAAACCTTCAACGTTAAGTCATATCGAACGATGAATGAAAAGGTGTTCAAATTAGTACAGCGTACATAGAGCTTAGAGTTACTAGACATTCATCTTTCAGGATAAGAGAAAACCTCCAACGTTAAGTCATACCAGACGATGAATGTAATGATGTTCAAATGAGTACAGGGTACATAGAGCTTAGAGTTACCAGACATTCATCTTTCAGGATAAGAGAAAACCTCCAACGTTAAGTCATACCAGACGATGAATGTAATGATGTTCAAATGAGTACAGGGTACATAGAGCTTAGAGTTACTAGACATTCATCTTTCAGGATAAGGGAAAACCTCCAACGTTAAGTCATATCGGACGATGAATGAAATGATGTTGAAATGAGTACAGGGTACATAGAGCTTAGAGTTACCAAACATTCATCTTTCAGGATAAGAGAAAACCTCTAACGTTAAGTCATATCGGACGATGAATGAAATGATGTTGAAATGAGTACAGGGTACATAGAGCTTAGAGTTACCAAACATTCATCTTTCAGGATAAGGGAAAACCTTCCAACGTTAAGTCATATCGGACGATGAATGAAATGATGTTCAAATGAGTACAGGGTACATAGAGCTTAGAGTTACTAGACATTCATCTTTCAGGATAAGAGAAAACCTCCAACGTTAAGTCATATCGAACGATGAATGAAATGATGTTCAAATGAGTACAGGGTACATAGAGCTTAGAGTTACCAAACATTCATCTTTCAGGATAAGGGAAAACCTCCAACGTTAAGTCATATCGGACGATGAATGAAATGATGTTCAAATGAGTACAAGGTACATAGAGCTTAGAGTTACCAGACATTCATCTTTCAGGATAAGAGAAGACCTCCAACATTAAGTCACATCAGACGATGAATGAAATGATGTTCAAATGAGTACAGGGTACATAGAGCTTAGAGTTACCAGACATTCATCTTTCAGGATAAGAGAAAACCTCCAATGTTAAGTCATATCGGAGGATGAATGAAATGATGTTCAAATGAGTACAGGGTACATAGAGCTTAGAGTTACCAGACATTCATCTTTCAGGATAAGAGAAAACCTCCAACGTTAAGTCACATCAGACGATGAATGAAATGATGTTCAAATGAGTACAGGGTACATAGAGCTTAGAGTTAGCAGACATTCATCTTTCAGAATAAGAGAAAACCTGCAACATTAACACATATCGGACGATGAATGAAATGATGTTCAAATGAGTACAAGGTACATAGAGGTTAGAGTTACCAGACATTCATCTTTCAGGATAAGAGAAAACCTCCAACGTTAAGTCATATCGGAGGATGAATGAAATGATGTTCAAATGAGTACAGGGTACATAGAGCTTAGAGTTAGCAGACATTCATCTTTCAGAATAAGAGAAAACCTGCAACATTAACACATATCGGACGATGAATGAAATGATGTTCAAATGAGTACAAGGTACATAGAGGTTAGAGTTACCAGACATTCATCTTTCAGGATAAGAGAAAACCTCCAACGTTAAGTCATATCGGACGATGAATGAAATGATGTACAAATGAGTACATGGTACATAGAGCTTAGAGTTAGCAGACATTCATCTTTCAGAATAAGAGAAAACCTGCAACGTTAAGACATATCGGACGATGAATGAAATGATGTTCAAATGAGTACAAGGTACATAGAGGTTAGAGTTACCATTCATCTTTCAGGATAAGAGAAAACCTCCAACGTTAAGTCATACCGGACGATGAATGAAATGATGTTCAAATGAGTACATGGTACATAGAGCTTAGAGTTAGCAGACATTCATCTTTCAGAATAAGAGAAAACCTGCAACGTTAAGACATCGGACGATGAATGAAATGATGTTCAAATGAGTACAAGGTACATAGAGGTTAGAGTTACCATTCATCTTCCAGGATAAGAGAAAACCTCCAACGTTAAGTCATATCGGACGATGAATGAAATTATGTTCAAATTTGTACAGGGTACATAGAGCTTTGAGTTACCAGACATTCATCTTTCAGGATAAGGGAAAACCTCCAACGTTAAGTCATATCGGACGATGGATGAAGTGATGTTCAAATGAGTACAGGGTACATAGAGCTTAGAGTTACCAGACATTCATCTTTCAGGATAAGAGAAAACCTCCAACGTTAAGTCATATCGGACGATGAATGAAATGATGTTCAAATGAGTACAGGGTACATAGAGCTTAGAGTTACCAGACATTTATCTTTCAGGATAAGAGAAAACCTCCAACGTTAAGTCATATCGGACGATGAATGAAATGATGTTCAAATGAGTACAGGGTACATAGAGCTTAGAGTTACCAGACATTCATCTTTAAGGATAAGAGAAAACCTTCAACGTTAAGTCATATCGAACGATGAATGAAAAGGTGTTCAAATTAGTACAGCGTACATAGAGCTTAGAGTTACTAGACATTCATCTTTCAGGATAAGAGAAAACCTCCAACGTTAAGTCATACCAGACGATGAATGTAATGATGTTCAAATGAGTACAGGGTACATAGAGCTTAGAGTTACCAGACATTCATCTTTCAGGATAAGAGAAAACCTCCAACGTTAAGTCATACCAGACGATGAATGTAATGATGTTCAAATGAGTACAGGGTACATAGAGCTTAGAGTTACTAGACATTCATCTTTCAGGATAAGGGAAAACCTCCAACGTTAAGTCATATCGGACGATGAATGAAATGATGTTGAAATGAGTACAGGGTACATAGAGCTTAGAGTTACCAAACATTCATCTTTCAGGATAAGAGAAAACCTCTAACGTTAAGTCATATCGGACGATGAATGAAATGATGTTGAAATGAGTACAGGGTACATAGAGCTTAGAGTTACCAAACATTCATCTTTCAGGATAAGGGAAAACCTTCCAACGTTAAGTCATATCGGACGATGAATGAAATGATGTTCAAATGAGTACAGGGTACATAGAGCTTAGAGTTACTAGACATTCATCTTTCAGGATAAGAGAAAACCTCCAACGTTAAGTCATATCGAACGATGAATGAAATGATGTTCAAATGAGTACAGGGTACATAGAGCTTAGAGTTACCAAACATTCATCTTTCAGGATAAGGGAAAACCTCCAACGTTAAGTCATATCGGACGATGAATGAAATGGTGTTCAAATGAGTACAGGGTACATAGAGCTTAGAGTTACTAGACATTCATCTTTCAGGATAAGAGAAAACCTCCAACGTTAAGTCATATCGAACGATGAATGAAATGATGTTCAAATGAGTACAGGGTACATAGAGCTTAGAGTTACCAAACATTCATCTTTCAGGATAAGATAAAACCTCCAACGTTAAGTCATATCGGACGATGAATGAAATGGTGTTCAAATGAGTACAGGGTACATAGAGCTTAGAGTTACTAGACATTCATCTTTCAGGATAAGAGAAAACCTCCAACGTTAAGTCATATCGAACGATGAATGATATGATGTTCAAATGAGTACAGGGTACATAGAGCTTAGAGTTACCAAACATTCATCTTTCAGGATAAGGGAAAACCTCCAACGTTAAGTCATATCGGACGATGAATGAAATGGTGTTCAAATGAGTACAGGCTACATAGAGCTTAGAGTTACTAGACATTCATCTTTCAGGATAAGGGAAAACCTCAAACGTTAAGTCATACCAGACGATGAATGTAATGATGTTCAAATGAGTACAGGCTACATAGAGCTTAGAGTTACTAGACATTCATCTTTCAGGATAAGGGAAAACCTCAAACGTTAAGTCATACCAGACGATGAATGTAATGATGTTCAAATGAGTACAGGCTACATAGAGCTTAGAGTTACTAGACATTCATCTTTCAGGATAAGGGAAAACCTCCAACGTTAAGTCATACCAGACGATGAATGTAATGATGTTCAAATGAGTACAGGTACATAGAGCTTAGAGTTACTAGACATTCATCTTTCAGGATAAGGGAAAACCTCCAACGTTAAGTCATATCGGACGATGAATGCAATGATGTTCAAATGAGTACAGGCTACATAGAGTTTAGAGTTACCAGACATTCATCTTTCAGGATAAGGGAAAACCTCCAACGTTAAGTCATACCAGACGATGAATGCAATGATGTTCAAATGAGTACAGGGTACATAGAGCTTAGAGTTACCAGACATTCATCTTTCAGGATAACGCAAAACCCCGGAAAAAGCTTATCAACCTGAGCGAGATTTCACTTCGGAAGCTCTTGATCATGACAGGCTGCGCTACAGAGGAGCTAACTTTTCATGTAAAATATCTAAGCATGCGGTATGGCAGTCAACAATGATAACAGAACTTTTTAGAAAATGAGGAATAATGTAATATTTTTCCATGCAAGGGTAGCTTGGGGAGGGAAAGCTTTTAAAATATCTTGCTCTCCTATCTTTAGTCTCCACTGAATACAAGTTTAATATTTTAATCTTAATGTACTTTATTATTATAATTATTATAATTATCTTTTAATTTTAATATCTTAGTCCACGTTTAATATTTCATCGACTGCTGAATTTCTGTGTCGAATTCATACAGAAAATAATTAGACAGTAGAAGCTGAAGATAATAAACAGGAATTGTTCAGTATCTACAAACATTATTATTTAAAATGGCTGCAGAATTTTTGCGCAAACTAGTATTTCCAAATCGGCTAGATGATTTTATAAATTGGTACGACTGCCATTGTTAACTGTTCAGAAGTTTGTTTTTCTCCTCTAAGTGTAGTGGTCGTTGCGATAGTCATCATTGGTATGGCCAGCAGTGTTAACTCGTGTACAGTTGTCACATAGACTTTACCCTCCTAGAACATAGGCTGGTGTTCCTTCAGTTGTTTCAACTGTTTAGGACTTAATCAAGTGGCAGTAAGTTCAGTTGTTGCAGTATTCCACATCGACAAATGACGAAATTGAGGGAAATGGGAAAAACCGTGTTGTGAGGAAGATGGATCCGGCGGGTCCTCCCACATGACATCCTGAATCAGCAGCACGGACGATGACCGTCACATTCCTATCTCAAGTGATTATGAAGTCATTAAGTTTAATGCACTTTGGTTCTCACGTGGTGGCTGGCTCGCCTGATTTCCCGGATGTTACTTCCGAACACTTATCGGCCACTTGTGTCCTTTATCAGTGACACGTACGTACTGACGTGCACAAAAACTGGCCCACTCACCTACATCGCTGTTCCCTGTATCACAGTTCTCGTTTGAGCTACTGCGAATTTATACAGTTATGTTTATTATTTTGTTGAAAAAAAGTTTTTTTTTTAAATGCTCAGCTATGAGCAAGAATACCAGGGTAAGTGACCTCTTCGTATGCCAAACTTTGCATCATCTTTATATTACCACCGTTCTGTAAGAAATCGTGACTGCATTTGTTTTTTCTTTATACTTATTGACGCCTTCATTTATTTCCAAACTCCTTCAACAAAAACAATTTATATTATCTTAGTTGATTCTGATACAATATTTTCATTATAAATAGAAAAGGACCTGAAAAATCAAACTTAACCCCTCCATTTGGCCACCAGAGATCTAGATAATAATTATAATGGTGTACCCAACTGCTAATGTGCTCAGCTATAGTGATCCATATACACCTGGACCATTTCAGTAGGCTATAGCTCTTAAACCAATAATAGGACACGCGTGCAACTTTGGGAGCATGTAATACACAAATGAGAGATTACATTACACTATTTACATCTCAGAGAAAATGTTGGAAGTGTCCTCCACCAGCATCTATACATGTTTGTACTTGCCTGACCATATTCTCTGAAGTTTTATGGAGATTATATCGAATTGAGAGAAGGTTATTTCCAACAAAATGGAGCAACGTGCCATACATCTAATGACACCATGGAACTTGTAACCAGTTTCTTTGATAATCGTATAATCTCAAAAGATCTGTGGCCCCCAGATCCCCTGACCTAACCTCACCGGATTTTTCCTCGTGAGGGCATCTAAAAATAGAGTGTTCAAGAATAGGCTACGGACAATTGATTTTCTCAAGGAATCCATTCGAATCAAAATAAGTAACATTGGCGAGGATACTCTGTGTAAAACTTCAGAGAATATGGTGAGAGGAGTACAAACATGTATAGATGCTGGTGGAGGACACTTCCAACATTTTCTCTGAGATGTAATCAAATCAAATCAAATTTATTCACCATAAGATTTCCAATTACAGAAATATCGGCTTCGTCAATACAATTTTACATTACAGATTAACAGTAAACACATGATCGGATAAACAAATAAGGTGATAGCATTTACAATTGCAATATATATAATACATATGTCTAACAAAATTGATTCACTGTTCATCAAGGTATTCATTTACTGAATAAAAACATGTAAATAGTGTAGTGTAATTTCCAAATTGTGTATTATAATTCTCGCAAAGTTGCACGTGTTTCCAATTATTGGTTCAAAAGTTATAGTTTATTGAAATGGTTCAGGTTTATATGGATCACACTATATATTAGATGTAGGCAAGGAGATAAACCAGTTATTCAACTGTTATGTGAATGTCCAGCTCTTGGTCACCTAAGACCAAAAGTTTTGGCAACCATCTTTTAAGGATGGTTTATCTATCAGAGGCATTTAATAAGTAGTCTGAGTATATTAATTATGACTTGGGATTACTAAGTTGATAGTAATAAAGTTAGGGATGCATAATATATCTGAAAAAGGTCTAAGTGCTGGGACATTTTAACCTCCCTCCTTTTCAAACTCAACTCATCTCATCCACAGTATAAACACGAAGAAGATCGTCATTGCTATTTAAAATTACTTGTCTGGGAATAGCAGGTTTCCCTAATCAAACTTCAGCAAGAAAATAACAAATACTAGACTGCGTATAATATGTTCATTATATTCATTACTCATATATTCATTAGATGTATGGCACCTTGCTGGAAATAACCTTCTCTCAATTCGATATCATCCAGCTGCTCCACAAATGTCTTGAAGATACCCATATAAACTTCAGTGTCTACAGTCGTATCAAAGAAAATGACAGCAACGATCCATAGATGCTGATGGAGGACACTTCCAACATTTTCTCTGAGATGTAAATAGTGTCATGTAATCTGCCAATTGTGTATTATGTTCTCCCAAAGTTGCAGCTGTTTCCTAATTATTAGTTCAAAATTTGTGGCCTATTGAAGTAGTTCAGATTTATATGGATCGCACTGTTCATCAGGTCGTTACAGACTACCATTCTGTGCAGGTTGTACTTCAGAGCAGTGTCCAGTAATCAGTCCAGAACCAGCAAGTGTTTCGTCCTGCTTATAGCCAGATCTGCAATAAGTGCCTTGGAGTACCTGCAAGTTCCAATATATCTGGTGTTCATTTTGAACCTAGTTACTAATTGCTTGCCTTACTGGTCTGTAAGATACTCCTAGCATAGGTTCCGGTCCCATATCTGAAACTTCACTACCTTTCCTGGCTGCTTCATCTGCTACTTTGTTGGCTGGAATGCCCGTATGTGCTGGCACCCACCTCAGTTGAACTCTGTTGTGTACTGTCCTCCACAGGAGGGAAAGTCTCCGAGGCCTGAGACGCAGGGGGATTGCAGAAGGTGCCACACCCTCCCTGGACAGGTTGATGACACCCCATGTCAGTACAGTTACAGACCATTCAAAAACATTCTAACGGCTTCTACTTTTATGAATGATCTTCTCGGTTTTAATGTACAGAGTGAACAGGGCGCGTGTTCTGTTTAATAGTTCTAGTATGCGTTCCCTGTCACACACATTGGCTGTCCTTATCCCACTGTGTAAGGGAGCACATTCCTTTCAGTGACCTTCTTTGCGTTGCTGTTCAGTACCGACAGTGATACAAGGCATTCCAGACATTCCGAGATCAGACTTGATTTCATTATTGGTGTCTCAAGAGCTTTAAGAGCTGCTTGGCTGCCTAAGAGAATAACATTATTGTTATTCTTAAATACGTCCCTGGTGAGGAATGCTAACGTTTTTGTTATAGTCCTGAAAATAAAAGTAAATCGGCTCAATAGATCTTTCGAGCAGAACGTCAGCGTAACCATTTCTGAAATATTTCTTGTCATTGCTTTGAATTTGCAAATACATATTCTTTTCTCAAACAGAAATAATTACCCAATTTTATTTTTATCTAGCTAAACAGAACGGAATCTCAAAGCCATCATACAGCGAATAGTTCTTAAAATACTTGAATGTCGCTTGAAGTCTATCTTAGTACATACTTCTCTATTTCTTTTCAATCCACAAGGACAGATAACGCTATGTAAAGTTTTATCTATATCAGTTTGAAGTAAACAAAATAATAACGTTTCTAAGAGCTGTCTCTTTAATAATGAGTGGAAAAATTCGTGTGAGAGCAACATGACCATACCCAAGTAAGACGCGATGTTTTGTTCCCGGACTGCATCTTATTGTGTTTGTCGGACTTCCGCATATGTGGCGCACATCAAAAGCTAAATTTGCCCTGTAGTTGGTTTGCAAACTGGTAACTGCAGATCCTGTTTACCTTGAGATAGCCGTTAAGGTGAAAATCTGCACTCTCAGCCTGCAGTAAATCAATTTAATACCATCAACTTCTCTAGTCGTAATGCAACAAAGGCTGTTTAAATTCTTAAAATAGGTGACATTTCTAAATCTTGCAGGATTTACATTCTCTATACATACGTTGTATTTTTTAATGTCTTTTAACATCGGACGATCAATGAAGTGATGTTCGAATGAGTCCAGGGTCAATAGAGCATAGAGTTACCAACCATTCATCTTTCAGGATAAGAGAAAACCTCCAACGTTAATTCATATTGGACAATGAATGAAATGATGTTCAAATGAGTACAGGGTATGTAGAGCTTAGAGTTACCAGACATTCATCTTTCAGGATAAGGGAAAACCTCCAACGTTAAGTCATATTGGACGATGAATGAAATGATGTTCAAATGAGTACAGGGTACACAGAGCTTAGAGTTACCAGACATTCATATTTCAGGATAAGGGAAAACCTCCAACGTTAAGTCATATTGGACGATGAATGAAATGATGTTCAAATGAGTACAGGGTACACAGAGCTTAGAGTTACCAAACATTCATATTTCAGGATAAGGGAAAACCTCCAACGTTAAGTCATATTGGACGATGAATGAAATGATGTTCAAATGAGTACAGGGTATATAGAGCTTAGAGTTACCAGGCATTCATCTTTCAGGATAAGGGAAAACCTCCAACGTTAAGTCATATCGGACGATGAATGAAATGATGTTCAAATGAGTACAGGGTACATAGAGCTTAGAGTTACCAGACATTCATCTTTCAGGATAAGAGAAAACCTCCAACGTTAAGTCATATCGGACGATGAATGAAATGATGTTCAAATGAGTACAGGGTACATAGAGCTTAGAGTTACCAGACATTCATCTTTCAGGATAAGAGAAAACCTCCAACGTTAAGTCATATCGGACGATGAATGAAATGATGTTCAAATGAGTACAGGGTACATAGAGCTTAGTGTTATCAGACATTCATCTTTCAGGATAAGAGAAAACCTCCAACGTTAAGTCATATCGGACGATGAATGAAATGATGTTCATATGAGTACAGGGTACATAGAGCTTAGAGTTACCAGACATTCATCTTTCAGGATAAGGAAAGAGCGCGAAAAGAGTTTATCCAGATAAGTCAGCCTCACTAATACTTGGGACCTCTGGAACATGAGACATGCTACTATCGCGTTAGTGGCGGGCAGATTATTGTAGTTCATGGGAAATACATAATTTAATATTCCGTGAAAGAAGGGAAGAAAGAGAAAAAAGAAAAAGAATAGTAATATTTTATGATGTAAGGGTTAAACGGAAGATTTATTATGTAAGTGGATGTGAAACAAGGTCGCAGGCCGAGACCTACAAACAAAATAGGAATATTTTTTTGTTCCATTTATTTGTTCTTTTAACTACAATGGACATATCGACGGCGTTTCTTTGTGTTTTAATCATTAGACCACGCACACATTCACTCTCATTCATACTTCCAGATTCTGGGGAAGATGAGGAATTATCTTGGTCGGGGAAAAATCCCCACCCCCACTGTCAGGAATCGAACCCGTGACACCTTGCACGGCAGTCAGGTGCTCTAACGACTGAGCTATGGGGCTAGCCAAAATCCTTTTAACGCAACATCATACACTGAATATTTATGGGTGTATATATAATATTGTTTTACCTTACCCGTGGCCGTGATATTCATATGTCTTGCGTAGGATCAGTATTGTCAACTAGACTTTTAGAAAATCCAGTATTCTTCTTAAAGGAGGCAGTGGAAATAGTAAAACATGAAGATAATGCAACCAAAATTAATTAATTAATTAATTACAACTTTTTCCAAACTACTCATTTATTGAAAAAGACTAAAATAGTACTATACACTGAAGGAAAGAAGCAATAAGTCCATTTCTATAGATACCTATTTAGATTTACATGAAGTAGAGAGAAGAATATATGATTTGACGATTTATGGCACAGGAGTAGAGAAAAGCATTTGAGGTTATCTAAGATTTCTTTTGAAATTTAGTTGTATGAACAATTGCATTTCCTTCGCTTAAAATTTTGGTTGCTAAAGACGCAGTTATTTTAAAGATAAATTTATTTAATGTTGCTAACAACAATGGTCATATAGCAACAAATATAAGATGCTACAATATTTTTGTATAAAGTTAGTCAGTACAATTAACATTTTAGGAACTATTAGGTAACTTTACAGTATTGCCACCCTATTAGCGTAAGATACGGCCGGCGACAGCTGGAGGGGACCGAGTCAGCCGAGCCACGCCCCCCGCCCATTAATCTGTCACTAGCTGAGGGGTGATTTGGGGAAGTGTCACTTGTCCCTCGACGTTTCTCTCCCCTTCTCCTGTCCTCTGGAACGTTCGGGTGATTCGCGGAGAACCAGAGACTTCTAGAATAACAAGATATTCCTATAAAAAGGGCTTCAATTAGGAGTCAGTTAGTCAGTCAGAGTTCGTGGCAATCAGCGTAAGAGTGCAGTGCTAGTGTAAGGACGAGAAGACTGTGTACGTGCATCGGAGTATTGTCCGTAATTACTAGTGCGAGTGAAATTGTAACGGACGAACTGGTGAATCGTAATTGTGTGCATTACGTAATTCGGTGTAATTGGCAAGTATCAAACTATAAGTCGGTGGAAATAAAGAACATTGTTGAGTTTGTGTAATTGGACTTTTTATTTCACGAACCCACAAAGTCACAGTATAAACATATAAGTTCATATAAACTATACATTCATAAAGAACTAAAGAATCGATATTGCACAGCACTATGTTCATACTTGTTATGTATTACTTATTATAGTTATTCTCACTTCACAGAATACACTGAATAGATTTTCGTATTTAAGAAGTTACTTTATAGTCTTGTAGAAATAAATACATTGATTGTAGACTGTTCCGTCATCTAGTAGAGCATAAAGATCTGTAGGAATTTTATGAATGTCCTATAGGTTGAGTAGCGAGTACATTCGTTCATACAGGGTGAGTCAAATGAAAACCTAAAATATGGTTTTAAATATTATTTACTATGCAGAAGTGGTACAAAGCTATATCACTTTTCAACATAATCTCCCCCACGCTCAATGCAAGTCCTCCAGCGCTTACAAAGTGCATAAATGTCTTTTGGTAGTCCGTACAACCAGTCATGCACCGCGTGGCGTACCTCTTCATCGGAACGGAACTTCTTTCCTCCCATTGAGTCTTTGAGTGGTCCAAACATATGGAAATCACTTGGGGCAAGTTCTGGTGAGTATGGTCAAAATGCAGGTCTGTGATTGTTGCAACTGTTGTACGGTCAGTATGGGGCCTTGCATTATCATGTTGCAAAAGTACACCTGCTAACAGCAATCCACGTTGCTTTGATTTGATTACAGGTCGCAGATGACTTTTTAGGAGATCTGTGTATGATGCACTGATGACAGTGGTCGATCCAAGCATGTAATGCTCCAAAATAACGCCTTCTTCGTCCTATAAGAGAGTCAGCAAAGCCTTCCCTGCTGATGGTTCTGTTTGGAACTTCTTTGCTTTTGGTGATGAGGGATGGTGCCATTCCTTGCTCGCTCTCTTTGTTTCCGGTTGGTGGAAGTGAACCCAGGTTTCGTCCCCAGTAACGATTCTTGCAAGGAAGCCATCACCTTCCCGTTCATAGTGCTGAAGAAGTTATTCACAAGTATCAACACGTCATTCTCTCACTTCAGTAGTCAGATGCCGTGGTACCAATCTTGCAGACACTTTGTGAAACTGGAGCACATGGTGTGCTGACCCATGACTAATCTGTAAACTTACTGCATTGTCATTGAGTGTCACTCGGAGGTTTTCCTTCACTATGACTTCAACTGCTGCAATGTTCTGTGGAGTCACAACTCGTTGTGCCTGGCCTGGACATGGAGCATCTTCCACTGAAGTCACACCGTTTGCGAGTAGACTTGCTGCTGTGACAAACATGCATCACCATACTGAATCTTTATTTGTCGATGAATTTCAATAGATTTCACACCTTCACCACGCAAAAACCGAATAACAGAACTCTGTTCTGCTCTGGTGCATGTTGCAAGTGTGGCGGCCATCTTTATACTGATACTGCGATAGTATGTGTGCATCTGCACAATGCTGCCACCTACAGGCCATTCTACACGCTGTTTGTAGCACACTTACCAACTTACAGGTAAACGGCGCGAAATTTTGATTTGTTATTACAAATTTAAGGTTTTCATTTGACTGACACTCTTAATATGATTTACTGATAATGGCTGGTTGCATGGTTCAGAGTGTGGAGGTAATCATGTGTAAGCTTTGTATGTCTGGACAGTAATATTTGTTGTTTTCGACTTGTATGTTTATAAAGACACTGAGTAGGGGATGTGTTTAGTTTCACTTGTCGGAGTTTGCTATGTACATTGTTTTCTAACCAACGATGTTTTCATTCTTGAATTATTTTCTTTTTGATATGGCTTATAACATCTTCATGTAGAATGGGTATTGGAGGGTATATTGGTGATTGTTTTGTTGCTTCTTTAGCAGCTTCATCAGCCTTTTCATTTCCGGCTATTCCTTGGTGGGATGGTATCCACGTCAACAGTATTTCTTTGTTTTCTACAATAAGTTTATTGTATAAATTTTGGACATATTTGATTTGGTTGCTAAGGAAGCAGTTTATTTGTTGTGTTTTTCCACAATTTAGACACTTTGTGTAACAAAAGAAATTGTAATTCTGTATACGATAACGGATAGAGCAGGTCGTGTTCGCCTTTAGTTTCTCTTTTTCATGCGGTCCGTATACCAACCAGTCTACCTTCAAAGGTCGTTTTAGGAAATTGCAACTCACTCACCGCGAGAGCGAAAAGCAAGCAAGCACACTTTTACTTTTTCATGTCATGACTTAAATGAAGCATAAAGGCATTTTCCTTCTTTCTCGCACCGCTTCCTCCTCCAGTTTGCTCTAGGCTATGGTTCGATATGTCTGCGTCATCAACAGCTAAAAAATATTAAAATAGACCTACTATCAGTAATATTAAGTAGACATAACTTTGATAGAAAAGCAAATAAATGTCAAATGAGGCGCCTAGTATCAAAGACTGACATTTGCCATTTTTATCGAAATAGAGTTAAGAATCGATCTATTTCATACTTGGCCTGCTCTTTTTGAATCTGCAGTCCGTTTGTGCCTGACATAGACCTCTATACGTATTTTTCACAGTTGAAATATGTAGTTAGTTTCAAAACCGGACACCTCCATGCTCAGTATCAAAAATGGACATGGCCGTTTAAACCAATCAAATCGCTGGAAATCGTTGAAAACTGTCATGGCCTCCAGTTTACGGTTACATTTTGACGTCATTGTGGTGTTTTTAAGTTTTTTTCGCATGCTTTACTGAAATATAACAGTTTTGGTATAATTTGTAAGCTGAATATGGAACAAAATACATTGGAAAATAGGTGTCAAAGTGAACCAACTAAAACCCTTGCACTGAGCCAAACATTTTCTGTACAGAAATACAGTAACAAGAATGGAAAGTATATGATATACATGGAAATTAAAAATAAATATATGTTTTTCAATTTTTAATGCTATAATTGAAGCTATTATAATAATTGCAATAAAACTCTAACAATGGCTGCATTCAGTTACAATTCATTTCCTAAACCTGGGAATTATTTGTTTCAAAAACGGACATAAACCAAGTTTAGTTTCAAATGCGGACATTGCATATTTACACTGGCTTATAATGTATTCAAACAATACTTTTAAGTGGAGATCTTGATTATTGTGCTATTAGAGCTGCAAACATGCCACACAATAATTTTCAGGTTAACAAAATGAAGCTATGATAATAAAACACAAATACCTCTCTAGTAAAAAATAACGTCAATGGCTCTTGTCCATCTTTGAAACTAGGCTGCTCATATATCAGGTTCACAAATGTATGTAAAGCTACCTATTTAAAATACGATATAGTTGATATACTGGGTCATGTAGCGTGATGACCTGGCGGGAAGTAATCTGGCGCACGATAAGCACGTGTTGGATGTATTTACGCTACAACCAACTAAAAATTATGAAAAGATGTAAATCTTTGTACACACAAGTTGTAAGAATTCAAGAATTTCACAAAAATCTATTCCTTCAATGCAAGAAATTATGTTAGTATCGGATAACTAAAATATGGGGTTTATTTGTTCCCTTACTACGTCCATAGCAGAGAGATAAAGTATTGCATTACACCCATACATTCGATATCACGATCTTACCCTAAATACACGTTTTGAGATCAGTATAGCTAAACAACCAAAAGTGCAAAATCATATCAATGACTGTTGTCCATTTTTTTTTTTTTTTTTTTTTGCTTTATTTTTGTAGACGCATTTGCTTGCACCTTCTTTTTTTTACATATTTTCTTTCAAGTCATAGAAACTACAATCAACTGTTGTTTGCAACATAAGTCAAGCTAATACAGTTAAAAGTACAGTGTTAAGATTACAATTAAAACACACAAAAATATGATAAAATGGATTAAGAAGGTGCCAATTTTTCAATTTTTTTTTAAGTATTTGAGGCTACAGTATTGAGCTTCTATAGCCAGTCTATATCTTTGAAACTAGCTTTCTCAAATATCACATTTATTAACTTAGAGCTTAGTACCTCTAAGCTCTATGTACCCTGGGCTCATTTGAATACCATTTCACCCATATCATTCATTGATCGTCTGATATGAACTAACTGGTTAAAGGGACGATAAGTCTTTTAAAAATTGATACCTGAGTTATATATAATGGGTAACTTGAATACTTTTATAGGGAAACGTCTATAAATAATTTGCATGAGTTAAATCAGTGCATAACATATTAAACATCACTCAAAAAATTTCTGTGAGTATAGGAAGTCAATGGAAACGAAGTATTTAGGTAAAAGTAAACTGAGCTAGGCACGAACAAGGCCATTAGGTTCCTGGAACTCAATTATGTGCAGTTATTGCACACATCATTAAATAACGTGGAGAAATTCTAAATATTAGAAAAGAAAGACCTGAGATTGAAATTTTGAAAATAAAAGTTATGTTTCAGACTTGAATTAGCACTTTGTCACTGCAAAAGAGTGTGGGAACGTTGGTAAGTCGAATTAGTATATCGTAGTACAGGCATCATGACATATAAACAAATGATAGGCAGAAGTTAAACGCTTGTGGGTGGAACATGGTCTCTCTCGTAAGCGACGACAGAAAAAGACTAAAACAAAAGCACAACAAGAAAAAGGAAATAAGAGTGCTAAACCTACTTTCGCCGAGCAAATGTTAATGAAAGTAGGTAACAGTTTTTAAAGCTTAAATATTATGTAACGACAATGGGGGCCAAGTTCTTGCTGTGGAGAAACGGCAGCATAGCTACTGTCTAATTACACTAGTAGTGGAGGGGATTTGGCACGTCGAGCACACGAGATCTATTGTACCTATGTCCAAAGTGCTGCGTCCCCTGGAGGGAGGATGAGGTGAGAGGAGACAGGGGGTAGCCGACCCCTTGGAGTCACCACAGCACAGAGGGTGAAGTCCCCACACTTTACCAGATAGAAAGTCCTTATGTTGGGCTTAGGAGAATCCGCATCCCACATTCCTTAGCCCCGAAAGTCCCTAGGCCGGTTCGGAGACCGTAGGTTGCCTCTGCAGAGTCGGATTAGATTTTCATTACGGAGAGTATTCGGTACGCAGGCCACCATGCTGAGTCCTTTGTTCCTATGCCCCGAAATAAGGCACCCCCGGGAGGAAGGATGAGGCGAGAACAGATAGAGGGCGTCCGACCAAGGAGCTACAAGAGTGCAGAGGGCAGGGTCCCTACAGTTTACTTAGACTTCCCCCAACAGGCAAGGACAACGAACACGCTCCCTATTTGCGGGACAGTAACGAGTCAAAGGTCCCTGGCTGGCGGTACCAAAATGGTCCCAGCAGAGGAGCGGAGACCGGCAACCGTCCTACCGGAGGAAGAAGTAATTTTCCTCAGAGCATACCATCCTGCCATGCACCGCCGAGACTACCGCCAACACTTCTACCCTGAAAGAGACCACCACATGAGAGATGATATGAAATGTTAATGGAGTTGAAATGGAGGGACACGAAATCCGGGGCATATAATTAACCTATCGAGCGTTCACCTAGTGACCCGGGAAAAAACCCGAAAAACCTATGGGTCAGGTGGGTCATCACGGGAATCGAACCCGGGTGTCTCTCAAATGCGGGACACAGATGAAACCATATGAGCCAACCCACTCGGTGATACATATTAACTACACTATGTTTCTATTATACGCTATCCCGAATGTATACCAGCGAGATGGCGCAGATGGTAGCGTGCATACTCACATTCAACAGGTTGCTGTGTGATGGCTTCGAAATGCCACTCTCTTTGCATGACCAAAAGATCACAATTAAAATATTAAAATGCAAATTAATAATAAGGGATATCTTTTAAATGTGAACTTCAGAGAAAAATTATATTAAATCATGTATTTTTGTGCTGCAAGGTTCTATCTCTTACGCTTTACTAATTATATTAAGGTCATCCAGAATGATGAGGATTTCTGAGGATATTCTCAAAGAATTTAACATATACATTCCCTATGCATTTCAGTTATCAAAATATCCTATATATATGATATTTTGATAACTGAAATGCATAGGGAAATGCATGTGTGTGTGTGTGTGTGTGTGTGTGTGTGTGTGTGTGTGTGTGTGTGTGTGTGTGTGTGTGTGTGTGTGTGTGTGTGTGTGTGTGTGTGTGTTACTTTAATTTAAAAAAAATGTATTTCAGAAAATCAAACTTTTCGCCAAATATTCTATGTAAAACGCAAATAATGTACAACGTCATATTTTACAGATCACACGAACTTTTAATTCCGGATTACGAAAACACAAAATTAGAGGCTTACGTGCTGCAGTTGGAAATAATGTTTAAGTGGTACTCACCAAACTGGAAAAAGTTTAAGTGACCAAAATTCCCTTAGGAATTGCGGTTCGCACCGCCTGAGTCTTCATTGTTATACCAATAAGCTTTATGGCTACTATAAAAACTGTTGCCCTTCCAGTTTAGTGCTATGGACAATCAATAAACATTTTTTCTCTAACTCTACCATCGCTTCACGAATTTAGGCAGTGCGCTTAAAACGTGTTCAGATTTTAGGTGGTACGGTGTACCGGACCGTACTGGCCCAACTAGCGTTGCTTAGGATGTTACAGCATGTTGTACTGTATGCCCACTACAAGAAGGCTAGAGGGGTATGAAGGGTAGAGGAGCTTGAACTGTTTATCTGCTCCGGTAACGGATCTGTTTACTAGGAAATGAGTGAATGAGAGTGAATATGAGTCACCCACGCTGCCAGATCTAATGTTTGTTGTAGTTATGTATGGGTGATTTATGTGACAACACTTGTGTATTTTAAACCAACCTTCCATCCTTGTCATACTGGGAAGGTGAGCATAAACACCGTGCAGGCAGCAAAAGTGATTACGTTACACATTCCTCTAACTTGCCTTCTTGTCTTGGGTCTACAGTAAAAAGATCTTCCCGGTGTGTGAACTTCTAAAATCATCTTCAACGTATGCTACTGGCAGCTATTGTAGTGAACTGTGCGAGCTTTCTCTGAGGGTATGTGTTGGAGTACGTGGGAATGGATAACACCAGTTAAATTGACTGACGTAGGGTCGTTTAGTAAGCATGGTAAAAAACCATGAATACGTTTTTTTTCATGAGCATCTCATCTTATTTCTGTACATAGTCTCCATTAATGGCTATCCACTTGGTCCACCGATGTTCCAGTTCTTTCATCCCGTCGGAAAAAATAGGTTCCGTTAAGGCCTCCAAAATACTCGTTGACGGTGACTATTACTTCTTCATTTGATGAATATTTCTTACCATCAAGCCAAATTTTCAAGTTTGGGAACAGTAAGAAATTACTTGGGGCTAAGTCGGGTGAATAAGGTGGGTGAGGAGCCAATTCAAAGCCCAACTCCTGTACCTTCGCCATTACGATTGTTGATGTGTGTGATAGTGCATTATCCTGGTGAAAGAACACTTTTTGCGTTTCAATATCAGTCTCTTTTCAGTCAACTCATGATGGAACCAATCCAACAATGAAGCGTAATAGGCTCCAGTTATAGTTCTGGCTTTTTCCAAGTAGTCTATTAGGAATTATTCCTTGAGAATCCCTCCACCCAAAAAAACAGTGACCATCACCTTACCAGCTGATAAAATTCCCCTGCCCTTTTTTGGTACTTTCAGCAGCATTTGTCAATTGTTTTGACTTCTGCTTTGACTTTGGTGTATAATGATGGATCCTAGTTTCATCCACGGTCACAAATCGGCGCAAAAAGCCTTGCGGATTGCGAGTAAACTCGCCAGACAATTGGTAGAAGTGTTCTTCCGGATGCGCTTTCGGTCGACTGTGAGCAATCGCGGCACCCATCTTGCACATAGCTTTCTCATTGTCAATTTTTCATGTAGGATATTGTACACTCGCTCAGTTGAGATGCCTACAGCCTCAGCAATCTCACGAATTTTAATTCGGCGGTCTTGCATATCCAGATTGTGGATTTTTTCAATGGTGTCCTGTGTGGTGACCTCAATTGGGCGACCAGAGCGCGAACTCATCTTTGGTGCTTCTAGGACCACGTTTAAATTAACTGATCCAAAAGTAAATGGTGTTCAATGTTGGTGCAGAGTCCGCATGAACTTCATTCAGTTCAGTTTTGACTTGTATGGCAGCCCAACCCTTCAAATGAAAATGTTTAATAACAACACGAAACTCTGTTTTTTCCATTTTCAATTGCAGCTATCACACTGACCAGTACAGATGGCTGTCAACGATTAACTATATATTGTAGTACATTCAAATTTTCTGTACAATCTTTTGAATAATCAAGCTTACCACTCACAAAGCTGCAACAAAAAATTTCCATCCCTTCATGGAAATTTACCAGACTTATCAAGCGAACCTCGAAGAGTAATACGAGAATAATTCCCGCGTACAAGTTTAGCAAAATAGCAGTGTAACAATGCCTCTTACAATGTTTTAGCTGAAGTATTCTATAAAAGGACTTCAACTGTCTTACCAAATTGTTGCTACACGGGCCAAGTATCTTTTTAAATAGTTTAGAATCTCGAATATTTCGGGATTTACAATTGTTATTTGAATATTTTTCGCTTCAGTTTGCTGAAGTCATCTATATTGCCTATATTCAACAATTGTTTTAGAATGGTTTAAGGAAGATATTTAATGCAGTGCGAGAGAGAATCAGGAAAGTTGGAAGACCAAAGTTAAGGTGGGAAGACGCGGTAAGAGAGGATATAAGGACAATTGGAATCAAGAACTGGAGGAGCACCCCACTTAACACGAAAGAAGGGGGAAACTCCTTCAGAAGGCCAAGGCCCACAAGGGGTTGTGTAGCAGTTATTTTTATATTTCATTTTGTTAGGAATAGTCAAGGAGATTAGTATTTATAATAAAATAAAGAAGAGATATAAAGTGGGTAATGGTGTAACGATGGCAACGGATCATACTGAGTTGTTGAATGTTTTAAAAATATTTTCTTCTTCTGTTTCTGAAAGTCTTAGAGATAAGACGTATATTTGTCTACCCGAGTGTGTGCAGAAAGAATTTTGTGTATGCATCAAAGACGTATAAGTAGCGTGTGCGCAAGAAAAGAAATAGTTCATCGTGGAATCAATCGCTGCTTGTAAAAAGACTACATTAATAATATTTGTAATTGTTTCAAAGAATTTAACATTGTTTGAGAAATTGTTTGGACAAGAAAAGTATTATTCATTCTTTAAAGATAGTAACTCTATTTTTATCAGCTCCGTTACCGCGATCCTGGGAAAGAAAAAGATCATATCACTCAACAATTACAGATGTGCCTACTTATCCAGAGTTGCAGGAGAAACTTCTAGATTTCTTCAAGATCGTCATCAAAGGTGAGAAATTAATCTGCATTCGCCATCACCGCATCATAATCATCCCAAAATATTGTTTCAGTTGTCGTGCCGATGATGATTTAAAATGGTCTTTCATGATTTTATGGTCAAGCACGAAACAGTTGTTATTGTTTGACCCCGAACATGATTTATTGTTTGTATATTTTGTGGTACTGTTTATATTATTTTATAATGTCCTTAAAGATTTGGAAGTGTTAAAATGTTTATATTGGAAATTGGGAGAGTATAAACAGCGAGTGAGATATAAACAAAATACATAGTAGGCTGTAGATCTCTAATGCGTGTAGAAACGAACGGTTTCTAAGGAAACGGAAAAATCAATAATCTTCTGAAAGAGACGCTGAGAGAAGTCATGGAAGTGGACGGTAGGAGAGCTGTTTAAAAAATATATTTTGTGTAATATGTGTAATAAGTGCTACTAAAGTAAATTATTATCTAAGTAAAAGAATTTACATCGTTGTTTAGCAAATTGATCCTAAATAACGCATCAATACGACAGCACATTTTTAACTAGTTTCACTTACCGACTGGGTCGAAAATGGGATAAAAAATTTGAATTGCAATAATCATAATTTAGAAGACTATTCATCGATCTATACAAACAAAAAATAAAATTAATATATCAAATTAAAATTATAAAATTAACTGAATCCAAATTTTCGAAGCATAAAACTTTCATCAGGCCACTTACAAAAATGTTGTTACAAAATGGATCCCCAACGTGATCGGTGTGCTACAGTATGCAATGAAAACACTTTTCCATACAAATTGCCTTCCCCAATCTCTGAATTTATCTGTGAGCTGTACGCAATAAGGAAAGCACTAGAATAGATATTGGGAACAGAAGCTCGTGATGCCTATCTAATAATAAGTGATTCCTTGTCGGCCTAAAGCTTTCGAAGACATGAACAGCACCATACACGATCTTTCCACCACCCTCCTCAACATAGGAGTATTGCACTTCTGTGTGTACCTTCACAAAATAACAGCTAGAAACGAACAAGCCGATAAAGCAGCTAAGGGAGCAATGGAATTAACTACGTCAGGAATAATGGTTATGGAAATCCCTTACAGTGATGCAGCTTCATACCTTAAGAACCTAGGACATAACCAATGGTGAACCTCTTGAATGAAAAACTCAACAAGTAAACTTCATGAAGTATATGGAATATCACCTGTCTGTTATGCAATTAAGAACTTGCAACGCCGAAACCAAATTGTAATCTCACGATTGCGGGCCCGCCTCGGTAGCGTAGATGGTAACGTGCCTGCCTCACGTTCTAGAGTTCCCGAGTTAGAATCTCGGTCAGGGTAAGTTACCTGGATAAGTATTTTCCCAGGGTTTTCCCTTATCCTGAAAGACGAATGTCAGATAACTCTAAGCACCATGCATCACTTCACCCATTTCATTCATCGTCTGATATGACTTAACGTTGGAAGTTTTCCCTTATCCTGAAGGATGAATGTTTGGTAACTCTAAGCTCTATGTACCCTGTACTCATTTAAACATCATTTCATTCATCGTCCGATATGACTTAACGTTGGAGGTTTTCTCTTATCGTGAAAAATGAATGTCTGGTAACCCTTAAGCTCCATGTACCCTGTACTCATTTGAACATCATTTCATTTATCGTCCGATATGACAACGTTTGAGGTTTCTCTTATCCTGAAAGATGAATGTCTGGTAACTCTTAAGCTCTATGTACCCTGTACTCATTTGTACATCATTTCATTCATCGTCCGATATGACAACGTTTGAGGTTTCTCTTATTCTGAAAGATGAATGTCTGGTAACTCTTAAGCTCTATGTACCCTGTACTCATTTGAACATCATTTCATTCATCGTCCGATATGACAACGTTTGAGGTTTCCCTTATCCTGAAAGATGAATGTCAGGTAACTCTAAGCTCTACGTACTCTGTACTCATTTGAACATAATTTCATTCATCGTCCGATATGACTTAACGTTTGAGTTTTCTCTTATCCTGAAAGATGAATGTCTGATAACTCTAAGCTCTATGTATCCTGTACTCATTTAAACATAATTTCATTCATCGTCCGATATGACTTAACGTTTGAGGTTTTCTCTTATCCTAAAAGATGAATGTCTGGTAACTCTAAGCTCTACGTACTCTGTACTCATTTGAACATAATTTCATTCATCGTCCGATATGACTTAACGTTTGAGGTTTTCTCTTATCCTGAGAGATGAATGTCTGGTAACTCTTAAGCTCTATGTGCCCTGTACTCATTTGAACATCATTTCATTCATCGTCCGATATGACTTAACGTTTGAGGTTTTCTCTTATCCTGAAAGATGAATCTCTGGTAACTCTAAGCTCTATGTACCCTGTACTCATTTGAACATCATTTCATTCATCGTCCGATATGACTTAGCGTTTGAGGTTTCTCTTATCCTGAGATGAATGTCTGGTAATTCTTAAGCTCTATGTACCCTGTACTCATTTGAACATCATTTCATTCATCGTCCGAAATGACTTAACCTTGGAGGTTTTCTCTTATCCTGAAAGATGAATCTCTGGTAACTCTAAGCTCTATGTACCCTGTACTCATTTGAACATCATTTCATTCATCGTCCGATATGACTTAACCTTGGAGGTTTTCACTTATCCTGAAAGATGAATGTCTGGTAACTCTAAGCTCTATGTACCCTGTACTCATTTGAACATCATTTCATTCATCGTCCGATATGACTTAACGTTGGAAGACGTAAATTCAAAAAAATGACGATTGCGACTTGGTCATACAAAATTCACACATTCGTATATTCAGAACAAAAACTGACCTCCAATGTGTGATATATGCCAAACAAAAATAACAATACTTAACATTGTCATCTGTCCAAAATTTGAAGACCAGCGCAGACAACAGGTATCACTGTAGCACTGAATGATGGATCTCTCATTCAAAGTTTTATTAAGTTTTTAAAATGTTGGAATCTTTTCCATTCTATTTAACCGATTCTTAAAAATTATATTATTCTTGTCAACTGTATACATTTTTTCTGTTCTAAATGTTATTTATGTAAATTTATTAACCTGTGTATTCACAATGTTAATGGTCGCAATAAAACCTTAATGTTTAAAGTGACCTTAAATGAAGCCTCAATTAGAAAATTAATAAGATAGAAAATTTTATTACATGGAGCACTTTGTAGAAATGCTGCCATTTTCATAAACATACTGGGCATGAAGAAATATTTAATGCAGTTCTGAAACATATGAAAGATAGTAACGCATTCTTCCTTCCTCCGTGGACGTGCTAGCCTTTAATTACCAAGCTCGCGGGTTCAAACCCGCTAGAGGGCATAGAAATCCTTAGCATGGCTTTCTTCCTCAGAAAAGTACAGCTCGTGATTTATGGCACGTAAAAGAACCTCAAGCCTAATGAAGAGACCTGTGAGCAAATATAATAAGATATAAACCACAGCAGTTAAAGAGTGCTCGTACACAAAAACTCGCTTTACTCCATTAAGTGTTGCTATAGCAACAGACGGCCTTCGGTGACTGGCTGAAATAATGAGTTTCTTGCTCTTTGTGCTCAGGTGATTCATTTGCAATATTTCCTTGTTATCACTGCATTATCCACTAATAGTACGTTTTCACGTACGATCGTGTCATAAAAGTTGTAACGGGAGTAGCAAATCTACACACGTTACCGATTGTTGATAAGTGTTTTGAGCCTGATGACGTGATTTAACTGACTTCGTATGGATCAAACTGCTTGATGAGATTAGAAATCTTAATATTGGATCAAAATTAAACACTAAATCTAAAATTGTATGGGAAAATATTACGTTTCGGGCATGATAAATTAATTAAATACTTTTCAGGGGGAACTAAAGGTATAAACTGCACATTTCAAAACAAATTCCCTTTCACATTTTCCAACTTTGAAGTCAAATAGTATAGAAATCATAAATATAATCTATCCATGACCAGCATCTTGATATCCTTATCACAGAATTCACGTTTAGATAGTTTTTGTAAACCTGAACTAGCGATAATGTTTATCAATAATCCGTTTGCTTCATTACTAAACATGGAGTTAACTGTGTGACATTTCGGAAAATGTAATTTTGAAGAATTAGAAACTGAAGTTGAAAATCTTCCTAATCATATTATGAAACTTCAAGCAAATCCTAAGTTCTGATTAAGAGGAATGAATCCATTGGTTCGTAGTGTTGTTTGTTTTGATTCGACATATTCTTGCGAGGTCAGATGTCCATCTATGTGCATCATCTGTCACATTCACATCTAGATGACGTATTAAGAGTAGCTGCGCAGACGTTTTTCTGGACCTGCAGAATCCATGCAAAGTTCATATTTTAAGTTATAAATATTACATTTCTAATAAATGACCGAGTGGGGTGGCACAGGTGCATTCTGGAGGGCCGAGTTCAATTCCCGTGGCCGCCTACGTGACCCATATTTTTTCGAGATTTTCCCGGGTTGCCAGGCAAATGCTGGGAAGGTTACATTCCCTGAATTTCCTGTCTCTCCACTTCATTTCATTCCCGAATGGAAGGGAATCGGATTGGGTTGGACTCAAGGGGGCAGCGTGTTCCCCATACCCGTGGAAGATCGGGTACCTCCGGCCAAGTTTTGGCCGCCCGGATGGGGCAGAGATTTGCCTAAAATGTTCCGGTTACTAGCCTGCAGAGCTAGCAGAAGGTGTGCTAGATCACTAGGCGGCCCCACTGAAAAAAAAATCAGAGAAAAAACTTCTCCGTAAAACTTCAGAGAATATGGTGAGACGAGTACATACATGTATAGATGCTGGTGGAGGACACTTCCAACATTTTCTCTGAGATGTAAATAGTGTAATGTAATCTCCCAATTGTGTATTATATTCTCCCAAAGTTGTGCATGTGTCATATTATTGGTAGACATTGAAGTTTATATGAGTATCTTCAAGACATTTCTGGAGCAGCTGGATGATATCGAATTGAGAGAAGGTTATTTTCAGCAAGATGCAGCAACTTGTCATATATCTAATGACACCATGGAACTTGTAACCAGTTTCTTTGATAATAGAATAATCTCAAAAGATCTGTGGCCCCAAAATCCCCTGACCTAATCTCACCGGAGTTTTTCTTGTGGGGATATCTAAAAATAGAGTGTACAAGAATAGGCCACGGACAATTGATGTTTTCAAGGAATCCATTCGAACCGAAATAAGTAACATTGGCGAGGATACTCTCCGTAAAACTTCAGAGAATATGACGAGACGAGTACAAACATGTATAGATACTGGCGGAGGACACTTCCAACATTTTCTCTGAGATGTAAATAGTGTAATGTAATCTTCCAATTGTGTATTATGTTCTCCCAAAGTTGTACGTGTATTCTATTATTGGTTCTAAAGTTATAGCCTATTGAAATGGTTCAGGTTTATATGGATCGCACTGTATTACTTTCAAAGGTTTACACTTAATATTAACTTGTTACAGCTGTTGTGCTCTCTAATTATACACATTTAAATTACTCCTTCTTTAAGGCACACGATCTTGTGTTTTATGTAACAAAATTAAATTTGCAAAGTTTTATCACAGTATTTTGAAATATTCTTCTTTCTTTTGAAGTATTTCATTTTGTAACATTTTTGACCAAATATCTTTATTCCAAACATTTTTTTCTTTCAAACTGGCAGTCGTATGTTCAGCTTCCTCTTGTGAAACAGCCATGTAGTACCTAATCTGTAGCAGGGCTGACAACCTCGGAGATGCTAAGGTTGGTGATTATGGTAATATTGCTGAGCTTTTCCTTTCAGACAGGCCTGTCCTTGTCCCCATTTGTATAAGGATGTATACACAAATAATACGGTGCATTGGTTCTGTGTGGCGGAACTAATGGCATAGCTTTACAATAAGTTCGGAAATAACAAACTGTAAACATTAAATATTACATTTGGTAACGACGCTGTCAGTTCCAGGATCACATCAGTGCCCCATTTCATTCCACGAGAGTTATTTTACACGCCAGTAAATTTACTGATATTGTTTCAAGCACACGTAAAGGTTTGAACCCAATAGCCACCCAGATCGGCTATATGAGGCTTTACATTTAATGTTGCTTCCAACACAATTTTTAAACTTCTGCGTCTATTTAAAACTCTGACGAATTTACCACAAAATTACAACTGACCTTAAAATATTTCACTAATATAGTCAGTCACTGTTGACACACTCATGTTTGCTGATGGTCAGACTATATAATATGTAGCTACATCAGAAAGAGATAAAAGTAAGATGCTGGCATCAGAAATGACTTTCTTAAAAAGAGTTAAACAATGTACTGGGCCAGATTTAATAAAAAAGGAAACTATTCGAGAGGAACTACGCATGTATAAATTAAAGGATAAAATAGAAGAACATATACAGAACTGAAAATAACATAAGAAGACAGAGTAGCTAGCGGTTTTAATAAGAGGATATAATCCTCATGAAAGAAGAGATATAGGACGCCCTAGAAAAAGATAGCAATAGCTGATATAATGCGAAGATGGAACAGGCAGCAATGCCTAATCCCTGAAGTGAACAAGAAGAGGAAGAAGTTACCTTAGGCACTTAAAGCTAAACTGAGGTTTTATTTAACGACATTCTTCAACTGCAGTGACTCTTAGTGTCCTATTCTATACTGGGGGTGAAACACGCCTTAATTTTGCTCATAGATCTCTTTGTCAGGCTTTAGATCCTTTTACGTGTCATATGGAATCATCGGCTTTTTTCCTTTCCGAAGGAAGTCATGTTAAGGCGTTTTATGCCGAAAGAAGTCCTTGCCTTCCGTCGGATTTGAACCTGCAACTTCAGAAACCAAAAGGTTAGTGTGTTACAGCTACATCAGAAAATGATATACAAAGAGCAGCTTTTAAATTAAGATAGTACACGATTGTAAATGTACCAAAAAGGAAGGAAGGAGGTACGGAAGGAAAGAGGGAAGGAGGGAATGAAGGAATGATGGATATAAAGGAAAGGTTGGAAGAGAGGGATGGAGGGAAGGAGGAAGGAGAGAGGGAGCAAAGTATGGCGGAAAGGAGGGACGGCAAAAAGCGATGAAGAGACCAAGAGAGGGAGTAGGTAAGGAGGAAAGGACGGAGAGAAGAGATTAAGGGATAGAGGAGGAAGGGAGGTAGGAAGGAAGAAAACTAAATTAGTCAAATACATTTTTTGTAAACTTGATTAGCTGTAGGAAGTGGTTAGTAATAATATAATTGCTATTTTTGGAAGAACAGTAAAATCTCGCGATTGTTCCAACATTTGTTTTCCGTTTACACAGGTCCTCGTCTTACAGAGGGTTGTGGCTGAGTACAAAGAAATTACGAAATAGTCGTACAGGTCTACAGTGAAGGAGCAATATAGAATGGAGTGTAAATAATAATAGACTGATATGTATTATGTACTATATTTACAACTTACATACAATAATTATAGTTTATCGTCTGTTTTCAATTTTCCCTTACCAATCTTCAACTGTCTGTATATCAACATCATTTGTTTCAGCACACACAACATTCAAAACAATGTTATGACGATGTCTGAAACTCTCGAGTCATCAATTGGAAGTTCTGAAATTGTCTTTGTGTAATTTTCTTGCTATCTCTAAATCTTGAGTCTGAAGTAATGATCCAGAAATGGGAATTCCTTTAGCACGCGCACTAACAAAGCACTCGAACAAAGCACGATTTACCTCGTCGTACTCTAGATTTTGTGATACGTTTGACATGCTCTGATGTTTCTTTTAACCACCCGTCTTTCATTTTTATTTATTCAAAATCTCACAAATCTGAGTTTTCCCTACTTTAAGCAACACAGTTATTTCTTTAGTTTGATGTTTGTTCTCTTCGTGCTCTCAATAACGTTAATTTTATTCCTCCAGTGATAATGCAACTCATTTTACATAATTCGTGTACATACAAACTATGTTTTTTAAACCAACAAAGTTTACAGTTTTCTTCCACTCGTACTTGATCACTTGTAACAACTAAACTGAGAATAAACACACTACAAAACAGTTGTACACTTACCATGTCTGTTGGAAGACAGTTGAGAGAGCTAATGGTTTGTTTACACTTTTCCTCGAAGGATTACAGTTTATGACTTTATGGTTTATGGAACTTCGGTACAAATACAGTCACCCTCAAAATTATTGCACAGTTTAAAACACGTGCGTTGTAACCCATTAGACATGAAGTAATCCGTTTTAATCAAGTAATTTACGCAAACGGTTCCCGAAAAATTTTCCGTTTCCGCGTTAGGCAGTTTTCAGACAGAGTAAAATTTTGCAAGGGAAATGCTCCGTTCCGAAATTTATTTTCCGTTTTACCAGATTTCCGGCATATAACGGACCCGTTTAAGGCAGATTTTACTGCACAAAAAACGTATTTAACATAAATTGTGTGTTTAAACCAATGGTGTTACGTGTTTTGTCTTACATCCTTGGTCAATGCTGAACTTAAATACCAAGTTGGTATATTTGACATTGTAAAGTCTGTTTAGCCAACGTGTGTGCAGTTCCCAGTCAAAGGGACCTCAAAGGACGGGACCTCCCCGCCCACTAATGACCGTCATAAATCTATCTGCACACTTCAGAAATGGAACACTGACGTTGGGGACCAATAGCAGCCCCCATTTGTTGCATGTCTACTCCGCGTGGAGTCTCAGTTGCCAAAGTTCCAACTTCCAGTTGTTCTGTTTCATTAGGTGCAAGACGGTGATGTTAAAATGTTGCAACATTGTAGAAAGGACCGTCAGGAGGAGGGTCCATGTTGTAAAACGATTATGAGGGTTTGTCAAAGAAAGCGGCCGCCGTGCACTTGCGTTGAGTAGACAGACTTTACTGCACTCAGTCCCGGATACACTAGGGCTTGATTTGGCCTGTCTGCCGACCCCCGGCAGTCAGGTCCCCCTGTGCGACGTAAATGAGAACCACAACCTAATTGGTCCCCTTAGTTTGCTGAAACGAATGTCTTAATGTTTTCTTTGCTTCTGTCAGATTTATACGCGCTAGCATCTGTCAGACACTTTAAAGTAACATGTGGCCTCTATTTGTGCTACACCGAAGAGCTGTGTATCTGCGAGAATGCTGTCCAATGAACGCACGTGACATAGCGGCGCATTGCTTTGAGACCACTTCTCAGATTGGCTGTTTTAGCTTGGGATTTTGCTACGGCCAAACGGAGCACAGAAGCTTCTGCTTCTTGCTGTAGTGTTTACAGTGTCATCTGCAGTAGTTACAGTAAATTACTGCCGCTAGAAGTGCTCTTGCAAGTATTTGCTTGCAGGCGGGAGTCACGAATGTATGTTGGTACTACTGGCGTTCGTATTTAGAATGCGAATCATTGGCTTATGAAAACAGTTGTGCAGTTCAAGTTATACTGTTATGGTTGATGGTATCACCACGTCTTTTGCATGCACTAACATGAATTCGGTGAGCAGCTTAATCAATTACCCTTTCTCTATAAGAACCCTGGAGGAAAAAGTGAAAATCAAGTAATAGGGTAGGCAAACTCCAGAACTAATTATTACGCAGTGTGAAAATGGAGGGAGAAATAATTCCTACACCAGACGTTTTAACCCCAAAGTGTATGAGAATAAGTAGGTATGTGGACGGTCTGTTCTGTTTTCCATGCTTGCTGTTCGGAAACAATAATGTTTGGAGCACAACGGGAGTGACAGATTTAGGTCACTTAAATATGCTTATTAGTAAGCGTAAACAAAACGTAAAGCATTTAAATAATGCACTAGATTTAAGGACACCCATCTGAGAAAATCCTAAAATCTACAATTTTGCTTGGATTGACTTGAAACTTTAACAGAATTATTGTGGTGTTAGCAATAGTTCACAGACCAATTTTTAGACCTTTGTTCAAAATAGTTCTTGTGATATTAATATATTTATAGTGTTTTATTGTTATTTAATGATGCAGTTTTAGTTTCAGAAAAATAATACTTTGCAGTTATACTCATAAATACATTATTAGTTAATATATGAGAAGAAGTTTTAATCTGACTCTTGGCTCAGTATAAAAGTTATTGAATTCTCCTTTTATTAATTTCTAATGTTTGCTTGTGAAATATGCGCTTTGTTATTTAATTGCACAAGCACTGATGACATAAAAATCATCTCATTAATTTCATTTGGTACTATGTTTATCCAAGCACGAAAATTCTATTTTGAAAGCTGCATCGTGTGGAACAATTTATATTCTGAAAAGAGCTGAAAATTAAAAACACGAGAAAATTACAATAGATAACACTGTGCCCACTTACAGTGACCCACTTAAGTAGCCATATTCTACAATTTTTAAAGGGTCGCATGGTATTAAAAATAATATGAAATTGAAGTCCACGGATTACTCTATTTAATTAGGCAAAAAAACTTTTGTCATTTTTTGCACTTTTTGACCAATTTCCTTAAGTGCTTTAGGCAATATAAACATTGCGACACAGTTAAGCCATGAATATCAAGAGGCAAGACTGAAACATAACGAGCAAGTTAAAAAAAAACAGTCATATGCTACCGCGTATAATTGATTGCATTATGTTGCCAATGGAGACGAGCATTGCCTCTAAGATGCAGGATTTTAACACCAGAGTCATTGATAACTTCTGCAATAGAAAGGAGTGTCACATGGACTTCATACTTTGACATTAAATAAGATCGTATTTTTTTAATAATAGGTAGCTTTGTAGCACACTCCTAATTTTAACCACCAACCTTCACCATTCAAACAGATGTAAATGAAATGTGTAGTGTTTAACGCCCGCTTTTACTACATACGGCACCGCAGGCGGTGATACTGATGATATATGAGATGAAGATGGAGCATCGGTGGAATGAGATGGTGGGGGAAACCGGAGATCCCGGAGAAAACCCGCCCCAGCGCCGTGTTGTCCACCACAAATCTCACTTTGCGGTCGCCTGGGATCGAACCCGGGCCGCCTTGGTGAGAGCCAAGCGGTCTAACCACTGAGCCACGGCGCGGCCTATTCAAACAGATGAAATACCTACGCGGAGCCGAGGCTAACCCCCAAAAGAAGGACGACTCCAGCTCTCCAGTACCTGAGGACATTAAATATCTCACAAAGTGACCGTCCAAATGTGGTTTCGAGTCCAACCCAACCTGAACAGGTCACGGAACGGGTTCAGATGTTGCCCTCACGTACTTCTCATAACGCCAGAAGTACAACTCCGCAGGGTACGGGAATTTAACCCGAGATAGTGAAGGGGCGCCACCAAGAGGCACTCTCTATCTCATTCAGAATGTTGCCGCCCGAGCTGATGACGTGGTATTTGTGTACCATTCGTGACGCACACGCTGTTAACAAGAAATCGCTTGCATACCTACCAAATTGGCTGGCTATGCATCGCTCTCCCAAGTTATTCTGGTGACGCCGCGCCGCCATATATAGTTCCTCACACAAATTGCGATCCTTACCTCCTTATTTATATAACATTTATCCTATATAAGACTCCTTGTGTATCTGTGTCGACCTAGACTTAAGGGGGATATATCAGGGTTAATGTTTCCTCGCGCAGCAGAGACAAACCAATTACAAATGTGGGTCAACTTATACACTCAAATTTCAATGCAAGCTTGATTGCTGGCATTCCTTACACTTCCTCACAATAGATTGTCTTATTAGAACGGTTACTATGTCAAACTAAACAGCACCAACAGCACCACGCGGGGAAAAAGTAGTTCATGATAAACATACGAATATTGAAATCAAACTAACCTCTTCGCATTGTCGAAAACATTTGCTAACATTTTTCAAAGTTTAAATACTTATATACGATTTCAAATATTTCTACGAAATTTTATGGCATTCATAGGAGTGAAGTGAAATGAACCATGTATATAGAATACAAATTTACTCAACACAGAACCTCAGTTCAGCTCACGCAATAAATATAAAAAACAATTTTCATCAAATACCTTTAATGATTTACATTATGTATTTGATGTCTTCACGTGATGCCGTTTAAAAAGCAAGGAAGGATTAAGCTTAGGATTACTGTCGGCACTGATCTATTGTACCTTGCCCTCACGTGGAGCATGCCTGGGAGGAAGGATGAGGCAAGGGGAGACCGAGAGCAGCCGACCCAAGGAGCCACGACAGTGCAGAGGGCGGAGTCCCTACAGTTTACTTGGATGAAAACGTTCCCTGGTAGGGCGCTGGGGTAGCGAGTGGTTTCGTTCGTTGCTCCCATCCTAAGGGTCCCGAGTTCGAGTTCGCCCGAGTGGGGTGGCGATCTTAAGTCGGCCCTATCCACGCTTTCACCTCTGTCTAGCAAATGTGAAGTGTCCCCTATACCCAACGTGGTTCGGAGTCCACGGTATAAGCTGTAGGGCCTCTCGCCTCACCGTCATCTTCACTATCACCCTACCATTGGAGGTAATGGACACACTCTCTTGGTGCCCCCACCTGAGAAATGGGTCCAGTCATCACGTGGTGGGGCGAGGTTACCCCGAAGGCGAAGGTTGCCATGTGGGGCGTGTTGTAAACCAACCAACCAACCATCCCTGGTAGGCCAGGACAACATTCTCCCCTACTGTGGTACGGAAGTGGTTTCAGCATCCAGTTCGGATACCGGGAAGCATCCTATAGAAGGAGGAAGGGTTTAGCAAGAGCATATCATCCTGCCATGCACCCATGCATTCGGGGAATGTAAATGCGTCTGGCGATCTGGGAAAACACCGGAAAACCCCTTGGATCAGGTAGATCGGCAACGCGAATCGAACGCCGACCTCCGAATGACGTCCACAGACGAAACCACCTGAGCCATCCCACTGGTTAAGATGGAAAGATGGTATGGAAAATGAAATGTGTAGCATTTAACGCCCGCTTTTACTACATACGGCACCGCAGACTGTGACACTGGTGATACATGATGAAGATGGAGCAGCGATGGAATGAGATGACAGAGGAAACCGGAGATCCCGGAGAAAATCCTTCCCAGCGCCGTGTTGTCCACTACAAATCTCACTTTGCCTTGGGCCGCCTTGGTGAGAGTTGAGTAGTCTAACCACTCAGTCACGGCGCGGCCAGGATGGTATGGAATTATTTGTAATAGGATGTCATGTGATTCAGATAAAATACAACAACGAATCTCACTTATTCGTTTAATATATACATAGTAGTATCCAATTTAGCTATGGAAGACTACAACCAGAATAGACAACAACTACGGAATAGAAGAAGACGAGACAACACATCAAGATAATAAACAGATACAGTTGAGGAGATCAACAAGATTTATACAAAGAGATGGCATCAATTAACATCAACATCTATTGGAAGAGGATCAACATTCATAGGACCTTTATAAAGATATGGCATCGTTTAATATTTATTAGAAGGAGATTTCTTTTTGTTTGCTTGTAATGCACGTCCTCCAACGTTAAGTCATGTCGGACGATGAATGAATTGGGTGAAATGATGCTCAAATGAGTCCAGGGTCCATGGAACTTAGAGTCAACTGACATTCGTCTTGAAGGATAAGGGCAAACACCGGAAAAAACCTTATCCAGGTAACTCACCCTGACCGAGATTCGAACTCGGGACCTCTTGAACTTGAGGCAGACATGCTACCATCTACGCTACCGAGGCGAGCTATTAGAAGGAGATCAACATTAATTTTCAGAGAAGGAAAATGAAACCCAAACGACACACCAAAAGGGACTCTAATATCGTCGAAGGTAACCAGGACCACGGACTAAGAAGAAACAACTAAAGAAACTACCTTCAACTATCAAGTAAATACTGAATGTCCAATCAACATGGAGTTTCAACAAGATTTAATGGACTTCAAGATACAAGGTTGGGAAGACTTCAGTCGCAGGCGCAAAGTATTAGAAATTGGTCAGTAGCCTTCAGTGAGTATAACTTATTATTCAGATTAAAATTGTAATTTAATTATATATTAGAAAATGTACATAGTAATAAGGCTGCTGTTAGGTTGGATTTAGTGGTCAGACCACTGCAGACAGTGGCCATTAGGTTAGCTAATGAGGGCATAAGCTCTGTCTGCAAACAAAAATTTTCATTAATTAATGTAAATGATTTGTAATTTCTTAAATAATAAAGAGCATAATAACTTCAGGTTTAGACTCTAGACAACTGGACCTAAGCTCACAGATTAAAAAAAAATACATACCATACCTATATGTGCAAAGGTCATGAGTTTGTTACCAAATTTTCCCCATTAATATTCACATTAGACTGTGGCTTCAACCAGGTTTCACTTCACTCAGTTTTCATTTTCACCATCACCGTGAGCTCTTTTAGCTCTCATAAATTTGAACGATTATGGGTTTCAAAAGTTCAGAGTTTTGTTCTGCAGCGAATGAGATGCGTTTTCGTGCTAAGTTTGCCACTTTGTTTACTCTGAATCTTTTCGTATTCCCCCTCCTCTCTCACACACTATCATAGACCTGCCTCTACACATGTGGGAATCCAAACTAAAATTTACTAAGTTCTACAAGTAATGCAGTTGTTTGAATTCAAATTTGAAGCATGGACAGTCACATTTTTAAAGACTATATATTTATAGTTGATTAATTACTTCTTCTTTTAATGAAATGGAACTAAGTGGCACATCCGAATCAGTCATTACCTACAACAAAAGCCAATTCCTCATTTTCATTGTCTTCAACGCCGAGTCCCGGACATTTATGATGATATGTTCCAAAATCTCCTCATGACCTATCTCATGGCAAGTTTATATCGTAGTTTTCTTCTTCATGCCTCGTGCAGTTTTCCCATTCTTGCATTACCAGGTCAATTCCTTCCAAATAAGCTGTTTGACTCAGTTTGAAAGTTAACACTTTTTCCTGATATTTCAATGTAAGCACTCCTTGCAATAACTCACGTTTAATTTGTGTTACCGAAAGCCCCGTTATTCGAAACCCATGTTTGCAACAATTGAACAATTTTTTTTTGTATCAATAACCGAATGATACAGGCATTAACCACCATATTAATGCTTCCGTCTTCTAAATCATTTAGGAATCTTCAGAAACCATTCTTTAAATGAACCAGCTGTCATACAATGGTCTGAGGTAGTTTTGGGGGGGAAATCCATTTACTTTCAGGTAGAAATCCTGTGTTAGCGGATCCTACATGAAAAATGGTAGGCATATTACCATTTCCAACGGGTACCTTCAGACCAAACCCTTTATTTTTATAAATCTTGCCAGATTGGCTTTTGAGAAGTGCGTTTTCATTTAATATAGGTCTACAGTCACCAGATATCACTATAACTGAAGTTAAATGTATTTGATATCTTTGGCTTTAATTTGTATCAAGTAAAACAAAGCAAAATTAGGAGTGAAAAGTCATTCATTCGGACTAGAAAGATGAGTACGGCAAGGTGACCCAATTTTCACGGGTTCCCAGAAGACATTTCGCAAAATATAATGGAATAAGGGAGTGGGAATAAACGTTAATGGAGTAACACTAACTAGCCTGAGATTCGCTGACGACGTGGTGTTGTTCTCTACATCACCCCAGGAATTACAAATAATGGCACAGGAACTCTGTTTCCACAGCAGAAAGGCGGGCTTCACCATGAATATGTGCAAGACCCGGGTCTCGAGCCAAATCTCTCGATTGGGTGCCTCTCAGAGGTGAGAGAGCTAATGCCAAACACCCAATCAAGGTCCACGTCTGTGTTTGACCCCAATATAAGTCAAGTAAATTAAAGTCAAAGTAAAGTCAAAGCAAAGCCAGAGCGGAGCTAGAGTGGAGCCTGAACGGAGCCAGAGCGGGGCCAGAGTCAAGCCAGAAAGGGACCGGAGGCTAGCCAGAGCCAAGCCAGAGTTACAGAATGAAGTTAGTGTGAGAGCACAGCGAAGCCAGAGTGGGACTACAGCCAGGCCGGAACTTAGCCAGAGCCAAGTCAAAGCAAATTCAAAGCAACGTTAGAGTAAAGTTAAGGTAAAGTTGTAGTAAAATATAATAAAATTGTTGAAAGGGCACCGATGACCATGAAGTTCAGCGCTCTTATTTATAAATCATCATCATCATCATCATTATCATCCAAGACAACACAGTAAAAAAATCAAGAGAAGAATCTCGCAGGCATAGAAAGCATTCTAGTCCCTAAAATTTATCATTCTGGGTCGTTCTCTAAGCAGGCGTCCCACACTCAAATGCTTTATACATCCAGCCCTAATATATATGGTTGCTAAAGCTGGGTCTTCACAGGAAAACAGAGGAAGTCCATAGAGGTATGCCAGAGGACGATGCTACATGTAACTCAAAGACAAAGTCCACAGTGAGCCCCATCATATAAGGTCAGCGTCAAACGATATTACCAACCAAGTCGACAGTATTAAATGGGCCTGGGGCGGTCATCTGGCCAGACTTTACGATGACAGATGGACGCAGCACACCACGATGTGGGAGCCATACAGACTGAAGACACAAGAGGCACGCAGATGGGCCGACTTCTTTCAAGGCGATAGCACGCAGCCACTGGTCCATCATGCCCAAAACCAGGAGTACGTGGTGATACTAAGGAACCCAAGCAGGAACCCTCCAAATGTAGTGCAGTGAATGTGTACAATAGACATAGGATCACAATTCTAGACGTCAGACTAAACGGTAAATAAACATTACGTGGCATAGTTTACCGCGTGAGGAACATTTAATGAGCTTCCCTCTAATAGGAGGCCTTAGCCCTTAATGGGACATCTCAGACTTATTCATTCATTTATTCATTCATTATTTTTCACAAGAGAAAACGGCCAACTTTTGTGAGCTTTGTGCGTAAGGTCAGGCGTTCTTACCTAGACGGCATGAGAATGAAATTTGTCATATGCTTCCCTTGCTATGGGGAAGTCATGGCAGCCATCGGCTCACCTCGCAGTCTTAAAAAGCAATATTACAGCAATCGTTGTAAACTAATGAGTAAATATTACAATAAATTACACTAGGGAACACGTTTTTTGTACCCAAAAAATAGGCTAATTCTTATGCAAAATGATTCGCTGATTCCAAAAATGCCTCTGAAAATGCTGTATCACGTAACGTTTTTGAGATATTCTTATTCTTTTATATAAAATTACAGAAATGAGGTATGATACCAACTCATATTGACTTAATTTAAAACAAGAGCCATTGACTCTTCTAAATACAGCTTAAAGGCAGTGTTGCTTCATAATGGCAATTTTCTACCTTCAATACCTTTATTTCATGCCATAGGAATGAAGGAGACATACGATTCCATGTCCATAATTTTAGATGTTATTAGTTATCAAAACCATGGCTGGGAAATTTGTAGTGACCTCAAGGTAGTTGCATTGCTAACGGGACTGCAGGGAGGTTTCACAAAATATTGCTGTTTTTTGTGCTTATGGGACAGTAGGGCAACTGACAAGCATTTTATAGTGAAAGAGTGGGGGAAAAGGGAAGACTATACCCCTGGAGCAAGCAATGTTAAGTATGTGCCTCTAGTAGACCCAAACAAAGTTCTTCTCCCCCCCCCCCCCCACTTCACATAAAGCTCGGGTTAATGAAGAATTTTTTAAAGTTTTGGACAAAAGTGGAAGTGCATTTGAGTATTTAAGAAGTATCATTTCCAAAATAAGTGAATCTAAATTGAAGGAAAGTATATTTGTCGGTCCTCATATAAGACTACTTCTTAAAGACAGTGTTTTTGAATCAAAGCTTAAACGTGTTGAACTGGCAGCATGGAAGTCATTTAAATCAGTGGTGGAAGGCTTCCTGGGTAATAACAAAGAAGAAAATTATGAAACTTTAGTCTCAGAACTATTAAGGAGCTACAAAGAAATGGGTTGCCGTATGTCACTTAAAATCCACTTTTTGCACTCTCAACGTGATAGTTTCCCTACAAACCTAGGAGCTGTAGTAAGTGATGAGCAAGGTGAGCGTTTTCACCAGGACATTTCTGAGATGGAAAGACGTTACCAGAGTCGCTGGGATTCAGCCATGTTCGGAAACTATTGTTGGTTCCTCAAACGGGAGAGTCAATATAAAAAAAGTCAACAGTGAAACACTTCTGAGATAATTCAGGTATTGGTTTCATCATTATCTTGTGTTTATTTATTTTAATAATAATAATTATTATTTTTAATGTTATTTGGCAATAAAATACCTATTATTTTCAATTAATCAAATATGAGTTATCTCATCACATTTCTGTAAGTTTTCATAAAAAATTATGAATACCTAAAAAACGTTACGTGATACAGCATTTTGAGGGGCATTTTTGGAATAAGCAGATCAGTTTACATAAGAACTTGCCTATTTTGTTTCGGGTATATAAAAATATTTTTTTTGTTCCCCAGTGTTATCAGTACAGCTATAAAAATGTCCATTAATTAGCGGACCAAAGGTAAAAGGGATTCCAGTGTTAAGTGTTTTGCTGACAGCCTAATCAGAAACACGTCCTTAGGGTAGTTGAACACGCTAAAACGTATTACGAGGGCGGATTGAAAAGTAACGCACAGTTTTTTTTTTAATTTAATAGTTAAAAAAATCACGACTAAACTTACATCTTTCATCTACTTTTCGAAATAGTCACCAAGTCACCAACTTTCTCCCATCGTGGTGCCATTGGTTAGCGTATAGCCATCTGCGAACTGCTGATTTCCCTTCCGCACTCTGTCGCAAAGCGTTGGCCGGCCAGGACTTTCTTCATGAGGCCAAACAGGTGGAAGTCCGATGGTGCAAGATCCGGACTATATGGTGCATGCTGGAGTACTCACAACCATAGGCGTTTATTTTTTCACGAACAGAAGCAGCAACATCGGCTAGAGCGTTGTCATGAAGAAGTTTGACATCGTCAGCTTAATGCTGTGGCCTTTGTCACGAAGGACATAACGCAAATTCATCCAAATCTTTATGTAGAAGGCTGTAGCGTTCACAATGGTCCCATGTTCAGTAAAGTCCACCAATAAAACACTATGCATATCTTAGAACACAGTTAATTAGTTAATGCCAGACGTTCTACTCCTATTAATCCTGGACCCGGGCCTCCTTCGACCAGGCAGTTACCGAGCTGTTCCAAAAGGGCACCCGGCGCCTACGTGGGGCTTTCCATAGGACAAGATCTAGAGACTAACAAGTCCCCCCCATCTGGTCCTGTGGACCCAAGACGGGTTGGAAGTGGATACGCCACTTACGCGCTCCAACTTCAAAATAGGAAGGCTACCGATATGACCTCGGTGGGGCCGCCTGGTGATCTAGCACATCTTCTACTAGCTACGCGGGAATATATGGCTTCCCTCAACACCGTCCGGAGACTACCCGATCTCCCACGGGTATCGGGAACCACTGCCCTCTCGAGTCCAACCCAATCCGAACAACTCCCTATCAGGGAGGGGCTCGAATGTTCATCCCGAGGTTCCTCTAGTAACGTCAGAGATACCACGAGTACTAGGGATCCGCAACGCCCGCACCATGGCAGCTGAAGGGGATGGATACCCTCCCCTACGGGAATCCTACAACACAGTGACAAACACTTTCGCAACATATTGAGTAACTTCGAATTGTCTTTACTGGGGAACAAGCATGTTTCCACTACAGCGAGGCCTGCTTTGTTTCGGGCGTGTAATGGTACGCCCACGACTCATCACCAGCGAACGATTCCTTGCAGAAAGTCATGCCCTTCTGCAGTGTACCGCGTTAGGTGATTTAAGCTTCTCATCATTCGCTGACCTTTTTAGTTGTCTGTCGAGTTCTTAGGCACCCAGCGAGCACTAACTTTACGAAATTTCAGCCTGTCATGAACGATATCGCACACAGCACCGTAGGAAATGTTGAACTGTTGAGTTATGGTTCGTAGTTGCCCTCGCCGATCGTTCAAAATTGCCGTTTCAATTGCTCTGACATTCTGGTGAGTACCGGCCATTACAGGCCGCCCTGAACGTGGCAAGTCAGTCAAGTTCACACGGCCCGCTTGGAAGAATGCACACCAGCTGGAGACATTGCTACAGTCCAAACAACGCCACGCATTTCCTTGTAAATTTAGTTCGGTTTATGCACTTTGGCCCATAAAAATCGAGCTACACCTCGCTCTTCTTCAAGTGTGAACGACAGTACCATGTGTGCCATCTTTGTTGCACAGTTCTCGCTTCTCCCGCTAGAACTGCACGTGAACAAAAAGATACACTCTTTAGAGAAAACTTCAAACTACTGTTTGCCCAGGACATGAAGGTAAGCTAATCTTTGTTTCACATAAGCTTGCCCCGTATCTCTAAACGGTCACGTGGCCTTATCACCTCTCATTGGCTGCTATTGTAGTATAAACTGTTGTGCGGTAAAAATTACTTCGTTATTTAACATGGTGATATATATTTATATGTAGGAAGAAAATTGTCAAATTTATATTTTCGTAACTGTTTGAATTAAATATATTACACAACAGAGTTGATTTATCTGAAATGCATGTTAATTCTTAAACGAAGTAAAGAGGAGGTTCCTTTGCTCTCAAGCCCGCCTTTCATATGACACGATAGCACGTGATTTAGCGGTAGTGATGACATATTTGTTTATATGACTTATCACTGACCTTGTTTTGAACTGGATTAGTCATATATTGCCATTCGAAGGTGTGTTGTGCGAGAGCTAAATTATTTTATTGATTGTTTATTGCGCATATACTTGTTATATGTGTAATGGCTGAGTCTACCGCCAGTTTTTCGCTGAAGCATCGCAAAGGAAAACCTTTACAAAGCGGCGAAAAAAGAATTGTGGTGCATGTGTTTAATGCACTCACAGAGAAGAATCCCTCTTTGTCAGTGAGAGAAGTCGAACAGCTGAGCTCTGAACTTACAGGTGTGTTAGGAATATCGCGACATGAAATTGAGACAACAGGAAAACTTACCACTCCAGGGGCGATATTGCTGTGTGGCGAAGACGTTATTTAAGAACAATCAGACTGTACCGGGATATAAGTCGCAACATATACTACCTTGACGAGACTTGGGTGAATGAAGGACACACGACAAGTATGGCGTGACACGACTTTTAAAACTGAAAGACAAACATTTTTTGCAAGGTATGTGTGCTGGTTTCAAAAAATCCCAGTGGAAAAGGCCGAAGGTCTTTCATTGTAAACTTGTTTCAGTTTAATTGATCATTCATTCAGTTTTAACTTGCTTTGTTTCATTATAAACTTGTATTTTTGCATGCCTTCATATTCTTATTTGTATGATTTTATCTATCTTCCTGGCAATTATTATGACGTTTACTGCAGGTTTAAATGTGACGGGAAGGCACCGCCTATGGCCTATGGCGCGAAAACATTAGCCAATTAGGATGAGGAGGAAGGTAGTTGCACGCGGAGTGATACATGTCAGCGGGACAAGGTTATGTGAAACACAGATTAGAGGAATGTGTAACATAGTCACCTTTTTGTCTCCTAGAAGTTTATGCTCGTCTTCCGAGTATGACAAGGATGGAAGGTTCGTTTAGTGTTGTCACATAACTTAACCATACATAATACCTATCACTGCAACAAATAGTAGATCTGGCAACATGGGTGACTCATATGCACTGTCATACACTCATTTCCTAGTAAACAGATCCGTTACCGAAGCAGATAAACAGTTGAAGCTCCTGTACCCTTCATACCTCTCTAGCCTCCTTGTCGTGGGCATACAGTACATCTATGTGAAATTTCAACATTCCAGCTGCAATACTAATCTGATCAACAATAGCGGCGTCAGAAGCACAGCAAGGGATACATGCCACAAATTTAACTCTCATGCCATTTGTGCTGGAGCGCCTAAGAATTAGGTGATCCTTCATGCAAGACTCACTAAAAAAGAACACGCATTTTTGTCAAAATAATTGTGAAATTAAAATAAATTTCAAATGCTGGCAAAATACACTTGTTTCACGTGAGTTCAATCTCAAGAATGTCATTTCCAGTTATTTATTATATGGTTGTATTAAAAGTTATGTGTCTGCAACAATGTCACTTTGAACCACTCTCTCTTCTTTGTATTTTTATTCATGTGCGCACTGAAGTTTAAACACAATATTGTTTATGTTACTTATGGAATTATTTTGTTTTCTTTAAGTATAACAATAAAAGTTATCGATTAAGCATATATAAAATGTATAACATAAAAATATTATAACCCCAGAAGTTGTTCATCTAATAAGATGAAACAAGCGAATCAGAGTACGTAAAAGGATTACCAATTTTAATGGGAGAAATTCAGATATTACTTAAGGAAAACGAGCAAGTTAAATTTATGCGGAAAGGAAATAAGACTATTTTGTGTATAGGAAGTGACATCTATGAGAACTGTGAATAGCGTGAGAGCTGTACGGAGACAGGGCCGTGCTAAGAAAGGCAATGATTTCAGTAGGCTATGCAAAGGTTCTGTTGAAACAGCAAACTTAATATATAAGGTAACCCAAAAGAACTAGGGTTAGGTTCCCAAAGAGCAAGATTAAACAATGAGCCTTGACGCTAAGACTTCTCGCTCGAGGAATTGTTTACTTTCATATAATGTTTAATATGGACGCGCAAATCTTATATACAACAAAACGAATTGAATTATGTTAAGTCGATACGCCAAGCCTAATCCTCCGATATACGACGGCTGTTCAATAAAGAATGATCATAACTTTTTACGGTCATAATTTTTCGCACTAAACTTCAATCTTATTATATTCTGTTAGCTTAATGTGAAACAAACACGCCATAGTAGTTTCATTGTTGGTACACCTGGTTTCCGCCTATGAGAACCAGGCAAGTTCAGACATGTTCAGTATCGTCTACCACTGCAATGGAGGTAACATGCAGTTAAAGTTGATGTTAGAGGAAGATCCGGAGATTCTCTCAAACGTAATCACTGCTGATGAAACTTGGCTACATCATTTTGATCCTGAGAGCAAACAGCAAAGCTCAGTGTGGAAATCTCCTTCATCACCAAACCCCCCAAAAGCAAAAGTGGTTGCTTCTGCTGGGAAAGTTATGGTCATCTCATTCTTCGATATTCATGGAATGGTTTATCAGCATGTTGTACCTGCACACACATCAGTAACTGGACAATACTACAGGGTTGTCCTGAAACATTGCAAGTCCATATCAGGCGCAAAAGACCACATTTCCATGAAGCAGGCTGGATGCTGCACCACGATAATGCGCGGCCGCATATTGCCAATGTTGTTGCTGAGTATCTTGCAAAAATCAACGTGAAGTGCTTCCCTCACCCCCCCCCCCTATAGTCTGGATTTAGCCCCATGTGACTCTTTTCTATTCTCTAACTTGAAGAAACGCCTTCGTGGGAGGCATTATCCATCATCGAAAGCAGTGGTGAAGGCTGTGGAGGCAATTTTGAAGGACCTCTCAAAAATGGTTTTCAACATATCTTTGTAGACTGGCAGAAACGCTGGAACAAGTGCATCGCATTCAGGGGATATAATTTTGAGAAGGATCATCAAAATTATGAGGATTAGTAAAGGTACGTTGTCAAAAAAAATGGGACCATTCTTTATTGAAAATCTCTCGTATTTATTTGTACATATTCTTATTCTACTAATTTTTCTCAAATTAATAACAATTTAACTTCATTTTGATAGTTCATACTCAGCTAAGCGGACCAACCTTGCGAAAATTGCCCAACATTCTAAGAAATACGATCTTGTAATATATTACATTTCATTTTTAAGATGGATATCATATGTCTGTAACTGTAATGTAGCACACACTAAAACAATTACATCTTTAGCCTAGTTTTGCGTCTAACCTCTCGTCTCAACTGTCAAAAGAAATTTCTTCTCCTTGTTTATTTATCATCCAAATCACTTCATACAATGCAAACTTTGACCAATTATACTGAAAATGACGACGTTAAATCAAATGTTGCTGGAAGTGGAACTGGTCAAATGGTAGCTAATGATGCTTCTAAATTTTTTATTTGTATTTATCTATACATTTGACGAGGTATACTATGGTAGATCGTTTAAGAAAATGAAATTTGTTAATATGTTCACTGAATTTGAAACCGAGAATAGCATTATAATGGTTTCTACTTTTACCTTATAATACAGTGGCTCTACCAGGATATGGATGAAAATTATATACTACTGTGCTTTTGTTTTCTGTAATTAGTGGACATAAATCAAGAGTAATATTTATTTACCTCTGCTTAGTTATTCAGCCATTTTCCAATTACTCAAGAAGATGGTGACCGCCTCTGCATTCTGGCTTCTCAGAGATTCCCGGTTCGATCCCCAGCTGAGATTAGGAATTCTTCAGAGTCTGGAAACAGAAAGAGGGAGGGAGTTTGAGTAAATTTACAGTTAAAATAGATAAAAATTATCCTTAAGGGCAGATTAAAAGGTCAATTGGGCTAAAAATGACATTTTGTGTCACGAAAGCATTACAAATATTTTAAATATATTGCTGAAACTTCTGCTGCATCGGAGCCACATATTCGTCATTTCAGACAAGTATAACTTTTGAGGCAATTAGGTTAAAAATATGAAATTTAACTCATTTTATAGTGGAATTTAGCCGTAGAGATTGGTACCACTACTACTAAGATGGCCGCTGCCTGTACGAAGGAAAACCAGTAAACATTGGATCTTTAATATGCATTTTCTGTTACAAACGTACAGTTTTCTCAAATACTACGAAAGATAAATATCTCAAACATTCAACACATATCAAGTACACTATAACAGAATTGTGGATCTACTGTTATGTTGATCAGTGAAAATATTCCTTTTAAATTGCTTTTTGCACAGAAAATTAAGGCATAGAAAAAGTTGTTGTATAAAAAGTTCTAACATTTACATAAATAAACCTTATATCAGAAAACTAGATGTACATACTTCAAAATATTGCCTGAAACAGCTGTAAAATTTTAATATTGGTATCTGTAGTAGTTCCACAGAAAAGTGCACCTTAAGTTATCAATCTTAACATTGGCGGGATGTCCACCTTGGTAGCGTAGATGGCATCGTGTCCGCCTCACGTTGAAGAAGTCCGAATTCGAATCTCGGTCAGAGTGAGTTACCTGGATAGCGTTTTCTTCCCTTATCCTAAAAGAAGAATATCAGGTAACTCTGAGCTCCATGTATCCCGGACTAATTTCAGCATCACTTCACTCATTTCATTCATCGTCCAATATGAGTTAATGTTGGAGGACGTAAATTTAAAAAAAAATCGCTGGATGTGGCTTCTAATCTCCCCGAAACCTTTAGTTCAGGGAACAATAACACTATCAATTGTTTCTCAAATCAAAACCTTTAATACGCTCAAAGAAGCTCAAGGGGGGCATTACAAATTAAAGAAAAGATAAAGGATAAAATTTGGGGGTTAGCTAAAAAGTTAAATATCCAACAAGGAGTATATAATGTTTTCAATTTAAGTCATCGCGAGTTTGTTGTTTACTCTGGGTAGATAATTACAGATGCATGACTTGGCTGTTAATCGTCAGTTCCTCTTCATCTTGCAGTTATTCTCGGGCCTGCTTTTTAATATTCTGTACCTAAATCTTTAAATATTAGCTTGTTATCCTTTTAAAAAATGTGGTTATAACGCGCAGTTAATGTTTGTCACGGCCTCCTCTATCTCAATAGAGATCATTTGCAGTACCAATGCTTTGTGTTAAGCATCCACTACTTTACTGTTAAAGGGAACAATGTAATTCTAGTACGTCAGCAAAGGAATGTCCGTATTATAAATACTTTGTCAAATTCAGAACGCTATCACTAATAAATAATGTTAAAGAATAATACCTCCCCGCAAAAAATAATAAAGATTGTTTAGACAAAAATCTTAAAAATTCTTATTTTAAACAGTTCATTGTATGGCTTAGTGGGACACTGTGCTATTTTCTGGATTTTCTTCCTTAATCAACCAATTTTAATGATTTTTAAGCAAAAATGCACCTGTCATGACATTTTTGTATCAGTTTTATTGCTCTAGACTGAATAGTTCCGTAATTAATAGTTATTAATATACAAGGGTTAAAAGTAACATTTTATTTTAGAAATAGGTGTGATACCGAAACAAGGTCGCAGGCCGAGATCTACAAACGAAGTAACTAACATTTATAATACAAGTGGATGCACAGAAAGTTTATGCATGAGTAGAACAATAGTGGATGATAGAGGTTCGTCCACTTGTATAATATATTATTTTACCCTATAGATACGATAAATCAATATATGACAAATATTCACTTAATGAAGGGGTAGAGACAGACTGAAAAATTCAATGCCATAGCCGGGATTTGAACCACGAATCTTCTGGTTGCCGTCCAGCTGCTCTAACCATTTGAGCTACTATGGCCAACGTGCCGACATGACATTAAATGCTCCAACTGACTCGTGTTTCTCCCGGTTAATCACATAGGAGTTCTCTCTTTAAAGCCCGGGCCTTAAAGTACTTACAGCATAGTAAGTCATCATTAAGGTAGTTGTCTCATGTGTTTATGAGAACTCCTAGTGGTTTACCGGGATAAACACGAGTCAGTTGTACCTAATAGTGGTCCGAACTATAAAGCCCGGGTCCTAAAGTACTTACAGCATACTAAGTCGCCATTAAGGTAGTTGTCTCATGTGTTTATGAGAACTCCTAGTGGTTTACCGGGAAAAACACCAGTCAGTTGTACCTAATAGTGGTACGAACTATAAAGCCCGGACCTTAAAGTACTTACAGCATAGTAAGTCGTCATTAAGGTAGTTGTCTCATGTGTTTATGAGAACTCCTAGTGGTTTACCGGGATAAACAAGAGTCAATTGTACCTAATAGTGGTCCGAACTATAAAGCCCGGACCTTAAAGTACTTACACCATAGTAAGTCGTCATTAAGGTAGTTGTCTCATGTGTTTATGAGAACTCCTAGTGGTTTACCGGGATAAACACGAGTCAGTTGTACCTAATAGTGGTCCGAACTATAAAGCCCGGACCTTAAAGTACTTACACCATAGTAAGTCGTCATTAAGGTAGTTGTCTCATGTGTTTATGAGAACTCCTAGTGGTTTACCGGGATAAACACGAGTCAGTTGTACCTAATAGTGGTCCGAACTATAAAGCCCGGACCTTAAAGTACTTACACCATAGTAAGTCGTCATTAAGGTAGTTGTCTCATGTGTTTATGAGAACTCCTAGTGGTTTACCGGGATAAACACGAGTCAGTTGTACCTAATAGTGGTCCGAACTATAAAGCCCGGGCCGTAAAGTACTTACAGCATAGTAAGTCGCCATTAAGGTAGTTGTCTCATGTGTTTATGAGAACTCCTAGTGGTTTACCGGGATAAACACGAGTCAGTTGTACCTAATAGTGGTCCGAACTATAAAGCCCGGGCCTTAAAGTACTTACAGCATAGTAAATCGTCATTAAGGTAGTTGTCTCATGTGTTTATGAGGACTCCTAGTGTTTTACCGGGATAAACACGAGTTAGTTGTACCTAATAGTGGTCCGAACTATAAAGCCCGGGCCGTAAAGTACTTACAGCATAGTAAGTCGTCATTAAGGTAGTTGTCTCATGTGTTTATGAGAACTCCTAGTGGTTTACCGGGATAAACACGAGTCAGTTGTACCTAATAGTGGTCCGAACTATAAAGCCCGGGCCGTAAAGTACTTACAGCATAGTCAGTCGCCATTAAGGTAGTTGTCTCATGTGTTTATGAGGATTCACTTAAGGGATTCACTTTGCTGATTTGATAACGATGTATACCGCTACAAACAACTCAGGGTAGGCGTTTCCCAACTCAGGGTGCGCTGAACGTCAATGAGTTAAATAAGTTTTGCAAACCAATTCTAAAATCCGAAATAAATAAGAAACCAATAATAATGTAAGATCTGAGAAGGGTCATGTGATAAAGTTAGAGAGGGGTCAGAATAAGGTTCGAACTGAAACGTGAAGTAAGAAAAGCTTACTCAAAAGGTGATACTACGACAGGAAGGACGTGTTCATGCGCATTAAGAAGAGAAGCGAAGATTTATAAGTCTGAAATGCAGGGAAGTTAAAGAATAGCACAACCAGCCTAAGTGGAAGCAGCGTTAGAAGTTTATTAGAGCAAAGTAGTCGCCGTATAAAGAAGAACGTAACTTTAAACAAGTAATCCAGGTTATGTAAAAAACTGAAGCTGCTGACAGTGAAGTAAACTAGGTTATTAATAATAACTAAACACTAGTAACACAACTTCACTTTCTTATTTATTTATATCCAGGGTTTCAAGAAAAATTGAATTTATGTTACTAATTTTACTAACAGGTGGTCAGCGATCCAAGTCGATAAGCAAACTGAGTCTGAATTAAACCAAATAATTCTGCAACAAAGTGTTATTAATACGACTGAGTAGCCAACAACCACCAAAATCCATTTCCTACAACCATTCACCTGACGATAAGAGAACTCATAGCTCCAATTTGAACCCAATCAATTTAACAGAGATATGCGGATTTGGCGCACTATGTACACATTTTTTACCATTTTGGTACCAGATTGTCCCATTAACCTACGAAAAGGACAATAGAATTGTATAAGTGTGCATATGAGAAGCCTATGAAACAGAATAGAGCAATATCGAACAGTGAGAAGAGAACGCTCGAGTGACGACGCGTGAAACTGCAGTCTATGTTCGGGAACAGACTCTAGCAGTGTTCGTGCGTCAGATCATGCATGATGTGAATTCACTGCGAGCATCCGGCTTACGTCGTTGTAAAGAGCAGGGACGGAGAGGAAGGGAAAAATTGACGTAACCATTCACGTAATTTGGGATCAGCTGTTTGGCTCGCAGAGTAAACCATCCGCTCAAAGACGCAGAGACAGGGTAAATATTACCTTGCCTATTTGCGTCGCAACTGCGCTAGCCCATTGTGTCTTCGCGCTAACTTCAGTAAGCCTGCAACCACTGAGACCTCAAACATAGCATGTTCCGTATTTACAGCCAACAATATATACGTTAAAAAGCCATATCATTTGTACATAAATATATCCATCTTATTGACATGAAATGAACATCTAATATGTCGCACTGACATCATTTTCTCTGCCGTGGTTCCCACTTTTTTACAAACACTACCATAGCACTGTCTCACCTTCAGGAACCTCACAATATTCAAGAGCTAAATTACAAATCCGTCTTATCTGGTATTATATTATGATAATTACTTTACAGCATCCATTTCTTTTTACTATTCTTATCCCTGGGAACAAATATTTTACAGTAACTCATTTCGCCTACACGAATTTGTTCCATTTTCCGTTTTCTTCATAACAAAATTTGTTTCTGGTTTGCATATTTATGTTTTAATTATGTTACGTGATTTCCAGACAGAGTGAAAGAGTGGACTGGTTTCTCAACTTTACCCGCATCTGTTGCCTGGTGGTAGCGTGTGTGACTCACATTCAAGAAATCACGAGTTCTAACCTCGGTCAGGTTGAAAAGCTTTCCGATGTTTTCTCTTATCCTGAAAGATGAATGTCTGGTAACTCTAAGCTCTATGTACCCTGTACTCATTTGAACATCATTTCAATCATCGTCCGATATGACTTAAACATTGGAGGTTTTCCCTTATCCTGAAAGATGAATGTCAAGTAACTCTGAGCTCTATGTATCCTGTGCTCATTTGAACATCATTTCATTCATCGTCCGATAGGACTTAACGTTGTAGGTTTTCTCTTATCCTGAAAGATGAATGTCTGGTAACTCTAAGCTCTATGTACCCTGTACTCATTTGATCATCATTTCATTCATCGTCCGATAGGACTTAACGTTGGAGGTTTTCCCTTATCCTGAGAGATGAATGTCTGGTAACTCTAAGCTCTATTTACTCTGTACTCATTTGATCATCATTTCATTCATCGTCCGATATGACTTAACGTTGGAGGTTTTCTCTTATCCTGAAAGATGAATGTCTAGTAACTCTAAGCTCTATGTACCCTGTACTCATTTGAACATCATTTCATTCATCGTCCGATATGACTTAACGTTGTAGGTTTTCTCTTATCCTGAAAGATGAATGTCTGGTAGCTCTAAGCTCTATGTATCCTGTGCTCATTTGAACATCATTTCATTCATCGTCTGATATGACTTAACGTTATAGGTTTTCTCTTATCCTGAAAGATGAATGTCTGGTAGCTCTAAGCTCTATGTACTCTGTACTCATTTGATCATCATTTCATACATCGTCCGATATGACTTAACGTTGTAGGTTTTCTCTTATCCTGAAAAATGAATGTCTGGTAACTCTAAGCTCTATATACACTGTACTTATTTGAACATCATTTCATTCATCGTCCGATATGACTTAACGTTGGAGGTTTTCTCTTATCCTGAAGGATGAACGTCTGGTAACTCTAAGCTCTATGTAACCTGTACTCATTTGAACATCATTTCATTCATCGTCCGATATGACTTAACTTTGGAGGTTTTCTCTTATTCTGAAAGATGAATGTCTGGTAACTCTAAGCTCTATGTAACCTGTACTTATTTGAACATCATTTCATTCATCGTCCGATATGACTTAACGTCGGAGGTTTTCTCTTATCCTGAAGGATGAACGTCTGGTAACTCTAAGCTCTACGTAACCTGTACTCATTTGAACATCATTTCATTCATCGTCCGATATGACTTAACTTTGGAGGTTTTCTCTTATTCTGAAAGATGAATGACTGGTAGCTCTAAGCTCTATGTATCCTGTACTCATTTGAACATCATTTCATTCATCGTCCGATATGACTTAACGTTGGAGGTTTTCTCTTATCCTGAATGATGAACGTCTGGTAACTCTAAGCTCTATGTACCCTGTACTCATTTGATCATCATTTCATTCATCGTCCGATATGACTTAACGTTGGAGGTTTTCTCTTATCCTGAAAGTCTGGTAACTCTAGGCTCTATGTACCCTGTATTCGGCAAAGACAGAAAAAGGACTTAACTTGTTAACATATCTTGCTAAATAGATCAAGAAGTTTCAGTACTCAATGAAATTGATTTGTTTAGTAACGAAGGATTACATGACAGAGAAGCAATTTAAACAGGTTTTCAATATCAGCTCATTTGCGTTGCCTAGCAATAGTGGATTGCACTATGAAAATGTTGCTGTTTTGCCTAAGGATCAGTGAAAGTTCCAAAATGGCGAGTACTAATTATAAGAGCACAAGTTGGCATGATTCATTTCAGAAGCATGTATGATAAATTACTTCTCTACTTTCTCTACCACATACCTAACGAGTATTAACTTAATTAAAAATAATGTTCAAATCTTGCACTCATATGTCTTTTCCCAGTCACTTTTGTACAAATTATGTTTTAGATGGTTGATAGTAAAAGTTGGGCTTTAGTGGTTCATGATTGTGTAGTCAAAAGCTTTTAACATGTCGGTAATGCCAGCTTTGGTTTGTTGTGACAATCGCCTTATTCAACAAGTCCGTGAATCAAAGTTAAGTAATACTTGAATAATAATAATTGTAAAATCAACACTTCAGTGTCCTCAAAAGATGAGCAAATTTGGGGAAAAAACTGTAAATGATTTCTTTTTTTTCATTTATTTAAGGTCGCTTTGCAGCCAGTAAGGTTATCAGCGGCCACAGTAGAATTAATACATTATTGAGACAACAATGAAATATAAAACAAACAGTACAAACAAGCTACAACAATAAACAAAACCACTAAATTCGCACATTATGGTGAACAATAGTGATGTAAGTAGAAATACAGATATATTATACAATAAACATAATAATAATATAAATAAGGGCGCTCAACTACGGCGGTCATCAGCGCCCTTTAAAAAACAAGTCATGGCAAAAGCCAGATATAAAACTTTCTAAAAACTATACAAGTGTAACAAAACCTATTAAAAATACACGTACATAAAAAACATAAATCAAAACCTACTAAAAATTTCGTTCACTAAATCCTAAACTCTAAACTAGACAAGAATCAAAAACCTTCTCCACGGGTCTCCAAGCACGGCCTACACGTGGGTGGGCCTGTTGACCGTCTCCCTCAACCACGAAGAGGAGCCCACACGAGGGAGACTGTTGGCTCGGGACCCCGGGTGCGCCAAACCGTACCTACCGAATTAGGCCACTGGGGGGATAACGTAGATGGTAGCGTGTCTGCATCACGTTCAGGAGGTCCCGAGTTCGATTCTCGATCCGGGTGAGTTACCTGGATACGATTTTTCCGGGGTTTCCCTTACCCTGATAGACGAATGTCGGGTAATACTTAGCTCCATGGACCCCGGACTCATTTGAGCATCATTGCAGCCATTTTATTCATCGTCCGATATAACTTGACGTTGGAGCACGTAAATTACAGAAAATAAAAAAGTAAAACAAAAAGTGTGTATTAAAAAGAAACTGTAATGGCATCTGACTAACACTACACATAGTTGCATAAATCTTGTATAATATAGTGTGATCCATATAAACCTGAACCATTCCAATAGGCTATAACTTTTGAACGAATAATAGGACAGGTACAACTTTGGGAGAACATAATACACAATTGGGAGATTACATTACACTATTTACATCTCAGAGTAAATGTTGGAAGTATCCTCCAGCAGTATCTATACATGTTTGTACTCGTCTAACCACATTCTCTGATGTTTTACGGAGAGTATCCTCGCCAATGTTACTTATTTCGGTTCGAATGGATTCCTTGAGAACATCAATTGTCCGTGACCTATTCTTGTATACCAGAAGACAAAATCTGGAGAGGTTAGGTAAGGGTATCTGGGGGCCACAGAACTTTTGAGATCATTTGATTATCAAAGAAACTGGTTACAAGTTTCATGGTGTCATTAGATGTATGGCACGTTGCTCCATCTTGCTGGAAATAACCTTCTCTCAATTTGATATCATCCAGCTGCTCCACAAATGTCTTGAAGATACCCATATAAACTTCAGTGTCTAAAGTCGTATCAAAGAAAATGGGACCAACGATCCTGGAAGCTGACACCGCGCATCATACTCCAACCTTTTCATCATGCAGTGGGGTTTCGTGGATCACTTGGTGGTTTACAGCAGATCAATATCTGGTGTTTTGTGTGTTTATGTAGCCTGACAGATGAAACCATGCCTCAACGGTAAACCACGCTGTGGAGAGAACGTCTGGTCGTGGAATAAGAGGCTGGTAGAGGACACTTCCAACATTTTGTCTGAGATATAAATAGTGTAATGTAATTTTCCAATTGTGTATTATATTCTCCCAAAGTTGTACGTGTGTCCTATTATTGGTTCAAAAGTTATGGCTTATGGAAATGGTTCAAGTTTGTATTGTGACTGTGGGTTCGCAGAATTAAAAGTCAAGTTTGTAGAAATTTAAACTGTTCTCTATTTCCGTAGAAACACGTTTTTGTGCACCTAATAAACCTAAAAATCTCCCCGACAGCTATCGTCCGATAAGTTTGCTGCCTACCTTGTCCAAACTCTTTGAAAAGGTTCTCCTTCGCCGTCTCCTTAAATATACCTCTGAAAACCATATCATTCCACCCTTCCAATTTGGATTTCGTTCTAGACATTCTACCTCTCACCAACTACTACGTTTAACACAAACAGTAATTCATGGTTTTGAGCAACGAAAGCACACAACCGCCCTGTTCCTCGACGTAGCACATGCCTTTGATAAAGTTTGGCATGAGGGGTTAATCTTCAAACTGTATAGCATTGGACTTCCACAGTATCTGCTCACTACCATTTGTAGTTTTCTATCAGATCGCACATTTACTATTCGCATTGGTGGCACGAAGTCATCTCAGCGCCATATTACAGCAGGAGTTCCTCAGGGATCCATATTGGCGCCAATCTTATTTAGTATCTATACCTATGACCTTCCTGACTTGGCCCCTACCTCCATAGCCTTATACGCTGATGATACTGTTTTATATCATTCCGACACAGATCTCCCTACAACTATTCACACGCTACAAACCTCTCTTGACTGCTTCGTTGAATGGTTCGATACTTGGCGCATACGTCTAAACACTCAAAAGACCGCAGCTAAGATTTTTGGCTTACGTCGCATCTCCAACTCTCCCGAATTGCATATTAAGCATGAATCAATTCCCTGGCTACCTTCTACCACCTCCGTCAAATACCTTGGAGTAATGCTGGACACTAAACTTACGTGGTGAGCCCATATTGATCGACTTATCTCGTTGGCATCAGGATGACTTTCAAAACTTGGCCCGCTACTTCACAGACACACTCCTCTTGGGATTGAATGCTCTCTGCTTCTCTACAAATCTCTTGTCCGGCCACTTATCACATATGCTTCCCAGGTATGGGGTTCGGCTAGCAACACTCATCTCCGAAGGCTACAGGTCCTGCAAAATCGATTTATGCGCCTCGCCACGGATGCCCCTTGGTATGTAAGAAATCAACAACTGCATAAAGAACTTGGTCTCCTTCCTCTTTACCAGTACATACGTCAGATCGCCTCTCGCTTCTTCTCAAACCTGCCAGATGTTCCAGGAGCTGTGATGTACGACATCGGCGTACGAACCCGCCAGCCCACGCGCCTGAAGAGACGACTCCCACAGGATCTCCTCCTTAGTGACTGATTGAAAAAACTATGAATATTGTTTCACAATGACTGTTGTTCTTATCTCTTTGATTACTTGTTTGTTTTAATTAACTTATTTTTCTCTTGTTTCACAGTGTTAAATAGATAATAGGCGCCAACTTGGTTTTCCTTACATGTTATTATATAGTTCATAGAGATTCAATTAGCCAACAAGGATCTGTAAAGCATGTACTGCTGATCGATCATTGAATAAAATATTAAAAAAAACGTTTTTGTGCAGCCGTACCAGCAGCAGAATCACGTAACATACACAAATACAACCTTCAAGGTCGTCTGCCACGCGAGCACAAACAAAAGAGTTCACTTTCAAGTCACAGCTGCCCGCAGACGATTATCAAGTTCAATTACTACTGTCCCCCGATAAACTAGCCACAAATTCTTTCATACCTCCACTCATTGTTCTAGAAAGTAGTGGAATGTTCTCTAACAATCAAGACGGCATCAGAAGAAAGACGAACTTCCAGACATCTATCTGTCTGCTCAATTTCTTCTCGGGCAGCAAGCCAGGTGAAAAGACGATTAGAAATCTACGTTTCGGGAGTGTGCATCTCTCCCATCATCAGGATATTTATTTAATGTTATAACCACAAACGAATCACTGGCTATAACACAAATATAAACAAAGACAAAACACATCAATATTCGCATTACTGAACAAAAGACTGTTTTCAGTAAATTAACTATAAAGTAAATTAAAGTAACCGTTGCATTTTGCCAAGATGGTCGTCTCCCAAAAATTGGCTCAATGGTCGTTATCAAAACAATGTTCTGCAAGCCCAGAGCATATTGGGGGCGGAGAATTAAGGAGGCTTTGGCCATTCCCTCCGAGAGGAGTACGCTTAATCGTGATGGTGTATTTCAGTCCAGCTCCTCTTGTACACCAGCCTTAAAATGGAAATTTGTCTACTAAAGAAGCACATATCAATACAGCTTGATAATCAAGTTAAGTAGTTACGTTTCTCTGACACAATAATTTTCTATAACACGCCATCTCCTGTTCTGGCATTTAATTTACTGAAAACAGTCTTTTTTTCAGTAATCCGAATTTTGATAGTGTTTTTTCCTTGTTTATAGTTGTGTTATATGCAGTGTTTCATTTGTGGTTATAACAGTTTATAAATAGCCTGATGATGGGAGAGATGCACACTCCCGAAACGTCGAAATCTAATTGTCTTTTCACCTGGGTTGCTTCCCGAGAACAACTTGAGCATATTCGTCGCCAGGAAAGCTTCAGGTCTTATTTTATCTTCTGTCTCTTTCTCTGTTTCCATAAGCTTTTATCTCCGCACTGCACTACTGTTTCTTTGCGCGCGCCGGTCGTGCCCGTTGCAACAATGCCTCGCGACAATATGCATTGCACTATATCTTTTGGAAATGTCCATTTGATATTCCTTGTTTGAATTTTAAATATTTATCCTAACTTTTCTGAAGAGTCATGTCACTACTTTATTTTTTTCAGCGGGCATGCAAACAGAGGAATTTCAAAGCCATAACACGTCAACCAGCTCTTAAAATATTTTCTGTCAAGAACATTGTAATAATATCAACATCTATGTGAATTAACATCAAGTAGACAATAGAATGAGAGTTTGTAACAATTTAAAGAAGTGCAGAAAGGCATATGAGTGTAATATATCAGACTTTTTAGCACTAAAATATGCAAATGGGCTAGTATGTTCACAGGACTTTCTTTTTCGTACTTCCATTCAGCTGCCATAACAAATTGCTGCTGATTTTGGCAACAGAACAGATTTAAAGAAGCTATGTTTTGAGAGTTATTCCTGTACATCGTTTTTTGCCTGTCTACTTTGGTGGTCTTTTATTTAAAAAAAAGGAAAGACCACCGTAAATTTCCTCCAGTTTCTGTGATAAATTAAACTCGTGCACATAAACAGTTGACATACTCGTCAGTGAGTTTATCAATGGGTGTTCTTGAATGAAGCTTCGACATTGCTAGATAAGACATTATTGCATCATTATTTTCCGATTGATATTTCCTTCTTTATTTATAGACGCACTTGAAATTTCAAATTACCTGTTACTGACTGTAAATTTTTATTTAAATGAAACCTAGGTACCTTTTATTTAGGATATTTGAATATGTATTATACTTTCATTTTGAATTTTTTAATATTATGTATAATTTTTGTAAAACTTAGTTGACGTTGTAATTGATAATATTGGTAATTTTAGTAGGTCGTTGTAAGTCTTCTTTGTGGTAAATAATCACTTACTTTATTTTTAATGCTGTGACTTTATGGGTTAGTCGATATTAAAAGTCCTGTTTGCAGGAATTTTAAAATGCTCTTTATTGCAGTAAATAATAACTTTGTACAGCACTTACCACAGTAAAAATGACGTGCCATAACATCAGTCTTCAAGGTCGTCTTGTTGCACTGCCACACGTAAACAAACAAAAGAATTCACTGTGGTACATTTCAAATGTCCACACACTCACAATTAGTGCACAGCTGCACACACAATTAGCAGCTTACCAGCAACTGACTGCACTCTAACACTTTGTGTGCTATTATACCTCCAGTCATTGTTCTAGAAAGAGGCGACGTTTCAAGGCCTTTTGCGGCGGCAAGAGAAAGACGAAATTATCCAGCCATTACTCTGTCTCTTTCTCTCTTTGTTTCTGTCTCTCTCTCTCTCTTGGCAGGCGTTCAGCGCTCGCACCACTATCTCTCTCTTTTCTGCGCACGCACCGGCACTTGCTCGTCGTGGCTCCAAAAAAAATGCGATTGGTGACAATCAGTTATCACATATTCCACCACTTCACAACTACAATACGGATCATCCTTTTTTCTCCTTTTCATTTTGCACAGTAGTAACAGAGTTAGAGCTGTTCGTTATAATGTGTTAGAATGATTTAAACTGCGGAGCTGCATTTATTTCGTTTATCCAAATATCAGGGCGTTCATTCATCTACTCCCTTCTTGCTCTAATTTGTCGCACACATATCTTGACAAGTGAGGTAAGTATCACCAATTTACCCTCTTTTCCTGCCTCTTTTGTCAATAAATCCATTTTACTCGTTCCATTGATGTTGCTGTATCCAGGGATCGAAATTAATTTGATACTTAATTCTTGCTGATTAACCGCGTAACTCTACACACTTCCCCCAGCGATGCTCCTATCTCTGTAACCCGTAGTACCCGATGTTTTTTCAACATAGTCTCCTTGTAACTCTACACACTTCTCCCAGCGATGCTCTCATCTCTGTAACCCGTCCAAATAGTACTCGGCGTTTTTCAACATAGTCTCCTTCTAACTCTACACACTTCTCTCAGCGATGTTCTCATCTCTGTAACACGTCCAAATAGTACTTGGCGTTTTTCAACATAGTCTCCTTGTAACTCTATACACTTCTCCCAGCGATGCTCCCATCTCTGTAACCCGTCCAAATAGTACTCGGCGTTTTACAACATAGTCTCCTTGTAACTCTACACACTTCTCTCAGCGATGCTCCCATCTCTGTAACCCGTCAAAATAGTACTCGGCGTTTTTCAACATAGTCTTCTTGTAACTCTACACACTTCTCTCAGCGATGCTTCTATCTCTGTAACACGTCCAAATAGTATTCGGCGTTTTCAACATAGTCTCCTTGTAACTCTACACACTTCTCCCAGCGATGTTCTCATCTCTGTAACCCGTCCAAATAGTACTCGACGTTTTTCAACATAGTCTCCTTGTAACTCTACATACTTCTCCCAGCGATGCTCCCATCTCTGTAACCCGTCCAAAAGTACTCGACGTTTTTCAACATAGTCTCCTTGTAACTCTACACACTTCTCCCAGCGATGTTCTCATCTCTGTAACCCGTCCAAATAGTACTCGACGTTTTTCAACATAGTCTCCTCGTAACTCTACACACTTCTCCCAGCGATGTTCTCATCTCTGTAACCCGTCCAAATAGTACTCGACGTTTTTCAACATAGTCTCCTTATAACTCTACACACATCTCCCAGCGATGCTCCCATCTCTGTAACCCGTCCAAATAGTACTCGACGTTTTTCAACATAGTCTCCTTATAACTCTACACACTTCTCCCAGCGATGCTCCCATCTCTGTAACCCGTCCAAATAGTACTCGGTGTTTTTCAACATAGTCTCCTTGTAACTCTATACACTTCTCCCAGCGATGCTCCCATCTCTGTAACCCACCCAATAGTCCACGGCGTTTTTCAACATAGTCTCCTTGTAACTGTACACACTTCTCTCAGCGATGCTCCCATCTCTGTAACCCGTCCAAATAGTACTCGGCGTTTTTCAACATAGTCTCCTTGTAACTCTACACACTTCTCCCAGCAATGCTCCCATCTCTGTAACCCGTCCAAATAGTACTCTACGTTTTTCAACATAGTCTCCTAGTAACTCTACACACTTCTCCCAGCGATGCTCCCATCTCTGTAACCCGTCCAAATAGTACTCGGCGTTTTTCAACATAGTCTCCTTGTAACTCTACACACTTCTCCCAGCGATGCTCCCATCTCTGTAACCCGTCCAAATAGTACTCGGCGTTTTTCAATATACTCTCCTTGTAACTCTACACACTTCTCTCAGCGATGCTCCCACCTCTGTAACCCGTCCAAATAGTACTCGGCGTTTTTCAATATACTCTCCTTGTAACTCTACACACTTCTCTCAGCGATGCTCCCACCTCTGTAACCCGTCCAAATAGTACTCGGCGTTTTTCAACATAGTCACCTTGTAAGTCTACACACTTCTCACAGCGATGCTTCCATCTCTGTAACCCGTCCAAATAGTACTTGGCGTTTTTCTCTGAAATATAATTGTTCACGAATGTGATTGTCTCTTCATTTGACGAAAATCTCTGTCCTGCGCGCGCAATTTTCAGATGAGGGAACAAAAAGAAGTCGCTTGGGGCTAGATCTGGTGACTCAAGCAGTTCAAACCGTAATTCGTGGATTTTCCCCATTGCAACCGCTGAGGTGTGAGACAGTGCTTTGTTTTGATTAAACAGGATTTTATTTTTCTGCAAATGTAGCCGTTTTTCCGCAATTTTTGCCTTCAGCTTGTCAAGTAATGATGTGTAGTATGCTCCTGTAATGATTTTTTTAAAGATAATCTATTAAAATAACTCCATGACTATCCCCCCCCCCCCAAAAAAAAAACAGCCGCCGGTTTTTCTTTGCAGTCCACTGTTTGGTCTGTATTTTTGTTTTTGACGTATAATGGTGTATCCAAGTTTCATCTATAGTAATTAGACGGCGCCATAAACTCGGATTTATTGCGCCTAAACTGCGCCAACAGACCGTTAGAAATGTTCATTCGAACACGTTTTTGGTCTAATGTGAGCAAACGCGGCACCCAACGCGCGGACAGATTTCTCATGTCTAAATGTTGACTTAATATGTGACAAACACATTCTTTTGATATGTTCATAGCCTCTGCGATCTCTCTCACTTGAATTCGTCGGTCGTCTAGCACCAGTTGGTGAAGTTTGCTGATGTTTTCCTGATAGTTGCAGCTTTTGGACGTCCCGAACGTACATCATCTCACAAGCTCTTAAGGCCACGTTTTAATTCAGCTGCCAAAAATTTCACTGTGGTAAATGATGTTTCAGAGTCCCCATACACAGAATCTAACTCATCTTTGAATTGCGTAGGCGTATTGCCTTTCAAAAACAACTACTTAATGACAGCTCGATACTCGATTTTGTCCATTTTCATAAAAACACTCACATCAACTCACTCAAATGACTGTAACCTAAAAACCAGAGGTTCCAAAATGCCTGAAACTTTGGTGAGTAACTGTCAACACATGAACCACGAAATTCGCTAATTTTTATTTACGTGTGCTGCCATCTTCATGTTGAGATAGGAAACATAGTTTATAGTTTGTGCTGAAACGGACTTTCATGTGTGTGTATGAACTGCAATAGCAAGTTTTGGAGCACCTAGTTTAGAAGTTTTCTTGACTTCTCTAGGTAACGGTCGTTTCTCCATCTCGGATAGAACTGCAGGACGACCCCTTCTTGATTGGTTTTCGTAAGTTTTGTTCTGATCAAACCTATATACGAGGGCTATCCAGAAAGTAGATTACGTTTTGGAATAAAAAGTAAACAAAGTATAGGAAACAAATTTTATTATATACAGATGAAAGCCACACTCAAATACTACTTTTCGACATAGTCACCATTCAAATTAAGGCATTTATCGTAGCGATGTACGAGCTTGGAAATTCCTTCGTCGAAAAATTCGGCCGCCTACGCCTTCAACCACTTCGTTACCTCTTCTTGCAGCTGTGCGTCGTCATCAAAACGCTGCATAGCCAGCCACTTCTTCATTGCTGGGAATAGGTGGAAGTCGCTCGGTGCCAGGTCGGGACTGTACGGCGGATGAGGAAACAACTCCCACTTAAAAGATTCAAGAATTTCACGAGTGACATTTGCCGTGTGGGGCCGGGCGTTGTCGTGAATCAACAAGATCCTAGAGCTCAACATTCCTCTGCGCTTGTTTTGAATGGCTCTTCTGAGTTTTTGGAGAGTTTGGCAATACCTTTGAGAGTTTATTGTAGTGCCTCTTTCCAGGAAGTCCACCAAAATCACACCTTTTCTGTCCCAAAAAACAGTCGCCATCATCTTCCTTGCCGACATTGTTTGCATGCATTTCTTGGGTTTTTGGGGAGAACTTGTGTGCCCCCACTGCATTGATTGCAATTTCGTTTCACAGTTCACGTGTTTCACCCATGTTTCGTCACCAGTAACGATGCGATCGAGTAAAGAGGCACCATCCTTATGGTAAACGTCCAAAAAGTTCAACGCTGCAGCCATTCGCTGATTTTTGTGGTCCTCTGTCAAGATTTTTGGAATCCATCTTGCACAAAACTTGTGGTAACCAAGCTTTTCGCTGATGATTTCGTGCAACAAACTTCGCGAAATTTGTGGAAAACTCAAAGAAAGTTCCGTTATTGTGAACCTTCGATTTTCACGGACTTTAGCATCGACTTTTTCGACAAGTTCGGCAGTCACTATGCTGGGTCTCCCACTTCGATCTTCGTCGTGAACATTGGTTCGGCCATTTTTAAATCTGATGACCCACTGACGCACTCCACCTTCAGTGATAATGTTGTCCCCATACACTTCACAAAGCTGCCGATAGATTTCTATCGGTTTACAGTTTTTTGCAGTCAGAAACCTTATTACTGCACGCACCTCGCAGCTCGCGGGATTTTCAATTAACGCAGACATTTCAAACCGTCACAGTATCTGAACGGAGCACAGCACGAACCTCTCACTAGCACGGCTAGATGCCGACTGAGCTGCGCAACGCTCTGACCCCAAGATGGCCGCGCTAGCCCCGCCCCTAGCGGAAACAGACGAAAACGTAATCTACTTTCTGGATAGCCCTCGTATAATAGTCTTCTCTGTACTGGTAGGTCTCCCAATGGTTTTTTACGATTTCTTGAAAAGATTTTCCTTTTTTAAATAACCTGCTGCAAATTTGTCTCTCTTATTTTGTAGTTTCATGATGTTTTCGACCCATATTACTTAAATAGTAGTCAATGAATGGCTTTGAAAGCAGAAATGGAACTGTCAGAATGAAACAAAATTGCATAAGAAAAAGGAAGGGGTGTGTGTCAGTGAGGTACCATACCTGGGATCTTGTTTACTAGACCAATACTTGTTTGACATCAAATGGGACATGATTTTAAATAACGCAGAACTGTTCACTAATTAAGCAATATATGAACCCGAATTATGTTTTCTTTTTAAGTCTAGATATCAATCGATGTAAGGAAATAATTTTTGTTCGTTTCTTATATATATTTTTCTGTTATATTCTATGTGCTATGATTAGGCGAATACTTTTTGGCGTATCTGTGTATATATACGAGGGCTATCCAAAAAGTAAATTACGTTTTCGTCTGTTTCCGCTAGGGGCGGGGCTAGCGCGGCCATCTTGGGGTCAGAGCGTTGCGCAGCTCAGTCGGCATCTAGCCGTGCTAGTGAGAGGTTCGTGCTGTGCTCCGTTCAGATACTGTGACGGTTTGAAATGTCTGCGTTAATTGAAAATCCCGCGAGCTGCGAGGTGCGTGCAGTAATAAGGTTTCTGACTGCAAAAAACTGTAAACCGATAGAAATCTATCGGCAGCTTTGTGAAGTGTATGGGGAGAACATTATCACTGAAGGTGGAGTGCGTCAGTGGGTCATCAGATTTAAAAATGGCCGAACCAATGTTCACGACGAAGATCGAAGTGGGAGACCCAGCATAGTGACTGCCGAACTTGTCGAAAAAGTCGATGCTAAAGTCCGTGAAAATCGAAGGTTCACAATAACGGAACTTTCTTTGAGTTTTCCACAAATTTCGCGAAGTTTGTTGCACGAAATCATCAGCAAAAAGCTTGGTTACCACAAGTTTTGTGCAAGATGGATTCCAAAAATCTTGACAGAGGACCACAAAAATCAGCGAATGGCTGCAGCGTTGAACTTTTTGGACGTTTGCCATAAGGATGGTGACTCTTTACTCGATCGCATCGTTACTGGTGACGAAACATGGGTGAAACACGTGAACTGTGAAACGAAATTGCAATCAATGCAGTGGGGGCACACAAGTTCTCCCCAAAAACCCAAGAAATGCATGCAAACAATGTCGGCAAGGAAGATGATGGCGACTGTTTTTTGGGACAGAAAAGGTGTGATTTTGGTGGACTTCCTGGAAAGAGGCACTACAGTAAACTCTCAAAGGTATTGCCAAACTCTCCAAAAACTCAGAAGAGCCATTCAAAACAAGCGCAGAGGAATGTTGAGCTCTAAGATCTTGTTGATTCACGACAACGCCCGGCCCCACACGGCAAATGTCACTCGTGAAGTTCTTGAATCTTTTAAGTGGGAGTTGTTTCCTCATCCGCCGTACAGTTCCGACCTGGCACCGAGCGACTTCCACCTATTCCCAGCAATGAAGAAGTCGCTGGCTATGCAGCGTTTTGATGACGACGCACAGCTGCAAGAAGAGGTAACGAAGTGGTTGAAGGCGCAGGCGGCCGAATTTTTCGACGAAGGAATTTCCAAGCTCGTACATCGCTACGATAAATGCCTTAATTTGAATGGTGACTATGTCGAAAAGTAGTATTTGAGTCTGGCTTTCATCTGTATATAATAAAATTTGTTTCCTATACTTTGTTTACTTTTTATTCCAAAACGTAATCTACTTTCTGAATAGCCCTCGTACATATATACATATATATACATATACAACACCTAAAACTAGATTTAAAGTGCCACCATTTACCCAATGTTTTAAAGAATCATATGATACGCCAGTAAGGGACAATGTCCCAGTATGATAATAGTCGAAGGCAGATACGGACTTCAACGACCTCCGAGCTGTATATCTATGGGAAGCTCTGCCTACTTCAAAACATTGATCATGGACCTGAAGATCGTTTGCCAGAGAGTTAGTAAAACATTTGCCCCTTCGTTGACACCAATAACAATTAATTGAATTAAATTGTTGTCCGCTGATTGCTTGTGGTAGAGCACAGAAGTCAGAAGAAAATGTCAGACGATACGAATATGTCACGTGAGCTTTTGTTCATGGCCTTACATATGAACGTTCTTTCATCTGTTTCTATGTTGACAGCGCGTCCCCGAAATGTCTGACGACAATTAATATATATCCTGTATTAAATTCTTAAACTTTTAATGCGTTTATTTTTCCGGATATTGAATGTAATCATTTAGATAATTAAATTTTACCAGATAAATTTATTCCCTTATTATTTGCTGACATATTTTTAAGATTTGATATTGCAGAAAGTATTATGAACTGCAAGTTACTGACTTTTCTTATTCAGATCAACAACTAGGTATTGATAAGTAGGAACTTCGGGTCAATAACTAGTAGCTCAGTGCTGGCTAATAGAGAACCACAAGTGTTAGTACCAGAGCTGTTCGATAAAGAATAAATTTTTTACGGTCATAATTTTTTGCACTAAAATTCAAATTTATTATATTCTGTTAGCTTAATGTGAAACAAACACGCCGTAGTAGTTTCATTGTTGGTGTTCCTGGTTCCCGCTTGTGAGAACCAGGCAAATTCAAACATGTTGAGTGTAGCCTACTGCTGCAATGGAGGTAACACGCGAGGAACAATATGCAGCTTTGAAATTCTGCTTTCGTCTCAACAAATCTTCAGTTGAGGCCTATACAATGTTACAGGAGGCCTATGGAGAGTCTGTTCTTCCTTACAGCACAGCTCTGTAACGGGAATTTATTTGTTCTCCACTCAAAGCCGATAGGAGCACGCCAACTTTTTGTAAGATCCAGGTCGAGTTTTGATCAAATAAGAGTCATGAGATCTTTTCTCAGGTGTGGATGCGGATTTTTGGTGACAGAAATAAAATTTATATGAGTCCAATTTTGTAATATATTATTTAATTGTATAATATGAACTACGATTCACTCGTTTCTATTACAAATATCGAATAACACTTTTTGAATGTTATTAACTTTCCTTTACAATTATATTCACCGCAACATTTTTTTATCGTTGTGAAGCAAGACTCATGATTCTAACACTTTTTTTTTTTTCAAGATTATTGATTTTCTTGTCACTATAGTAATTTCCGCTTTATTTTGTGATTGGCCGATCCACTGGCACGTCATCACACCACGTCATACCACATCACACCACTACTACTTCGGCCAATCACACAACTACATACATTTTTTATATATTTATAATTCTTTATAATTCCTCCGAACACAAAAATACTGTTACAGCTCGAAGGTGGTTTAAAATGCTTAAAGAGGGGAGACAATCAATTTCAAAGGAAGGTGGACACGGTGCTCCAGTTACTGCCCTTGCGGAAGAAAACATCAGCACTGCTGCTGCCATTGTGAGAGAACATCGACGAATTACCTTAAGATAACCTTTTGAAATACTCAACATTTCATTGGGTGCCACATTGCCATGAAGCAGGCTGGATGCTGCACCATGATAATGCGCGGTCGCATATTGCCAATGTTGTTGCTGAATATCTTGCAAAAATCGACATTAAGTGCATCCCTCACCCTCCCTATAGTCCGGATTTAGCCCCATGTGACCTTTTTCTATTCCCTAACTTGAACAAACGCCTTCGTGGGAGGCATAATCCATCATTAGAAGCAGTGGTGAAGGCTGCGGAGGCTATTTTGAAGGATCTCTCAAAAATGGTTTCCAGCATGTCCTTGAAGACTGGCAGAAACGCTGGGACAAGTGCATCGCACTCAGGGGAGACTATTTTGAGAAGGACCATCAAAAGTATGATGATGAGTAAAGGTACGCTGTCAAAAAAAAAAATGTGATCATTCTTTATTGAACAGCCCTCCTGAAGAAATGAAGCTAGCTACAGTGAAGCAATAAATATCACACAAATACAATTATTTGCAACAAAAGCTTCACTTACCTTAAGAAAATGATGTAAATCTTTCTTATTAATTGATGAGATCGATTTAACGAACATTTGTCCGCATCTTCAGTTATCACACTTCGTCGTCAAGGATACTATTACAGATTACTATAGTTTTCCCAGTATTACCAAAATCTGAAAACGAAGCAAAACTAAAAACAGAATCAACTGCTGGTGTTTCAAAATTATTTACGCGATGCTTATTTTTTAAAATAAATATATTTTCTCTAACCATTAAATCTATGGGACCATTTAATTGTTTTAATAATTAAACTTCTGGATTTATTTTATTTTTAAATGTCCAAAAATGATCTGCTACGTCCGATTTATCAGTTTGTTTGTACTTAATGTTATGAAAATGTTTTTTCGTTCTGATTTCCAAATTATGTTTCGTCTTTGCAATATAAACTGTATCACAATGTAAACGATTAAATTGATAAATGCCAGACTTTTTATTATTAGAATTTTTTCAGTTTTAGAGAAATGCAGTACATTTTAATACTACATTTATTTTGACAAACTAAAGTTATACCAAACTCTTTAAAAATTTGTGGAAATGTATATTAACCCAAGGATTGTAAGTAAGTTTTTAAAATTATAATCGTTTAAGAAATTATTTAAAAATAATTAACATTTTTTGAAATCGTTTTAAAAATGTACTTGCCATCCTTGGGTTAATAAGCATTTTCAGAAAATTTTAAAGAGTTTGGTATGATTTTATTTCCCCAAAATAAATATAGTATTAAAAATGTACTACATTTCTCTGAAAAAAGATATTCCTAATAATAAACAAATCTGGTATTTATCAATTTAATTGTTTAGATTATGATCAGGTTTATATTGGAAAGACAAAACGTAATTTGGAAACTAGAACGAAAGAACATTTTCGTAACATTAAGTATAAACAGACTGATAAATTGGCTGTAGCATATCAGTTTTGGACATTTAACCATGAAATAAATTGAGAAGTTTAATTATTAAAACAATTAAATGGTCCGATATATTTAATGGTTTGGGAAAATATATTTATTTTTAAAAACAAACATCGCGTAATGAATTTTGAAATACCGGCAGTCGATTCTGCTTTTAGTTTTGTTTCGTTTTCAGATTTTGGTAATACTGGGAAAACTATAGTAATCTGTGATAGTATCCTTGACTACGAAGTTTGATGACTGAAGATGCGGACAAATATTCGCTAAATCGATCTCATCAATTAATAAGAAAGATTTACACCATTTTCTTAAGATAAGCGAAGCTTTTGTTGCAAATAATTGTATTTGGGTAATAAGTGTTAGTAATTTTATTAATGCATAGTGCTGTATAATTCACTACACGTTAATTGCCTTGAAATATCTCGGAAGTGGAAAATACTGAACTTTTTCTCATATTTTCAAACTCTCGCTGATGCTCCAACACTAGTTTAGGTTATCTATAACATGCATTCCTACATCACAGATAGATAATGCTGCGAAAACATTTATGATACACAAGAATTGTGTATATGAGTTGTGAACAAATTGCGTTTCAGGTGCAGGATGTGTCTGTACACACCCACACCCGATTTATACTAGTTCACGTAACGAGTGCCAGAAACTTTCTGGCTAGAACATTTGACTCACCAGAGTCAAGAAGGTAACTCTCGTGAAGTTCAAAGTCAGTGACGTCCTTTGTAAACTTAGTAACAGCTTCCTTCCGCTTTACTCAAGCTATCCATAACGCACGACTGTTTTTACTTCATCAAACAATTTAAGATTTTGCATCTGAAAACGCCTCAGTATGTAAAGATAACTTCTGAAATTTATGTCATTTGCTACACATATTAGTAATGCTATTGCCAAAAAGATCTACGTGATGCATTTCTGAAAACATTCACATGAAAAGATCAAATGTCAAAATAAATAACTTTTAAAAAGGATCTACCATACCATTTTTTAAAATTAACTAATTCCTGATTACTGTAGAAAAATTATAGTATTGTACTCTTCAAAATCCCTGAGTTTTCAAAAGTTAGTAATTAATTTCTCTTAACTGGAAAGTTACTTAAGTGAACTATATAGCTCATTTTGTTTAATGTACTTTCGAGAAGCGGTATAAAAATTCAGAAACAAATTAGTAAGTCTTTGTATTTCGTAAAGCATTTTGAATAAAATAGGTTTTTAAGAAACAAGCTTTAAATTTGGACATGTCTATTGATTGAAGCAAATATGATTGGCGAACAAAGATTACCACAGCTCCACGTTGTGCGCCAGTTTGATACAGTAAGGATTATGGGTGTACACAAGTTCTCCGTTGGAACGCCAATTTGATGCAAATAATTTAATGGCGAACACAGAAGTCGGCGAGCAATGAGGTTTCTCTCAGGGTATGCGTGGATGGGTGTGAGAAGGAGATTTTCACAACACTGGAATACCCGTCTCCAAATTATTTATTCACTGCTTATTTTCAAACATCGAAGTGGAAGTTGTCGACCGAGGTTTACCAATCTCGGTTTAGAATTATTGAATGCTAATCGTTTATTCCTCGATAAATTTTTATGACCCGACAAATATTCAAGACAGAACAAGTTGACCGCTCTAATAGGCTTCACGTCTCAGACTCTTCTCTTAGCTGTTTATAATGGCTTCCTAGCCGCGAACTGTCTCCATCGGCCTTACGCCGAAGAGTGCTCTCTAACCACAGCTGCGCGTGTATATATCTCTAACATTCCCTCTCAAAACTCTTTTAAACAAAATCCCTTTTGTGGCTGTTTTGGTCGCCATTGTAAACGATCCAAAGAATTCCCTATTCATACACGTCGAGTGACAATTCCTTTAGAAATCTTCTAAGGACACTGTTTCTTAAATGGCTTTGTTATAGACTTTCCCCAACTCAACTGGCCTTGCCCTGGTCTTGACAAAGAACCAACATTCCTTTGACATTTATCATGACTGCTTCTGGCAAACCATAATTTCGGTATCATGATAAACATTCGCTTATCCATTTATATATTCAGTTAATTGGCAGTGTAAATGTGTCATGTAAAAGTAAACTTTATTTTCTTTATAATAATTGGCACTCATATAATTTTATTTTGAAAAGTTTTTAATATTTAATTTTAACAGCTTTTGGTAAACTGCCATAATGGCGGTTCCCAAGAATTTTTTTGTTGTAATTTACATCCATTAGCTTTTTTAAGTCATATCAGACGGTGACTGAGTTGGGTAAAATGATGCTCAAATGGGCCCAGGGTCCATGGAGCAGGGAGTTACCCGAAATTCGTCTTGAAGGACAAGGAAAACCCCCGGAAAAACCTTATCCAGGTAACTCACCCTGACCGAGATTCGAACTCGGGACCACTTGAACTTGAGGCAGACATGGAACCATCTACGCTACCCCAGGCTGGCCCCAAGAATTCAAATTGACTAATCTTAACTGAAGTGCTGCCAACCTTACATTGGAATTACCAGCTTTATGTCAATCAGTAAAACGACATAAGTTGATTAAATCGCATTCCAGAGCGAAATATTACATTCTATTGTATGTATTGTGAAAATGTGTACTAAAACAGTTAAAAGTGCAAGAGTCAGAGAAGTCACAGCGAACGGGATCAATCAGGCGATTTCGTCTTTGGCCAGCATTCGGGAGGCCCAAGTTCGATTTCCATGGCCGACATACCTGACTCATGGTTTTTTCGGAGTTTTCCGCGAATGCTGGGTGCATGACAGTTAAGGTCAGAGGATCTACACCCATTAGCCTTGAACCCGTAGGAACAAGACCCGGGCCTCCTTCTACCCGGGAGCGATAATACTCCGGGGCTCTTTCCATAGGGCAATATCTGGAGTCTAAAAAGCTCCCCCGCTTGAGCACAACGTCAAGACGGTATGGAATTGGATACGCCACTTACGCGCGTCAACACTCTAGGTGAAGACTACCGATATGACCTCGGTGGGGCCGCCTGGTGATCTAGCACATCTTCTACTAGCTAAGCAGGCTAGTACCCGGGACACTTAATGGCTTCCCTCAACCCCGTCCGAAGACGTACCCGATTCCCACGGGTTTCGGGAACACACTGCCCCCTCGAGACCATCCCAATCCGAACAACTCCCGAAGGAGGGGCTCGGCTGTTCGGCCCGAGGTTCCTCTAGTAACGTCAGAGGTACCACGAGTGCTAAGGGTCCGCAGCGCCCGCACTTTGGCAGCTGAAAGGGACGGATCCCTTCCCCTACGGGAGCTGGGTGCATGACAGGATGATATGCTCTGAAGAAAGTAGTTCCTCCACCGATAGGTCGGTTGCCGGTCTCCGCTCCTCTACTGGGACCATTTCGAGACCGCCAGCCAGGGATCTTTGGGGCTCGGATCGCCTGCCAGGGACCTTTGGGGCTCAGCTGCTGCGCTCGTTCCCCTCCCGCTGTAGCGGAGCGTGTCCGTTGTCCTGGTCTGGGACCATTTCTGCTGCTGGACTCGTTGCCGTCCCGCTGTAGGGGAGTGTGACCGTTGTCCTGGCCTAGGACCATTTCGGGACAGCCAGCCAGAAACCTTTGGGGCTCGGCTGCTGGACTCGGTGCCGTCCCGCTGTAGGGGAGTGTGTTCTTTGTCCTGGCCTGGGACCATTTCGGGACAGCCAACCAGAAACTTTTGGGGCTCGGCTGCTGCTCTCGTTGCCGTCCCGCTGTATGAGAGCGTGCCCGTTGTCCTGGCCTGGGATCATTTCGGGACAGCCAACCAGAGACCTTTGGGGCTTGGCTGCTGCGCTCGTTGCTGTCCCGCTGTAGGGGAGCGTGTCCGTTGTCCTGGCCTGGAGCCATTTCGGGACAGCCAACCAGAGATCCTTGGGGCTCGGCTGCTGCGCTCGTTGCCATCCCGCTATAGGGGAGCGTGTTCGTTGTCCTGGTCTGTCGGGGAATTCTCTAAGTAAACTGTAGGGACCCTGCTCTCTTCACTGTCGTGGCTCCTTGGGTCGGTCACTCTGTGTCTCTACTCGCCTCATCCTTCCTCCTTGGGATGCTCCACTTGGGGGCATAAACACAATGGGCCCAGCATGGTGGCCTACGTATCGGATCCCTTCCGAAGTGAAATCCTAATCAGAGAAGTCTTGGTGTGTTTTACAGCACATCATCATAGTAGGTAAATCAGAGTGAAGAGCACTTCAGAGGCTACTCACAGACCTACAGTACGAAGGTGGTCTGAGAAGTTTTCGACCTCAACATGAAGATGGCAGCACTCGTAAATAAAAGCTAGTGAACTTCGCTGTTCATCTGTTGACAGTACCTCACCAAAGTTTCAGGCATTTTGGACGCTCAGTTGTTATGTAACAGTCGTTTGAATGACCAGATGTGAGTGTTTTTATGACAATGGATAAAATCGAGTATCGAGCTGTCATTAAATATTCTTTTTGGAAGGCAATACCCTATGCAAATCAAAGATGGGTTGGATTCTGTGTATGGAGACTCTGTACCATCATTTACCACAGTGAAATTTTGGGCAGCCGCATTTAAACGTTGCTGTAAGAGCTTGGGAGACGACGAACGTTCGGGACATCCAAAAACTGCAACTGCAGACGAAATATCCCAACGTTCACCAAATGGTGCTAGACGACCGCCAAATTAAAATGAGAGAGATAGTAGAGGCTATGAACATTTCAAAAGAACGCTTTGTCACATACTGAATCAACATTTAGACATGAGAAAGCTGTCCGTGTGTTGGGTACCGCATTTGCTCTTGTTAGACCAAAAACGAGTTCGAATGAACATTTCCAACGATCTGTTGGCGCAGTTTAGGCACAATAAATCCAAGTTTTGGTGCTGATTAATTACTGTAGATGAAACTTGGATACACCATTATACGCCCTATACAAAAATACAGTCCAAACAGTGGACTGCAAAGGGGGAACCGGCTCCAAGGAAAGCAAAAACTGTTTTTTCGGCTGGGAAAGTGATGGCGGCTGTTTTTTCTTTGGGGGGGGGGGGGATAGTCATGCAGTTATTTTAATCGATTATCTTCAAAAAGGAAAAACTATTACAAGAGCATACTACGCATCATTACTTGACAAGCTGAAGCCAGAACTTGCGGAAAAACGGCCACATTTGCAAAAAGAGAAAATCCTGTTTCACCAAGACAACGCACCGCCTCACACCTCAGTGGCTGCAATGGCGAAAATCCACGAATTACCATTTGAACTGCTTGACCATCCGCTTTACTCAGCAGATCTAGCCCCAAGCGACTTCTTTTGGGTCCCTCATCTGAAAATTGCACTCGGAGAACAGAGAGTTTCGTCAAATGAAGAGGCAATCACATTCATGAACAATTATTTCGCAGAGAAAAACGCCGAGCACTATATGGACGGGTTACACAGATGGGTGCATCGCTGGGATAAGTGTGTCGAGTTACAAGGAGATTCTGTTGAAGAATATTTTTTAAAAAAAGTGAAAAAATCTCACGTATCTTTAGTAGGTCGGAAAAAATTTCAGACCAACCCCGTACACTTCATTTCTTGTGAAAACACAAGTATATAGTGTTTTAAACAAAATTGTTAGAGCCATTTGTGAGAAAATTAAATTCTACGGCACATTTTTTATGACAGAGTAGCATCGGTGATTTGCTTGCAAATGTCTCATTCTTGGAATATAAATATTTATTTATCCGACTTTTTCAGTTATCCAAGATCCTTTTTTTCTAAAATTATTTTTATTCAGAAGATTGTAATACACTTTTTACGTGAAATTCATTTCTGTATTCAACATTTTGGTAGAATGGACCACTTTTTACCTATAACTGATACTTTGCCTAATATAAAAATAAGCAATAATGGTAGAGAAGACGATTTTGCAGTTATTGTAAATGAAGGTGGGTTTGTTTGGAACGAAGCCTTGCCCTTGTGATGGCGCTCGTTACCTTGTATGGCGACGCATGCCTTGCCAACGGAAGCCAAATGCGAGTTAAAATTAAGATGCCTGCAAAGGTCACAATGCGATCAAGCCTGACTTATTCAAACCCTGTCCGAAAATGTGACCCACTTCCGGTGTTCCAGGAACAGCTTTGCGAATGCGTGCATGTCGCTCCCATCCCATCAACACAAGCAGGAGGGGGAATACGTCCTAAAGTGAGTTCTTCCCGTGCCCTGCACTAGGTGCGTAGAAAGACAGCAAATCAAATCAGTTTGGCTATGTGCACAAAGCTGTTCTGTAATTATGCAATCTGACAACTTCATTCGCTGTTTAACAGACCCCCCCCCCTCCCTAACCAGACTTGAGCCCGTCGAGAAGTACACAAAGTTTGGATTAAAGAGAATAGTCAGGATCGCTTAGCTTAGAGTTAACAGACATTCATCTTCTAGGATAAGAGAAAACCTCCAACGTTAAGTCATATCGGACGATGAATGAAATGATGTTCAAATGAGTACAGGGTACATAGAGTTTAGAGTTACCAGACATTCATCTTCTAAGATAAGGGAAAACCTCCAACGTTAAGTCATATCGGACGACGAATGAAATGATATTCAAATGAGTACAGGGTACATTGAGCTTAGAGTTAAGAGACATTTATCTTTCAGGATAAGAGAAAACCTCCAACGTTAAGTCATATCGGACGATGAATGAAATGATGTTCAAATGAGTACACGGTACATTGAGTCATCAAACATTCATATTTGAGGATAGAAGAAATCCCTGGAAAAATCTTATGACTTTGACCGAGATTCAAACTCGGGACCTCTTGAAAGTGAGGCATCTGCATCATAGCGGCGGGCGAATTAAGTTCTGGCAGATAGGTGACGCTGTTATGATCTTTGCAGTTGACATCGTTGTTAAACAAAATATTTATTTGCACAGAAATATTTTTCTAAATGTTGTTTTGCAGGGTAGGGGTGCATTTAGTTTAAAACTTGGTAAACATGCAGTTGATTTGTAGAGGACTAGCTGACTGCTCAATGCAGCTTTCTGAACTGGAATGACGAATTCATTTCATTTATATTCCAACACGGTTTATGACATTGTTACAATAATTACAGTAATCTAGAATATGGTGAATCCCCCCTTATATATGTACAGTCATTTACTAAACTATCAAAAATCCTGCACTAATTAAATGAAAACCTTGAAATATAGGAGGGGTGCCGTAAAGTTTTAACTATGGCCCTTTAAAAAATGCGATAGAGATTTTGTGTTGACATGTGCTTTTTAGTTCTTCTCTGCGTAGTCACTGTACAGATTTACACATTTTTCCCAGCGTTTCTTGACCTTCCGAATACCGTGATTGTACAAGTCTGCAGAATTCTCTTTAAACCACTCTTCTACTTCATTTATGACGTCATTTGTGTTGTCAAATTGGCGACCATGCAACGGATTCTTCTTTTCCGGGAAGAAGAAAAAGTCACTTGGTGCAAGATCGGCCGAATATGGGGGATGCTGTAAGGTCTCAAAGCGACATTCCCTTGTTTTGTGAACTGCAACTTGAGATGAATGAGCTAGTACATTGTCAGACAGAAGACGAACAACTTTTGAGAGCATACTGCGTCGTTTCTTAATCAGAGCTGCTCGTAACTTGTCCAGAAGATTGCAGTAGTATCTGCCAGTGATGGTTTGACCCTTGGCAAGATAATCTGTAAGGATGACTCAACCACAGTCCCAGAAAACTGAAAGCATGACCGTCCCAGCTTACTTTTGTACCTTTGAATCGGTCTGTTTACATTCCATGGTCATGGGTTTTTATTCTGGATCATATTGATAGATCTAAAATTTTTCCATGGTTACTATACAATTAAAAAAAATCATCTTCATCCTGTTCCAACAGCATCAACATCTGTCTTGGAAGGTCACGTCGTGTTTGCTTTTGGAAAGGGGTTAGCAAACGTGGAACCCACCGTGCAGACACCTTAGACATGTGCAGTTCGTCCACACACTACCATAACTAAGATGTGTCCCATTCATGATCATTTGGATGGTTGCTCGTCTGTCTTCCAGTATTAAACACTCCACTTTCTTCACTGTGACAGCTGACGGTCTACCAGCTCTTGGCTCATCTGTCAGGGACATGTGACCAGTTTGAAAATTCCTTTTCCACCTCACAATAGTGTCATACGATGGGCAATCATTTCCATAAACAGCCGTCATCTCATCATGGATTTCCCGGGCAGATTAGCCCTTCAAATGCAAGAACTTGATCACACAACGAGCCTCAAATTTCTCCATCTTACACCTCAGTCATTTCTGGCACTCACTGTAAAAAAAAAAAAAAAAAAAAAAAAAAAAAAAGTGACTCAAATCAACGAAACTACCAACATTATGTCCCGAAGGATCAATGATACCACTTAAAAATTTTCATCCCTCTAACATAAAAACTACCGGGTGTTAATTAAAACTTTACGACACCTCCTCGTATATGAAAGTTCTTGCAAATTCTGCATTACCCTCTGACGATGCAACAATCATCGGTCGTAATGCTGATCAGTTGCAATCAGTAAATTTGTTAGCACATAAAAACACTCATGCGGGCTAGCTGATGTGATTGTAACAGTTTAATGTTGTTAACAAACCTAACATTTATTTCATTATTTATTTATGCTAGGTCAGAGCTATATACAGAATGGTACGTGATGCTGAGCAGGTTTTCTGTTGTTACTTTTGTCTCTGATAACAAAGCTTTATCTTGACGTAAAATTAGTTTTCTTTCAGCACTATGTTCACCAACTAGACATTTGTGTTCCAATCGACAGTATCATATAGGAGGGTCGGCTGATAAGTACTTGCCTTCACAATAAAATAATATTATTTTTTTATTTCTCATTATAATCTCCAGAAATGCTAATACATTTGTCATATCGGTGTACTAATTTAATCAAACCATCTCTGTAGTGTATTTTATCATGATCCTTAAAATAGCTGTTTACTGCATCAATGATCTCGTTGTTGTGAAATCTTCGTCCTCCAAGAATTTTTTGAGGTTCGGGAACAGGTGGTAGTCACTGGGTGCTAGATCTGACGAATAGGGTGGATGTTAAAGCAATTCCAACTTTCCCATTGCAATGACTGAACGATGGGCCGGAGCATTGTTGTGAAGAAATAAGATTATTTTCTTTGCCAAATGAGGTCTTTTACTTTTCATATCATCACTCAAACATTGCAGAAAACTTGCGTAGTAATCATCTATGATACGTTTATCCATTTCCAAGTAATCAATAAAAATAATTCCCTATGCATTTCAGAAAAGACTCGCCATAACCTTGTTAGCTGTCAAAATTGACTTCGCCTCTTTTGGAGTTGGCTGACCTGGTCAATCTACTGTTTTGACTGTGATTTACTTTCTGGAGTGTAGTAATGTATCCAGGTTTCATCCATGGTAATAAGCCGTCTCAAAAATTCACTGGGATTTTTACGGCCGAGCTCCAAATTTTTAACAGAAACAAGTTTCTCTTTGCAACTTTTGATCAGATGTCAACAAGCGTGGCACCCATCTTTCACAGACCTTGTGAAAGACCAAAACATTACTTAAACTATTACCTGCACGTTTACAGCCTCTGCTATCTCAAAAAGCTTTAATCTGCGGTCTTCCAGTATTAAACGATTAACTTTTTCAATGATCTCTGGAGTTGTGACTTCCACAGGACGTCCAGAGCGAGGCTCATCACTAGTACTCGTACGTCCCATTTTAAACTCTACAACGCACCTTTTAATCATTGTATATGAAGGGACAGAGTCTTTCAATGATCTCTGTAGTTGTGACTTCCACAGGACGTCCAGAGCGAGGCTCATCACTAGTACTCGTACGTCCCATTTTAAACTCTACAACCCACCATTTAATCATTGTATATGAAGGGACAGAGTCTTACAATGATCTCTGTAGTTGTGACTTACACAGGACGTCCAGAGCGAGGCTCATCACTAGTACTCGTACGTCCCATTTTAAACTCTACAACCCACCTTTTAATTATTGTATATGAAGGGACAGAGTCTTTCAATGATCTTTGGAGTTGTGACTTCCACAGGACGTCCAGAGCGAGGCTCATCACTAGTACTCGTACGTCCCATTTTAAACTCTACAACCCACCTTTTAATTATTGTATATGAAGGGACAGAGTCTTTCAATGATCTTTGGAGTTGTGACTTCCACAGGACGTCCAGAGCGAGGCTCATCACTAGTACTCGTACGTCCCATTTTAAACTCTACAACCAACCTTTTAATTATTGTATATGAAGGGACAGAGTCTTTCAATGATCTTTGGAGTTGTGACTTCCACAGGACCTCCAGAGCGAGGCTCATCACTAGTACTCGTACGTCCCATTTTAAACTCTACAACCAACCTTTTAATTATTGTATATGAAGGGACAGAGTCTTTCATTGATCTCTGTAGTTGTGACTTCCACAGGACGTCCAGAGCGAGGCTCATCACTAGTGCTCGTACGTCCCATTTTAAACTCTACAACCCACCTTTTAATTATTGTATATGAAGGGACAGAGTCTTTCAATGATCTTTGGAGTTGTGACTTCCACAGGACGTCCAGAGCGAGGCTCATCACTTGTACTCGTACGTCCCATTTTAAACTCTACAACCCACCTTTTAATCATTGTATATGAAGGGACAGAGTCTTTCAATGATCTCTGGAGTTGTGACTTCCACAGGACGTCCAGAGCGAGGCTCATCACTAGCACTCGTACGTCCCATTTTAAACTCTACAACCAACCTTTTAATCATTGTATATGAAGGGACAGAGTCTTTCAATGATCTCTGGAGTTGTGACTTCCACAGGACGTCCAGAGCGAGGCTCATCACTAGTACTCGTACGTCCCATTTTAAACTCTACAACCCACCTTTTAATCATTGTATATGAAGGGACAGAGTCTTTCAATGATCTCTGTAGTTGTGACTTCCACAGGACGTCCAGAGCGAGGCTCATCACTAGTACTCGTACGTCCCATTTTAAACTCTACAACCCACCTTTTAATCATTGTATATGAAGGGACAGAGTCTTTCAATGATCTCTGTAGTTGTGACTTCCACAGGACGTCCAGAGCGAGGCTCATCACTAGTACTCGTACGTCCCATTTTAAACTCTACAACCCACCTTTTAATCATTGTGTATGAAGGGACAGAGTCTTTCAGTGATCTCTGGAGTTGTGACTTCTACAGGATGTCCAGAGCGAGGCTCATCACTAGTACTCGTACGTCCCATTGTAAACTCTACAACCCACCTTTTAATCATTGTATATGAAGGGACAGAGTCTTTCAATGATCTCTGGACTTGTGACTTCCACAGGACGTCCAGAGCGAGGCTCATCACTAGTACTCGTACGTCCCATTTTAAACTCTACAACCCACCTTTTAATCATTGTATATGAAGGGACAGAGTCTTTCAATGATCTCTGGAGTTCTGACTTCCACAGGACGTCCAGAGCGAGGCTCATCACTAGTACTCGTACGTCCCATTTTAAACTCTACAACCAACCTTTTAATTATTGTATATGAAGGAGCAGAGTCTTTCAATGTACATTCCATTTCGTTCTTGATTTATTTAGGTGTTAAGCATTTCAAATGGAAGTATTTAATCACTGCTCGTTTTTCCAAATCCTCCATTTTCGTGGAACCTCTGCACTTGTCTTGCTTAAAATTCTGTTGTTTAAAAAGTAAACAAGCTCAACTATATGATGTTATCCGTTAAACTAGAACAGTGGCGCGCTCTCTATGTGAGGTGCGGGACTTATCAATATTACCTATGTGAGGATGGATGCATTTTTAAACAGCACTGTGGATTCATCAGCATTTTTGAAAGTCTACATTCTCTTCGAAAGACTAAACCGTGGGACCTTTCCTGTCACGGTCGTAAGAAAAATTTCAAAAATCTTTACTGGTAACGGTATTCCAAATCAAATTTGAAGTGCCCCCTTGAAATTTCACCGGAATTTTGCTGCAGCAGTGTGTTTGTTGCTTTTGGTTGGGAGCCAGTTTATGACGAATACAGTTGATGTAAAATGTTTTAGATTTGACTCAAATCAATGCCCAGTGGTACCAGGATACATACATAAAGTGTTCACTGATCTTCTTCAAGCATTGAGTAGTATTTTCATGGGTGACAAATGGGCGCACTTTATGAAATTCATCACTAAGCACTCTTTTGAATTAGCTAAGCTAATTAAGTCTTCACAATTTGAAGTGTTAATAATGATTTAAAATGTTAAATCATCATAGTCTGTATATTTTAACTGGTCAAATTCATTTTAGGTGGAATTTCTAAGTATAAGGTAGTTCCTTCTTATACAATATTAACGTCTTTGTATTCAGTAGAAAGCCTTTGAATGCTCGCCTCGGTAGCGTAGATGGTAGCGTGTCTGCCTCACGTTCAAAAGTTCCCGAGTTCGAATATCGGTCAGGGTGAGTTACCTGGATAAGGCTTTTCCTTGGTTTTCCCTTATCCTTACAGACGAATGTCGGGTAGCTCTAAGTTCCATGGACCCTGGAAACATCTGAGCATCATTTCAACCATTTCATTCATCGTCCGATGTGACAACGTTGAAGGACGTAATATTAAAAACAAGACAAAAAAAGCTTTGAAAATATTTTAAAATATTTTAGTAATTTATGAAATGAAATGATTTGTTTTGTAGAGCACGACCGTAACAAGAATTTGGGTTTCTCAAAAAAAAGCTTTAGTCGTTTTTTTAAGTAAGTTAACATGCAAACAAATATTTTTCCCATTTCCTTTTTATCCTCTTGTATGGAGGAATTACACGTAGGTGTCTGGAGTTAGACTTATTTGGAGTAGCAGAGGAATTTGGATCACAGAGATTATCCAAGATGGGAGTAAAGAGGTGAATGATATGAAAAGCTGATTGAAAGGAAAGGGGACCATAGAATCAAACGCGAGGAAACCCGTCCAGAAGCTGCTTCGTCCACTACTGGGATCAAACCCGCGTCACCTTGGTGAGAGGCGAGCGGTATAATCACTCGGCCATGGCATCGTCTAATTTTATCCCTATAATTCTTCTTTTATATTTTTATATAAAATCAGCTTTTATATTTATGCTGACAACCTTTTACTCGAAAGTTTCACACTTGTTTGGCATTTAAGCGTTTACATAAAGTGAGAAAAAAATCCTATTTACCTAAGATTGGTCTAGTTATCTCATTCCCAAGCTTACAGGGTTACGTTGTATCCAAGTTACTAGAGTAGTAAATGGGACTGTTTGTTACTATGCAACAATCCTACTGTCGCCTTCAAAGTGTCCACCTTTCTGAATTAACATAAAGTACCGTTTAGAAGAATGAGAGAGTAGTAAATGTGAGCGTAACATATATGCTTCTAACCAGCTCTTGTTAATATAAATTTACCTTCTTTCTTCTTCTTATTTTCTTTTGACCCTCTTTGGCGTACGTTGAATCAATCATTTCCCTATGTGTTGTTATTTCCCTTTCTTCTGCCGAGATAATGGGTTTGGATTTTAATGTAGATTTATCTTCGAACCTTATATTTTCGTTTTTAGTTATTACTTTCGCTGTCCCGTTATGTAATGAACTTTCTATGATTTTTAATTCTGCTAAGTCTTTTTCAGTTTCTTTAAATTTACCTTCATTACCTATGCATACATTTGAAAATGCCATGCTTGAAATTCTGAAAAGTGTAAAGGTTTTTGAAAATTTAAACAAATAACAAAAACTAATTAAAAATGGTTAACATCACAGAAAATATATTTTAAATCTGTGTTTTAACCATCTTCACATTTTTGGGTAACAAGGTTTTGTCTATTTCTTTCGGTTTATCAGTTATACAAAAGTCATCCAGAACAAAGAATGAAAATGTCTTAAATATGTATTAGGATTAGGGTTATAATGGACGGGATTTGGCGCTGCGATCAATCTTCATCTATTGTACCTAAGTCCCAGTGGAGCATCCCCGGGAGGAAGGATGTGGCGAGAGGAGATGGAGGGCCAATAGGGTGCAGAAGGCAGGGTTTCTATATTTACTTAGGTGGAAACCTACCTTGGTAGGCCAGCACAACGGATATCCCCCCTACTGCGGTTCGCAAGCGTCCGAGCAGCCAGTCCGGAGACCGGCAACCGACCTACCGTATCATCCTGCCATGCAGCGCCGAGACACACGCCGACACTTCTATCCCGAAAGAGACAACCAGATGAGAGATGATAATGGAGATGAAGTGGAGGCACTAGAAATTCGGGGGATGTAATTAACCTATCCAGCATTCACCTGGTGGTCCGGGAAAATTCCGGAAAACCCTATGGGTCAGGTTGGTCGGCTACAGGAATCGAACCTAGGTCTCCCGAATTCAGGCCACAGAGGAAACCTCAGCAGCTTTCCTCGCACAACGGAGCCCATGGGAAAGACAGCACCCACCACCGCCGAGTACATCACTACATCGGCAGAGGTACGTGAATTACAACAGTTGCGGGAGGAACTTCAACAGACGAACAAACGCCTTCAACGCATCGAAGCGTCGTGCCGTGTCTCAGTGATTAGACCGCTTGGCTCTCACCAAGGTCGGCTTCGATCCCAGGCGACCACAAAAGTGAGATTTGTGGTGGACAACACGGCGCTGGTCGGGTTTTCTCCGGGACCTTTGGTTTCCCCCACCGTCTCATTCCACCGGTGCTCTATCTTCATCTCATGTATCATCAGTGTCACCGCCTGCGGTGCCGTATGTAGTAAAAGCTGGCGTTAAACACTACACATTTAATTTACATTTCAACGCATTGAAGAAAGCTTCTTCGCCACCGTCTCTCCCAGGACCTCAGTGGACGAGATCCAGCACCTCCATTTGGAGGTTCTGAACATTGCCCCCCACCTGGGGAATGTAGAAGAAGCCTTCACCGCCGCCAACACCAACCATGCCGCCGCCAATGAAGTGTACTGCACCTCACGACTCGACTTGACACCATCATATCATAACGGACTTGCTCACCAACATTCATACAGACTTACAACAGACCTCCGCAACAACAGCAATAAACAAGGACACCCTTGTCTCTCTCTCTTCTCTCTCTCTCTCTCTCTCTCTCTCTCTCTCTCTCTCTCTCTCTCTCTCTCTCTCTCTCTCTCTCTCTCTCTCTCTCTCTCTCTCTCGCTGTCGCTCTCGCTCTCTCCAGAAGAAGTCCCGGCGTATTGAGACCCAGCTAGCTGACATCAGATCTTGTGAACGATTAGAGCTATCAGATCTTCCCAACGTGACCAAAGAACTGCACAAGCTCATCACTGCCAATGATCACCACAGCATCCGCGACAAGCTGGACGAGATAATTGATGAACAGGTGCAGCTTCACAGGCGAATCACCAATGTCCACAAACCATTCACCCACCACAATTGGGCAATGCATTGTTAACCTGAACTCTAGGAACAAGGTGGCTTCTTGCAAGATACCTCTACGTCCCCAGGCCTCGATCACGGCCTCTGGTCATGTTCGACGCCTGGCTACTATTCCCTTACCCGCTTGCTGCCATCGGCAGCTCGCAATGCACCTTCCCCTTTACCAACGGGGATGCTTTTAGCGGGACCCCGAGCCGCTTCCACTATTTACCCTAATACTACCTTTGTTAAATAATAAATGTCACAAAAAGTAAACAAGAAGAGCCTGCGCCATCCCGCTCGGTGACGTGTTACTAAGAGTGCGTTTTGCTTTCTCTGTTACGCATAGTAAGTACCGAAAATAGCATTCCAACTGAAAATTCAATATCAAAATTACACCGGAAACACATGCTTTGAGACTCCCGGAGTAAAAGCGATAATTTTTAGGAAAAAAAAATGTATGTTAGTTCACTATCTTGCAAGATTGCCACACGAAGAATTCCAAGAACCACTTTATATATAGCACTATTTGAAAATTCGTAATATAACACTAACGACCTTGAATAAAAAAGATTATTGTAGCGAATCCGATCGCGAAAGCGTGGCTTTGCCCGCCTTGGTAGCGTGGTGGTAGCGTGTCTGCCTCACGTTCAAGAGGTCCCGAGTTGGAGTCTCGGTCAGGGTGGGTTACCTGGATAAGGCTTTTTCCGGGGTTTTCCCTTATCCTGAATGACGAATGTAGGGTAACTCTAAGCTCTGTGGACCCCATACTCATTTGAGCATCATTTCACCCATTCCATTCATCGTCTGATATGACTTAACGTTGGAGGACGTAAATTACACACACACGCACACACACACACACACACACACACACACACACACACACACACACACACACACACACACAGCGTGGCTTGTGCACACAAAGGAACTGATAGCCAACACGGAGATAAAGAGTACATTCGGAATAAATAAAGATAGTGCGGAAATAAAATACTTGCTGGCACAGATTAAGTTTCACGTTTAGAACGTTCGAGTTTCGTCTGGTGACAGAATATTCGATTTCTTGATTGTTACAGAACAGTTTCGAATTATCAACGAGGTATTTAAGGAAGCGACAAATCGCCAAGAGTCAGCCGTAAACATGAGTAAACAGTTGTAAAGGTTGTAACGAGAGTTTATGTTGTAAACAGGTGTAATCAGAACGCTGTTTGTTGTGGTCATCGACCTTGGTAGATTGCAATTGCGTATATGACGTAATGCTGCTACTGAAGGATTGAACAGAGTGTATTTCTATGGAAATAAAGAACATTTTGAATTTCTGTAAGTTGGTCTTTTAATTCTACGAACCCACAAAGGCACAATTTGTTAAGAGATGTTCATACCAAATGAATATTCAGTCCTCAGAGGATGTCCTCAGAGATCCTGCTCATCCTGAACGATTTTTGCACAACTGGTAATCCATAAAACACACAAAATATTACTGCACAGAAAATCCTGTTCAGTAGAACCTGTTAAAGCAAACACTAAGACAAATACGCTCTTCTAGGAGTGAACCATCGAGATATTCTTTTATATCTTCTTAACTTTCCAATAGTTAAACTTTTCTTGGATGGGAAGTTGCTATTTTTAACGCTGTGGATATGCAAAGACAACTTCAAAGGCCAGATACCATAGTAACCAGATCTTAAAAACATTTGACTATCGCTCTAAGTCTACTGTATTCTTTTACTCCCATGCACCTACAAGAAATTATGTAGCTAAAACGTATAATTTGAAGTAGATAAAAAATAAGGGATTTTAAGAACATTTTGTGCAATATTTTGTTGTAGAATTCTTTATATTTTACTGAGGTGGCCTCTAAAGAAGAAGAGTTTACTTCATTATTTATAATCGGAACCTCTCTGATGTTTGCAGTGAAATTTGTTATATTTTCAGATTAATTCCGTCACTATACAGAGGTGAAGGTAGAAGTGTACGTCTCCTTATCAGTAAATGCTAAAGCTTATCTTTTAAATGGATAGATAGCGCATATAAACAAAAGCATATCCAAGTGACCTCGCTTACAACAGCATCGTCAGAAACATATGAAAGTGTTTGGTACATCCGAATATCTTACACACGATAGGTTTCATCGGTGAGTTGAGGTTGTATTGGTTAGGAGAACTCTGGAGTATGTCTGGCGAAAAAAAAAATTGACTCGATTTCGGGCATTTGTAGAACTACTACCGGTATAGGAGTTCCTTGCTGTTTGTAAAGCAATGGAAATTTCATCACGAGGTCTACCCGAAAGTCCGAATACTCCGGTCTCTAACAATCCGGGAGTGATGGAAAACTCCGGGGCTCTTTCCATGGGCAATACCTAAGTCTTAAAAGCCCCCCCCCCCAATCGACAACAACCTCAAGACTGGATGGAAGTGGATGCGCCACTTACGCGCGTTAAACCCGCAGGAGGGAAGGCTACCGGAAACTTCCTTGGGGCCGCCTGGTGATTTACCACACCTTCTACTGGTTCTGCATGAGCTATGAGCCATGAGCGAGTACTGGTCGTCCGGGTGCTCCCGGGCGGTGGACAGAGCGCCACGGTACCTTTTTTTACGTCCTCCAACGTTGTCATATCGGACGATGAATGAAATGGGTGAAATGATGCTCAAATGTGTCCAGGGTCCATAGAGCTTAGAGCTACCCAACATTCGTCTTTCAGGATAAGGGAAAACCCCGGGAAAAACCTTATCCAGGTAACTCACCCTGACCAAGATTCGAACTCGGGACCTCTTGAACGTGAGGCAGACATGCTACCATATACGCTACCTAGGCGGGCACCACGGTACCTATCCGCTAAGCGGGTTTACCCATGCGGTCTTATACATTTTGTCAGATTCGCGAGCTTTTGCGTCGATGTCAGATGATGGACCTAGGTTATTTTCTGCTAGTGCTTCTGGTTCCGGGATGAGCGTCCAGAAAGGAGACCAGTACCCGATGCCGCTTCGCTCGGAGCGGCCTGCTTGCAGGGTCTTTAACTGGTTCTACAGGCTAGTACCCGGGACTTTTTAGGCAACCCTCTGCCCTCACCGGGCGGCCGAAGTCTGGCTTGGAGGTACCCGATCTCCCGCGGGTGTCGGGAAAGCAATGGAAATATAACATTTTTAGACAGTAGATAATAAAAGTGGGCCTTCTAGTACTTCACGTAAACGTAACTCATAGCTAGGGGGCGGATTTTGCCCTATTTGCCTATTTTATTCCTTTGTTTAGAAACGTAGACTTTTAAGCTATAAAGAAGTTTCCTACAATTATTAGTGTTATAGTGCCTATAAGTGCCTATTTCATAACGTTTGAGCCTATTCTACTTATTAGTGCCTAAAACTGCCTTTTAGCCGATTTCTTCTGCCTGTAATTTGTGATAACTTTTCCATTTGTTGGTTTCAACGTGAAGCTTTTCAGGGAAGAGAAATTTCTTACTGTTGCACATTGGATATACAAAAAGAAATTTAACCAGATAGGTATCTGTCTTACAGACGTGCCATAATGCGCTAATGACGTCATGGAAAAATCTTATCAAGGACGAGTAGCAAAGACCATCTAAATAATATTTTTATGGATTGACAAATGACCACTCTTTATGTGGGGAATGGAAAGCCCATTCTGTAAGCAGTGTTTCAAGTGCACACATGGATCAGTTTCCTGCGCAAATATGCCAAAAGAGAGAAGCAGCAGAAGTGTCATTTATACATAAACTGTCAATTCCTCAGAAACTATTGTAACTAGAAAGCCGAAACTTGGTTATTATTCCATTCTTAATCGATCACAAAAAATAAATGGTATAAATTTGAAACCAATCTAACAAAGGCTTCAGATATTTCTATTTTCACCCTCAAGCTCCACTCCAAAACCCATGTTTTTGTTTCTTGACATAGTTAATTACTTCACACTTTTTGCACATTATGGTTGTTACTTAGTGAAGTGGATTTATATGTATTTTAGTTATACGACAATATCTTATTTTAACTTTCTGTGAAGCCATTTATGAAATTTGGAATAAAACAAGAACTATTTCACCTAGAGAACCGCAAAATAGTATGTGTTTAGCTGATTTGTTGCAGCATATGTTGCGATAATTGTCATTTTGTTATACAGTATTTATAGTTCATTTTAAGAGCCATTTTACTAAAATTGTCTATTTCTAAGTGTTTACTTAGCAAATTTTTAGTGCCTATTTATGTGCCTATTTCACACATTTTAGTGCCTATAAATATGCTCCCTACTCATAGCCTAACAGCCTGAATAGGGCCAGAGCCTGGCAACTCGACTGCCGGCCTGACGCCTACATACGGAAGACAGAGATGGGTGATCATCCAACCGATACGGATAGATCTCAGCATCACGGCAACCCCAGCCGAGAAGTTGCCTTTCTTGATCGAGATTCGCTATCTATCTTAGGTCCTCAGTTTCTTACGATGCTGAGTGGGCACCTGTACTATATCCAGGACATAAAATCCACACCCTCCAAGGCTGGGAACATACCGCACATTCTGTGGCAGGGAACCTTTAGCCCACAATGCCAAGGCGCAGGGCTTTGTAGTTTATAACTGTGTTAAAAGTAGAAAATTCTTTGGCCCAGTGCTCAATAGCTTTTAATACCCTGGTAATGCCAACTATGGTTTATTGCGGAATGGGACATCGCCTCATTCAAGAAGACCGCGAATTTGAGTTAATAGGCGTAACTATTTCAAATTGTAATAATTGTATAATAAATATTTCAACCGCACCATGTGTACCCTGATAACAGCAATAAGAAGTTCATATGTAGAAAATAAATGACAGAAACTGGAATGAAGACAGATCTAATGGCAACAACAAACAAACAAACCAACAAACAAACAAAAAACAAACAAACAAACAAACAAACAAACAAACAAACAAAGGTGCCCACTTTCACCGTCACTTTTTAATATTTATATTGACGATGTCACATCTGATTGGCAGACAAAATTAGATTCCCATTTTATAATTAGAAATAGATATTTAGATACTTTATTATTTGCAGACCATCAAGTTCTCATATCTAGCTCAGAAAATGGTCCACAAAAAGCGTCATATTAAGGTCTGTCTAGCCAACGCGAGTGCAGTTGCGTCACAAAGGGAACGGACCCTACCGCCAGGTAATGACCGTCATAAATCTATCTCCACACTTCAGAAATGGAACACTGTCGTTGAGGACCAATAGCAACCCTGATTTTTTTGAAATGACAGTCGCATGTTTACTCCACGTGGAGTCTCAATTGTCAAAGTTCCAACTTCAAGTTGATCTGTTTCATTACGTGCAGACATTCGTTGTGTGTCAGGATGTGGAGACCGTGGGAGGGAAATGCAGTGGTAAGTGCAAATGAAGTAGTAGATAACTTTCAGTCATGTGAAAATAATCAAAGTGAAGACAATAGTCTGAATAATTTTGGAGGTGTTGCTGGACGGAGTTAGGTTACTGGAAAAGCCTCAAAAAAACAAAGTTTATAACGGGAACTGTTTCTAAGTAAATTCAAGCGCTTGTTTAGAACACATATAAATATGTTGTGAAAAATAATCTTGGTAAGGGGTCATACTATGAACCTGATGATAAATTCTGGGTATTCAGAGAAATACAGTAAGAAAAATTGTGACCAAACGAATACCAAAGACGCCGATCAAGTGTGAAAACAAAAGGAAAGGTTTCTCTAAAGTAGATAACTTCACATGCGATTTAATTCGCCGAGAAATTTATAGATTCTATGCAAAAGGGAGAGCGCCCACCTTAGACGAATTGGTTGCACTGCACTGCACTCTGCGCGGTCTCCTAAAGGAGCTGGGTTTCAAATACGGCACTTTGAATAAGTTAAGGGTTATTATGGAATCCAGTAGAATTGTAGCTTGACTATAAATATGTCAAAACTAAGGTAATTTTGCAGTAATGGACATAAGATAATTTACTTAAAGAAACCTCGTACGATAGCCATGACGTATCGAGAAAGGAGGCAACCTTGCAGACAGGACTGGGAGAAGGCGGGTCTGTGTTGTAAAACGATTATAAGGGTTCGTCAAAGGAGGCGGCCGAACTGTACAAGAGTTAACTGAACAGACTGTAAATGACACTGTCTGTCAATATAGTTTAAAAATATCTATAAACAAAACTAAAGTTGTAGCCTTCAAAGGACCCAATACCATAAGCACCAATACCATAGTACAGTAAAAGGGCTATTTCCGCCTCATGCATGTGTATAGACTAAAAAGCAAGTTAAACAAAACAAGATGGAAGTATAGTCTTTGAGGCAGGTTGGACTTTAAAGTCTACCTTTGACGTGGAAGAACAAGAATTAGGTTTCCATCGGATCTAGGGTTATCGGCGAATTTTCCAAAATTACTGGCGCGCGGGCCTAGGGTTAGCCACTCTTGGGACTAAGAAGACATTCAAGGACCTGGAAAGTAATTTCACTCTCAACTCAGCTTCACTGCTGAAGGCTTGCTTAGTTTACGCAATCAGCAGTTTCACTATTACATGCGAATACTAAGTCCACCTTAAAGGAACATTGCATTTTGAATGGCCCATCAGAAAACTCCAGATTTGTATTTAGTAATAAATTGAGAGATTTGTATACAAATACGTAATGATATACTTGATATCAAATATATATTTAGTTAAATTTAAATCAATTTATATTGTTACATTCACAATATTTCTCCATACATTCTTCGAAACTTATAGTTACAAACAGTTATTCTGCTACACATTTCAAGTAATCGAAATATATTTTAATAAAAAGTGTTATTTCCTTACACGTACCATGACAATAAGGTAATACTGTATCTCAGTGTTTAGTCAAATGCTTTAAGAACTGGTGGCTATGCGATGTCTTTAAAGAGCTAAAAAACAGAACGACTTCTCCTTGAAGAAAAAACGTAATTATTGGAAAATTTAAACCCATAAAAGAAATATTTAAAACGGTTTACACACATAAACCTTATGTTTCAACGAAATGTAATGTATTGAGCAACAAGATCTTCTATATTTCTTACAGTTTACCAATTATGAAAAAGTTATTTGTAATGAAGAAGATTCTAGACTATTCCCAATAAACTATATATATATATATATATATATATATATATATATATATTTAATTTGTATATATATGTATATTTAATTTGTCATCATGGTGTTTTATAAATATGTTAACTTATTGCTACCCTATTTCCCAAAAATCATTTCTTTTCCATAATTAGGAAATATGCCTTAGAATTTTGAAATTCAAGTACATTTCTTTAAATTTACATCAAACGTTATTAGTCATATCGCACGATGAATGAAATGATGTTCAAATGAGTACAGTGTACATACAGCTTAGAGTTACCAGACATTCATCTTTCAGGATAAGAGAAAACCTCCAACGTTAAGTCATATCGGACGATGAATGAAATGATGTTCAAATGAGTACAGGGTACATACAGCTTAGAGTTACCAGACATTCATCTTTCAGGATAAGAGAAAACCTCCAACGTTAAGTCATAACGGACGATGAATGAAATGATGTTCAAATGAGTACAGGGTACATACAGCTTAGAGTTACCAGACATTCATCTTTCAGGATAAGAGAAAACCTCCAACGTTAAGTCATATCGGACGATGAATGAAATGATGTGCAAATGAGTACAGGTTACATAGAGCTTAGAGTTACCAGACATTCATCTTTCAGGATAAGAGAAAACCTCCAACGTTAAGTCATATCGGACGATGAATGAAATGATGTTCAAATGAGTACAGGTTACATAGAGCTTAGAGTTGCCAGACATTCATCTTTCAGGATAAGAGAAAACCTCCAACGTTAAGTCATATCGGACGATGAATGAAATGATGTTCAAATGAGTACAGGGTACATACAGCTTAGAGTTACCAGACATTCATCTTTCAGGATGAGAGAAAACCTCCAACGTTAAGTCATATCGGACGATGAATGAAATGATCTTCAAATGAGTACAGGGTACATAGAGCTTAGAGTTACCAGACATTCATCTTTCAGGATAAGAGAAAACCTCCAACGTTAAGTCATATCGGACGATGAATGAAATGATGTTCAAATGAGATCAGGGTACATACAGCTTAGAGTTACCAGACATTCATCTTTCAGGATAAGAGAAAACCTCCAACGTTAAGTCATATCGGACGATGAATGAAATGATGTTCAAATGAGTACAGGGTACATACAGCTTAGAGTTACCAGACATTCATCTTTCAGGATAAGAGAAAACCTCCAACGTTAAGTCATATCGGACGATGAATGAAATGATGTTCAAATGAGTACATGGTACATAAAGCTTAGAGTTACCAGACATTCATCTTTCAGGATAAGAGAAAACCTCCAACGTTAAGTCATATGGGACGATAAATGAAATGATGTTCAAATGAGTACATGGTACATAAAGCTTACAGTTACCAGACATTCATCTTTCAGGATAAGAGAAAACCTCCAACGTTAAGTCATTTCGAACGATGAATGAAATGATGTTCAAATGAGTACAGGGTACATAGAGCTTAGAGTTACCAGACATTCATCTTTCAGGATAAGGGAAAACCTCCAACGTTAAGTCATATCGGACGATAAATGAAATGATGTTCAAATGAGTACAGGGTACATAGAGCTTAGAGTTACCAGACATTCATCTTTCAGGATAAGGGAAAACCTCCAACGTTAAGTCATATCGGACGATAAATGAAATGATGTTCAAATGAGTACAGGGTACATAGAGCTTAGAGTTACCAGACATTCATCTTTCAGGATAAGGGAAAACCTCCAACGTTAAGTCATATCGGACGATAAATGATATGATGTTCAAATGAGTACAGGGTACATAGAGCTTAGAGTTACCAGACATTTATCTTTCAGGATAAGGGAAAACCTCCAACGTTAAGTCATATCGGACGATAAATGAAATGATGTTCAAATGAGTACAGGGTACGTAGAGCTTAGAGTTACCAGACATTCATCTTTCAGGATAAGGGAAAACCTCCAACGTTAAGTCATATCGGACGGTGAATGAAATGATGTTCAAATGAGTACAGGGGACATAGAGCTTAGAGTTACCAGACATTCATCTTTCAGGATAAGGGAAAACCGCCAACGTTAAGTCATATCGGACGATGAATGAAATGATGTTCAAATGAGTACAGGGTACATAGAGCTTAGAGTTACCAGACATTCATCTTTCAGGATAAGGGAAAACCTCCAACGTTAAATGATATCGGACGATGATATATCGATGTTCAAAGAAGCAGAGCTTCAATGTTGGTAAGACTCTGGAAAATGAAAGGAACTTATTCAGATAACTCGTCCTGGCCGATATTTCAACTCGAGATCTGTTGAACGTGAGGCACACGCGTTACTCTCTGCGCTGCAGAGAGGGGCACATTATACTGCACTGGTAGAACATACATGAATGTCAATACTTTTAAAAAGGTCCGAATAAGAATCAGTAAAAATGAATGCTTTATTTCTCACAATAATTGTTGAAGTAAATATATACTTTATATTACAGTATGGTAATGCTATTTTGTTTATATCATGTATGTTTGTTTAAGCTCTATTGTATGTATTCATTAAACATATCTGAATACAAAGCTGCCTTTGTTTATAATTTATAGACGATCATTTTAATTACAACTAAAATAATTCATTTAGGATAAACGAGCAGTTTGAAGCCATTCAATTAAAAGTTTTTACAATGATCAAGTTGTTCTCGGGAAGTAAGGCAGGTGAAAAGACGATTAGAAATTGACCTTTCGAGGGTGTGCATCACTGAATTCACTTGTGGTTGTAACATTTAATAAATATCTGATGATGGGAGAGATGCACACTTCCAAAACGAAGATTTCTAATCGTATTTTCACCAGACTTGCTTCCCGAGAACAACTTGAGCATATTCGTCGTTAGGAAAGCTTCAGGTCTTATTTTAGATTTTAGCATGTCTACAAAATTCTATTTTATAGGCATTAGAGTCTATAAAATAGGATTTGATATAATTGCTTTGAAATGTTACGAAATAATGTTCCTTAGTTCCTTAGTTGTTTAACCATCTCGCAACTGTACAACTTCAATAGCATTTGATGGTTAAATAAGGAGATTTCTAAAGGAAGAAAACAGGCAGGCAGGCAGGGAAGGAAGGAAGGAAGGAAGGAAGGAAGGAAGGAAGGAAGGAAGGAAGGAAGGAAGGAAGGAAGGAAGGAAGGAAGGAAGGAAGGAAGGAAGGAAGGAAGGAAGGAAGGAAGGAAGGAAGGAAGGAAGGAAGGAAGGAAGGAAGGAAAAAATATAATAAAGAATGTCGAAAATAAGTATGTGTGTTATTTTCCTTAGTACGTATATTAGGCATGATGGTATTTTACTGGAAATACACGTTTAGAGGTGCTCGAAGGTGGTTTAAAATATTTAAAGAGGGGAGACAATCAACTTCAAAGGAAGGTGGACCTGGTACTCCTGTTACTGCTCTTACGGAAGAAAACATCAACACTGCTGCTGCCATTGTGAGAGAGGATCGACAAATTACCTTAAGATCACTTTCTGAAATACTGAACATTTCATTGGGTGCCACCCACACGTTGGTGACAGAAACATTACACATGAGACGTGTTTGTGCGCGATGGGTTCCAACACTGTTAATTCTCGAACAAAAGGACATTCGCATGCAGGTCTGCATGCAGTTAAAGTTGATGTTAGAGGAAGATCGGGAGTTTCTTTCAAACGTAATCACTGCTGATGAAACTTGGCCTACATCCCTGAGAGCAAACAGCAAAGCTCAGAGTGGAAATCTCCTTCATCACCAACCCCCAAAAAGCAAAAGTGTTTGCTTCTGCTGGGAAAGTTGGTGTCATCTCATTCTTTGATATTCATGGAATGGTTTATCAGCATGTTGTACCTGCACACGCATCAGTAACTGGACAATACTACAGGGATGTCCTGAAAACATTGCAAGTCCATATCAGGCGCAAAAGACCACATTTCCGTGAAGCAGGCTGGATGCTGCACCACGATAATGCGCGGCCGCATATTGCCAATTTTGTTGCTGAATATCTTGTAAAAATGAACGTGAAGTGCATCCCTCACCCTCCCTATAGTCCGGATTTAGCCCCATGTGACTTTTTTCTATTCCCTAACTTGAAGAAACGCCTTCGTGGGAGGCATTATCCATCATCAGAAGCAGAGGTGAAGGCTGCGGAGGCGATTTTGAAGGATCTCTCAAAAATGGTTTCCAGCATGTCTTTGAAGACTGGCAGAAACGCTGGGACAAGTGCATCGCATTCAGGAGAGACTATTTTGAGAAGGACCATCAAAATTATGAGGTTGCGTAAAGCTACGTTGTCAAAAAAGAAATATATATATATATATATGTGTGTGTTGGTAGAACTATTTCCCAAATATTGCTTGTTAATAAGTAATATACCCTGAAATGGCTAGCAATTATTATAAAAATGCATTTATGCCTTGATGGAATTAACCATTTCGGAAATATTCCTTGTTAATATGTAATATAGCCTCAAATATGTAAATAGAAAGTTGAGTGCAATATTATAAATATTGCAGTTGTTAGACACATTGTGTTTCCATGCGAATAGAAAGGAATGCGCGTTACATAAGAGTCCGAACTTTAATAACTTTTATTTTAAAAAAGAATTGAGTGTTTATGGTTTGCAGGATTTCCGGTTTGTTTGTTCGCAAGTATTAACAGTAGAACACGGCCTGTGCGGGAGCCCGACGCATGCGCTGTTCGAGCTACCTTGACACAGAAAGGCGGATTACATAAACGCTATTTCTCTTTTTTTCCTGTCTCTTTCTCGCTCGGAGTGAGTCTCTCTCTCGTTTGTCTTTTTAACCTTACCACTCACTACTGCTCGAGCTCGGCTGCATGATCGAGTAACTCTGCCATGTGCAAAACGTTAATCCTCTCGTAAAAGCTTTTGTTATTTTCTCATCTTTTCTTGGATATTGAATCACCGCAACACCTGCGAGCTCTGCAAACTATACAGATTCATTTAATAAAAGGTATTCCACGCCCATCTGTGCTGATGTCATGTCTGAAAGGCCGAATGGCCATTTTATATGAACAAACACACTTTCACAAAGGAAAACTATTTCTATTTGACTCTTACCACTTAATGTCATTTCCGGTAAAACCTCGTTACAAGGTTTTTCACTTAGTAGAGGCTCACTTCGGAATATTTGTAAAAATATTGTAATTTTACATTTTGTCATTAAAAACTTCAAGAGGAATACTTGAAAATCACTACAGTAAATTCTAGAGATCGATCCTGATCATTTCGATATCTCGATACTTGCATATCGACACCAAACGATACTTCAGAAAATTCGCTTGGTACCTTTTCGATACTTCGGTGTTAATTCTGCAATTTTTATTTTATTTTAAAATCACAAAATATTGCCGCAGGTACAACATTGCAAAGCCCGAGAAAATGTCAGGAATCTGGTACCTGTACAGTAACATTACGTCAAAAACTAATGTGTTGGCGGGCCCCGTGGCGGGGGTGGTTCCGGATTCGATTCCCGGCGGTGGGAATGGGGCTTTTTCTCCGACCAATATAATTCCTCATCTTCCCCAGAGTCTGGAATTATGAATGAGAGTGTGAATGTGTACGTGATCTAATGATTAAAACCCAACGAATACGAGTTAACACCTTCGATATGTTCCAAAGGAGAACGGCCGCCGATATGACCATTGTAGTTAAAGGCGAGGTATAAATGTGTACGTGATCTAATGATTAAAACCCAACGAATACGAGTTAACACCTTCGATATGTTCCAAAGGAGAACGGCCGCCGATATGACCATTGTAGTTAAAGGCGGGGTATAAATGTGTACGTGATCTAATGATTAAAACCCAACGAATACGAGTTAACACCTTCGATATGTTCCAAAGGAGAACGGCCGCCGATATGACCATTGTAGTTAAAGACGGGGTATAAATGTGTACGTGATCTAATGATTAAAACCCAACGAATACGAGTTAACACCTTCGATATGTTACAAAGGATAACGGCCGCTGATATGACCATTGTAGTTAAAGACGGGGTATAAATGTGTACGTGATCTAATGATTAAAACCCAACGAATACGAGTTAACACCTTCGATATGTTACAAAGGATAACGGCTGCCGATATGACCATTGTAGTTAAAACCAGGGTATAAATGTGTACGTGATCTAATGATTAAAACACAACGAATACGAGTTAACGCCTTCGATATGTTCCAAAGGAGAACGGCCGCCGATATGATCATTGTAGTTATAGGCGGGGTATAAATGTGTACGTGATCTAATGATTAAAACCCAACGAATACGAGTTTAACACCTTCGATATGTTCCAAAGGAGAACGGCCGCCGATATGATCATTGTAGTTATAGGCGGGGTATAAATGTGTACGTGATCTAATGATTAAAACCCAACGAATACGAGTTAACACCTTCGATATGTTCCAAAGGTGAACGGTCGCCGATATGACCATTGTAGTTATAGGCGGGGTATAAATGTGTACGTGATCTAATGATTAAAACCCAACGAATACGAGTTTAACACCTTCGATATGTTCCAAAGGAGAACGGCCGCCGATATGACCATTGTAGTTATAGGCGGGGTATAAATGTGTACGTGATCTAATGATTAAAACCCAACGAATACGAGTTTAACACCTTCGATATGTTCCAAAGGAGAACGGCCGCCGATATGATCATTGTAGTTATAGGCGGGGTATAAATGTGTACGTGATCTAATGATTAAAACCCAACGAATACGAGTTAACACCTTCGATATGTTCCAAAGGAGAACGGTCGCCGATATGACCATTGTAGTTATAGGCGGGGTATAAATGTGTACGTGATCTAATGATTAAAACCCAACTAATACGAGTCAACACCTTCGATATGTTCCAAAGGAGAACGGTCGCCGATATGACCATTGTAGTTATAGGCGGGGTATAAATGTGTACGTGATCTAATGATTAAAACCCAACGAATACGAGTTAACACCTTCGATATGTCCCAAAGGAGAACGGCCGCCGATATGATCATTGTAGTTAAAGGCGGGGTATAAATGTGTACGTGATCTAATGATTAAAACCCAACGAATACGAGTTAACACCTTCGATATGTTCCAAAGGAGAACGGCCGCCGATATGATCATTGTAGTTAAAGGCGAGGTATAAATGTGTGCGTGATCTAATGATTAAAACCCAACGAATACGAGTTAACACCTTCGATATGTTCCAAAGGAGAACGGCCGCCGATATGACCATTGTAGTTAAAGGCGAGGTATAAATGTGTACGTGATCTAATGATTAAAACCCAACGAATACGAGTTAACACCTTCGATATGTTCCAAAGGAGAACGGTCGCCGATATGACCATTGTAGTTATAGGCGGGGTATAAATGTGTACGTGATCTAATGATTAAAACCCAACTAATACGAGTTAACACCTTCGATATGTTCCAAAGGAGAACGGTTGCCGATATGACCATTGTAGTTATAGGCGGGGTATAAATGTGTACGTGATCTAATGATTAAAACCCAACTAATACGAGTTAACACCTTCGATATGTTCCAAAGGAGAACGGTTGCCGATATGACCATTGTAGTTATAGGCGGGGTATAAATGTGTACGTGATCTAATGATTAAAACCCAACGAATACGAGTTAACACCTTCGATATGTTCCAAAGGAGAACGGCCGCCGATATGATCATTGTAGTTAAAGGCGGGGTATAAATGTGTACGTGATCTAATGATTAAAACCCAACGAATACGAGTTAACACCTTCGATATGTTCCAAAGGAGAACGGCTGCCGATATGATCATTGTAGTTAAAGGCGAGGTATAAATGTGTGCGTGATCTAATGATTAAAAGCCAACGAATACGAGTTAACACCTTCGATATGTTCCAAAGGAGAACGGCTGCCGATATGATCATTGTAGTTACAAGCGGGGTATAAATTGAACAACAAAAAAGTGTCAGATTCACTGCTAGTTAACAGATCCAAAGAAATGAAATGAAATGTGTAGTGTTTAACGCCCACTTTTACCACATACGGCACCGCAGGCGATGACACTAATGATACATGAGATGAAGATGGAGCACCGGTGGAATGAAATGGCGGGGGAAACCGGAGGTCCCGGAGAAAACCCGCCCCAGCGCCATGTTGTTCACCACAAATCTCACTTTGCGGTCGCCTGGGATCGAACCCAGGCCGCCTTGGTGAGAGCTAAGCGGTCTAACCACTGAGCCACGGCGTGGCCAGATCCAAAGCAGAAATCATTACTGGAAAACAAATTCAAAATTTCCAGAAAAAAATTACCCACAAAATATTTCTGTATCCCACCAGCAACTGTTTTCTCTGAAAGACTATTTAATACAGTAGGACTCATATGCGACAGAAAAAGAGGTAGACTTGACCATAATGCCATAACTTTTGAACGAAAACATATAAAAGTGGACTTATTGCTTTTAAATGTCTAATATAGAGATGATTTTGCCTTCAAAAATTGTATTTTTTGTCTCATTCAAAATATGCACCAATTTAATTTTAGTGTCGTTACACAGTTCTCCCAAAATTCTATTTTGTACTGGAACTAGACGTAGAAATGACGATATGGAGTATCGAAGTACGGGTATCGTGGAAAATATTGTATATCGACATCGAGAATCGACTATATAAGAAGTGTGATATCGACCCATTCCCAGTAAAATCTCAATCATACGTTCTCGGTTTATTAAACGTCATTATAAATACAAATTCTTATATATTTACAGTTTAATAACATTTATCTTTTATTTAGTGTGATCCATATAAACCTGAACCATTTTAATATGTCATAACTTTTGAACCAATAATAGGACACACGTGCAACTTTGGGAGAGTATAATACACAATTGGGAGATTACATTACACTATTTACATCTCAGAGAAAATGTTGGAAGTGTCCTCCACCAGCATCTATACATGTTTGTACTCGTCTCACCATATTCTCTGAAGTTTTACGGAGAGTATCCTCGCCAATGTTACTTATTTCGGTTCGAATAGATTCCTTGAAAACATAAATTATCAGTGGCCAATTCTTGTACACTCTATTTTTAGATACTCCCACAAGAAAAAATCCGGTAGGATTAGATCAGGGGATCTGGGAGGCCACACAGCTTTTGAGATTATTCGATTATCAAAGAAATTGGTTACTAGTTCCATGGTGTCATTAGATGTTTGACACGTTGTTCCATCTTGCTGGAAATAACCTTCTCTCAATTCGATATCATCTCCGTAAGACTTCAGAGAATATGGTGAGACGAGTACAAACATGTATAGATGCTGGTGGAGGACACTTCCAACATTTTCTCTGAGATGTAAATAGTGTAATGTAATCTCCCAATTGTGTATTATATTCTCCCAAAGTTGTGCGTGTGTCCTATTATTGGTTCAAAGGTAATGGCCTATTGAAATGGTTCAGGTTTATATGGATCGCACTATATATACCCATGTATATCTCTAGTTACATATCAAATTACAACACTTTATTGAGTTGCTGAATTTCCTTGGGCCCACAGACTTTAATATCATGGCTTTTGAGTTATAGGACCCTATTTACCACTTTTGGTCCTCAATCTTCATTATCCTGATTATCCTTATTATCAAGTTTTCTTAACCATTTATTTCTCATTAAACCTAAGTACTTTCCTATTACCAATACATTGTTTCTTGATTTAACGCTCAATAACTTTTTAACTAAAATAGTCAATAGTCATAGTCCAATTCTTTTTGGGTAATTTTCCTCTCCAATTCTTTGTTTCCTCACATTCTATCAACAAATGACAATAACTATTGATTTCCTTATTACACGTTATACACTTTCCTTGTTCTTCTCTCTCCCCTAAGTCTTTTAACCTTGCTAGTCCAAGCAAAGTCTTCTCTTGTCATTTTGTCACAAATATCAACATATTTTTCTCTTTCCCAATTAATTTTTATCTCTCTATAAGTACGTAGTGAGGTTTTGGAATTTAAACTACCCATTCATTATATCCTGCCTTTCTTCATCTTCTATCCTCATTTTAACTCTTTTCCAGAAACCTCTCTCTACTCTATTACTATCACTCCACATATCCTATTTTACTTCAGAATTTCTTGTATACTTTTGTATCAAGTATCTTGTTTAATACAGTTATTTTGAATATGTACTCAAAGGAAGATGGCCGAAATTATGTATGAACAAGAAACTGCAGAACTGAGTTTTCTTATGAAATTGTAATGGTTTGATTAGGTTATTAGTCAAATTAATTACGATTTATGAAACATATGAAAGCAATAAATGAAGCAAAAACAAAAAATGAGCATAATACACTAGAATGCTTACTTCCATAGCAACACTGTTTATTCGTATTTCAGAATACTGCTGCTATACACTGATTTTAAAAATGGTTATGTTTGTTTACTTATCAGTACCGATGGTGTAACGGAAATTGGTCCTCCAGTTTGCTTTTTACATGCCAGTAAATCTACTGACGTGGGGTTTGCACTTTAAAGCACATTTAAAAAATCATCGATGTCAAGATTTTACTAAAAATACATGTTTTGAGGCTACCTGAATCTCCGAAAACTTACTTTAAAAAGTTCTGTGTGTAAGTTTGTGAGCAGCATAATTCACAAAACCAAAGTTGGTATTCAAGTTCAGCGTGTTCCAAGGATGGGAAGATGTTCAAGAAGAGCCTCCACCCTAAATTAAATTTGACAAAGAGAATTTTCTCACTATTTTTATTACAGTAACATCTGTTTTTCTTGTTTTTAATTTACGTTGAGTCATATCAGACTATGAATAACATGGGTGAAATGATGCTCAAATGAGTCCGTGGTCCATGGAGCTTAGAGCTACCTGGCATTCATCTATCAGTATTATAATAATTATTTCCGGGCTGTTTTGCCGTGGTCTGTTGGCGTAAGTACGTCCAAATGTTTCGTCCACATCTGAGGTAGACATCTTGTCACATAACGTTTACATTGTAAGCCTAGCTGGTAAACTGGTGAGTCGTCAAGTTATACATAAAAGAAATTTAAAAGAAAAACTAATTCTAATGTATATGTACTTAAATTATCAATTACAAGTAATGCAGTAGTTATGATATTCTGTCATCCATGAATTCCTGTATGGAGTAATATGTCTTATGTAATAACAGATTTTTTACACTTTTATTAAATAGTTTCAGAGTTTTTATTTCTTTGAGTCGTTGAGGTAATTTATTGTATATTTTTATACCCATATAAAGCTTACGTTCTCTCATTCATCTACCAGTATAAGGGAAAAGCCTTATCCAGATAACCAGCCCTAACCGAGATTCGAACTCGGGACCTCTTGACCAGCTACCGAAGTGGGCGCAGCGTGTCTGCCTCACGTTCGAATCTTGGTTAGGGTGAGTTACCCGGATAAGGTTTTACCGGGGTTTTAGCCTTGTCCTGAAAGATGAATGTCGGGTAACTCTAAGCTCCATGGGCCCCGCACTCCTTTGAGCATCATTTCGGCCATTTCATTCATCACCCGATATGACTTATCGTCGGAGGACGTAAATTACAAAAAACTTCGCTACCGAGGCGGCAGTGTAATACATATTTAAGGACATTTTATTGAAATTATATATATATTGAATTTTGCGTGAATAACCACGTAAGTGCTTTTTATTTGAGTAACTGGTAAACTTAAGAGATACTCAATACCTTAATACAAAATGTAGATAACATGCAATTTATGTCAACTTATTTTATAGACATCCATTTCCGAGTTATTTTTTGTTAATTATTTACATTTTCCGATACTTGTACTTTTATAAATGGTAAATCGTTATTTTCCCCCTCTCTTGGGCATGCAAAGAATATGTTATCTCAAAGCCATCTTATATACTTAAGTCAACTGTTTTCCCAAACTCCACTGTATATATTTAATAACTAATAAACATATGTAACCCAAGTATGGGATCTTTAAAGAATATTTTGTTTAAGAATTAGTTGAGGACGTAATGTATCACATTTTGATTTAGGAAGTCTCAAATCTGTATACCGTATTTTGAGCTTCCTCTATAGAAAGTAAAAAGCGTGAGTTGAGGGTGACCAAAGGTTCAGTACGGTCCGAACGCGGATGTATGCACAGACTGGTTGCAAAGCGCGTTCGCTGATGCTCCATTACTTATTTCTACAAGAGAAAGTTTTAGTCATTCAAGGCCACGTGATGTAGGTTGCAGACCAGAGAATGATAAATTGATTCCGCATTTAGAATCGCTGCCTGAACCTAGTGAAACCGGCTTAGCGTATTGGTCTTTAACGACCTGGTTTAGGGGTGCAACTTTGTATTTCACAGATAATATGTGTTACATTTATTTAGGCACCAAACTTTGTGTATCCATATCTAGCCGTAATTTTCTCATTATTGTTGCATTTTTCTGGTTATTTTCTTAATAATCATGTCGGTGTTATGTTAAGGCATGTTGGGTAGCGCAAGTGCGTGTTAACAAAACGGACGGACATTGTTGCCCAGGATATATCTCACAATACTGCTAATGGTGAAGCAGTCTCTATGAATTACATAATCGAGTAGTGTCTTTGTATTACAACCAGGAGTTAGGGTTTAGGTAAAAGCTAATTCCGTCGCCATTCAATAATTCCCACCTGATTATTGCCATTCAATTATTCTTCTAGACTTTTAGGTATATACATGGGGGCTCTGAAAAGTTTCCGACCTCATGAAGATACGAGGCATTTTCTCAGAATTCTTTTTTTTAATTATCATTTTTCAACATAGTCTCCTAACTACACACTTCTCCCACCGATGTTCCCATCTCTGTAACACGTCCAAATAGTACTCGACGTTTTTCAACATAGTCTCCTTGTAACTCCACACACTTTTCCCAGAGATGCTCTCATCTCTGTAACCCGTCCAAATAGTACTCGGCGTTTTTCAACATAGTCTCCTTGTATCTCTACACACTTCCCCCAGCGATTTTCCCATCTCTGTAACCCGTCCAAATAGTACTCGGCGTTTTTCAACATAGTCTCCTTGTAACTCTACACACTTCCCCCAGCGATGTTCCCATCTCTGTAACCCGTGCAAATAGTACTCGGCGTTTTTCAACATAGTCTCCTTGTAACTCTACACACTTCTCCCAGCGATGTTCCCATCTCTGTAACACGTCCAAACAGTACTCGGCGTTTTTCAACATAGTCTCCTTGTAACTCTACACACTTCCCCCAGCGATGTTCCCATCTCTGTAACCCGTCCAAATAGTACTCGGCGTTTTTCAACATAGTCTCCTTGTAACTCTACACACTTCTCCTAGCGATGTTCCCATCTCTGTAACCCGTCCAAATAGTACTCGGCGTTTTTCAACAAAGTCTCCTTGTAACTCTGCACACTTCTCCCAGCGATGTTCTCATCTCTATAACCCATCCAAATAGTACTCGGCGTTTTTCTCTGCAAAATATGAGGGCTGTTCAATAGAAATAATCGCAATACTTTTGACAACGTACCTCTGCTCATCCTCATAATTTTGATGGTACTTTTCAAAATAGTCTCCCCTGAATGCGATACACTTGTCCCAGCGTTCCTGCCAGTCTTCAAAGACATGTTGGAAACCATTTTTTGAGAGATCCTTCAAACTCACCTCCGCAGCCTTCACCACTGCTTCTGATGGACAATGCCTCCCACGAAGGCGTTTCTTCAAGTCAGGGATTAGAAAAAAGTCGCATGGGGCTACATCCGGACTATAGGGAGGGTGAGGGATGCACTTCACGTTGATTTTTGCAATATATACAACAACATTGGCAATAGGCGCATTATCGTGGTGCAGCATCCAGTCTGCTTCACGGAAATATCGTCTTTTGCGCCTGATACAGACTTGCAATGTTTTCAGGGCATTCCTGTAGTATTGTCCAGTTACAGATGTGTGTGCAGGTACAACGTGCTGATAAACCATTCCATGAATATCAAAGAATGAGATAAACATAACTTTTCCAGCAGAAACAACCACTTTTGCTTTTTTAGGGGTTGGTGATGAAGCAGATTTCCACACTGAGCTTTGCTGTTTGCTCTCAGGATCAAAATGATGTAGCTAAGTTTCATCAGCAGTGATTACGTTTGAAAGAAACTCCGGATCTTCCTCTAACATCAACTTTAACTGAATGCAGACCTACATGCGAATGTCCTTATGTTCGGGAATCAACAGTCTTGGAACCCATCGCACACAAACACGTCGCATGTGTAATGTTTCTGTCACTAACGTGTGGGTGGCACCCAATGAAATGTTCAGTATTTCAGAAAGTGATCTTAAGGTAATTCGTCGATCGTCTCTCACAATGGCAGCAGCAGTGTTTATGTTTTTCTTCCGTAAGAGCAGTAACTGGAGCACCGGGTCCACTTTCCTTTGAAATTGATTGTCTCCCCTCTTTAAACATTTTAAAGCACCTTCGAACTGTGCTGTAGGGAAGAACAGACTCTCCATAGACCTCCTGTAACATTGTATAGGCATCAACTGAAGATTTGTTTAGATGAAACCAGAATTTCAAAGCCGCATGTTGTTCCTCGCGTGTTACCTCCATTGCAGCGGTAGGCGATACTGAATATGTCCGAACTTGTCTGGTTCTTACAGGCAGGAACCAGGAGTACCAACAATGAAACTACTACGACGTGTTTGTTTCACATTAAGCTAACAGAATATAATAAGATTGAACTTTTGTGCTAAAAATTATGACTGTAAAAAATTATGACTTTATTGAACAGCCCTTGTAATTGGCAAAACAGAAGAGGTATGCCGATTATCTCAAGTGTGGCATCAACCACTTGGGAGAGAACTGTTCTTTTCGATTAAATGTTTCAATACTGTATGTCATTTTTAAGAGTTACCCGAAATGTTGTTTCAATGTCAGTGTATAGCGACCTCTCTTTAAACATCTGACTAACGATTCGATTTCTCTATCCCTCTTGTACATCTAAACGTGTAGTGAGGTAAAAGTTTATCTAGAATAAAACAAAGAAGACAATGTAAGAATAATATGTGAATAGACAAAGTCATATTAATATACACAAGAGCTTTTAGCCTGTTCATAAGCAAAAATTGAGGTTGCTAAATTTTGCACCGAATGTAGTACTTCCTTGCCTTAAGGAAACGGTAGAGAAAGTAAAACTCTGTTTTAGAAGCTATGGTAGAAAATTACAAAGTATAATGTAAGCATGGGAATGGTTTATCCTTACATTTGATGATATTTCTTGAATTCGACAATTTAGTTTTGTGAATGTTGAACCTTTGAACCGAACTTGCCTTCAAGTCATTGTGGAATTCCGCGAAATGATTAGTTTGATTAGTGACAATGTACCGGAAGTTTGTAAAACGGAATATTCACCACTTAGCAGTGATAACAACAATGAGCTAGTGCCTAGTAATTACACTATTACAGATATACATACATCTTCGAACATTTTAATTCTGGATCGTACAAATACCCTAATTTCATATTAAATGTAAATTATACCATGACATGGTACCTACAAGGGCTGTTCAATAAAAAAAATCATAATTTTTTACGGTCATAATTTTTAGCACAAAAGTTCAATCTTATTATATTCTGTTAGCTTAATATGAAACAGACATGCCGTAGTAGTTTCATTGTTGGTACTCCTGGTCCCCGCCTGTGAGAACCAGGCAAGTTCAGACATGTTCAGTATCGTCTACCGCTGTAATGGAGGTAACACGCAGTTAAAGTTGATGTTAGAGGACAACACGGCGCTGGTGCAGGTTTCCTCCAGGTGCTCCGGTTTCCCCCACCAGCATTCCACCAATTGCTCCATCACAACTTTCCTATCATTCATCTCGCCCTCATGTATCATCCAGTTTCCTCACTCTCATACAAAGCACTGGGCAGATCACCCATCCTGGATTCTCTCTCTCACTCATCCAGAGATCTGTTCCTCAACGCGCATAACCGTATCATAACAAGAGTATCCTGATATCACGTAGTGCTATAACAGAACAGTTAAATAAGCCCACTGAGCATCGTTAGAAAATTGAGGAGCTATGATAGGTAGCGAATCCCAATCTGGAAAGCCAACGTTCCGGCTATGTTGCCCTGATGCTGTCCACATCTCCCTATATCGGTTGGATGATAATGCACCTCTACCTTGCGTATGTCGGCGTGAGGCAATCGGTTTGGCAGGCTCAGGTCCACGTTGGCCTGTTGTGCCATAGGTTTACTTTACATGAATATTTCCAAGAACTTCCTTCCACATTATACATGACATTTTTCAGTTTTTCCCAAACTGCTTTAAAGAGTTTTATTAAAATACTCTCTACCTATATACCTTTAAGATATTTTCATGATAATGTTCTAGGTATGTCCTCGGATAACTGATGCCCTTGCCTAACTGTAAACCGTAAGAGGTACATATCGTATAACACAAAAAATATAGCTCTTACAATTTATGCCAAATACATGTCATTGTGGACTGAATCATTTCCGAGAAATTCTTTATTACTGTTTGAATTTTCCGCTACTTAGTTTTCTCAAACAGGAAGTCCTTATTTGTCTTATTATTTCTTAGCCATGCAAACAAAATGAAATTTCAAATCTATCGCATAACGACCAGCTGTTTAAAATATATGATTATCACTTCAAATCTACTGCATTCCCTTGTAATTACAATAAGACAATGCTTATCCTGAAGTAGATAGAGCAATAAGTGTTTGTACAAGAGTAAAGAAAGTCATGTATATAAACATTTGACTATCACTTAAAGTCTACTGTATTCCCTTGTAACTACAATAAGATAATGTTTATCTTGAAGTAGATAGAGCAATAAGTGTTTGTACAAGAGTAGAGAAAGTCATGTATATAAAACATTTTAATATCACTTAAAGTCTACTGTATTCCCTTGTAACTACAATAAGATAATGTTTATCTTGAAGTAGATAGAACAATAAGTGTTTGTACAAGAGTAGAGAAAGTCATGTATATAAACATTTGACTATCACTTAAAGTCTACTGTATTCTCTTGTAACTACAATAAGATAATGTTTATATTGAAGTAGATAGAGCATTAAGGGTTTGTACAAGAGTAGAGAAAGTCTTGTATATAAAACATTTGACTATCACTTAAAGTCTACTCTATTCCCTTGTAATTACATTAATATAATGTTTATCCTGAAGTAGATAGAGTAATAAGTGTTTGTACAGGAGCAGAGAAAGTCATGTATATAAAATATTTGACTATCACTTAAGGTCTACTGTATTCCCTTGTAATCACATTAATATAATGTTTATCCTGAAGAAGATAGAGCAATAAGTGTTTGTACAAGAGCAGAGAAAGTCATGTATATAAAACATTTGACTATCACTTAAAGTCTACTGTATTCCCTTATAACTACAATAAGAGAATGTTTATCTTGAAGTAGACAGAGCAATAAGTGTTTATACAAGATTAGAGGAAGTCATGTACATAAAACATTTGACTATCACTTAAGGTCTACTGTATTCCCCTGTAACTACAATAAGATAATGTGTATCTTGAAGTAGATAGAGCAATAAGTGTTTGTACAAGAGTAGAGAAAGTCATGTATATAAAACATTTGACTATCACTTAAAGTCTACCGTATTCCCTTGTAACTACAATAAGATAATGTTTATCTTGAAGTAAATAGAGCAATAAGTGTTTGTACAAGAGTAGAGAAAGTCATGTATATAAACATTTGACTTTCACTTAAAGTCTACCGTATTCCCCTGTAACTACAATAAGATAATGTTTACCTTGAAGTAGATAGAGGAATAAGTGTTTGTACAAGAGTAGAGAAAGTCATGTATATAAAACATTTGACTATCACTTAAAGTCTACTGTATTCCCTTGTACTCACATTAATATAATGTTTATCTTGAAGTAGATAGAGCAATAAGTGTTTGTACAAGAGCAGAGAAAGTCATGTATATAAAACATTTGACTATCACTTAAAGTCTACTGTATTCCCTTATAACTACAATAAGAGAATGTTTATCTTGAAGTAGATAGAGCAATAAGTGTTTATACAAGAGTAGAGGAAGTCATGTACATAAAACATTTGACTATCACTTAAAGTCTACTGTATTCCCCTGTAACTACAATAAGATAATGTTTATCTTGAAGTAGATAGAGCAATAAGTGTTTGTACAAGAGTAGAGAGAGTCATCTATATAAAACATTTGACTATCACTTAAAGTCTACTGTATTCCCTTGTAACTAATATAAGATAATTTTATCTTGAAGTAGATAGAGCAATAAGTGTTTGTACAAGAGCAGAGAAAGTCATGTATATAAAACATTTGACTATCACTTAAAGTCTACTGTATTCCCTTATAACTACAATAAGAGAATGTTTATCTTGAAGTAGACAGAGCAATAAGTGTTTATACAAGAGTAGAGGAAGTCATGTACATAAAACATTTGACTATCACTTAAAGTCTACTGTATTCCCCTGTAACTACAATAAGATAATGTTTATCTTGAAGTAGATAGAGCAATAAGTGTTTGTACAAGAGTAGAGAGAGTCATCTATATAAAACATTTGACTATCACTTAAAGTCTACTGTATTCCCTTGTAACTAATATAAGATAATTTTATCTTGAAGTAGATAGAGAAATAAGTGTTTGTACAAGAGTAGAGAAAGTCATGTATATAAAACATTTGACTATCCCTTAAAGTCTACTGTATTCCCTTGTAACTACAATATGATAATGTTTATATTGAAGTAGATAGAGCATTAAGGGTTTGTACAAGACTAGAGAAAGTCATGTATATAAAACATTTGACTATCACTTAAAGTCTACTGTATTCCCTTGTAATTACATTAATATAATGTTTATCCTGAAGTAGATAGAGTAATAAGTTTTGGTACAGGAGCAGAGAAAGTCATGTATATAAAACATTTGACTATCACTTAAAGTCTACTGTATTCCCTTATAACTACAATAAGATAATGTTTGCCTTGAAGTAGATAGAGGATTAAGTGTTCGTACAAGAGTAGAGAAAGTCATGTATATAAAACATTTGACTATCACTTAAAGTCTACTGTATTCCCTTATAACTACAATAAGAGAATGTTTATCTTGAAGTAGACAGAGCAATAAGTGTTTATACAAGAGTAGAGGAAGTCATGTACATAAAACATTTGACTATCACTTAAAGTCTACTGTATTCCCCTGTAACTACAATAAGATAATGTTTATCTTGAAGTAGATAGAGCAATAAGTGTTTGTACAAGAGTAGAGAGAGTCATCTATATAAAACATTTGACTATCACTTAAAGTCTACTGTATTCCCTTGTAACTAATATAAGATAATTTTATCTTGAAGTAGATAGAGAAATAAGTGTTTGTACAAGAGTAGAGAAAGTCATGTATATAAAACATTTGACTATCCCTTAAAGTCTACTGTATTCCCTTGTAACTACAATATGATAATGTTTATATTGAAGTAGATAGAGCATTAAGGGTTTGTACAAGACTAGAGAAAGTCATGTATATAAAACATTTGACTATCACTTAAAGTCTACTGTATTCCCTTGTAATTACATTAATATAATGTTTATCCTGAAGTAGATAGAGTAATAAGTTTTGGTACAGGAGCAGAGAAAGTCATGTATATAAAACATTTGACTATCACTTAAAGTCTACTGTATTCCCTTATAACTACAATAAGATAATGTTTGCCTTGAAGTAGATAGAGGATTAAGTGTTCGTACAAGAGTAGAGAAAGTCATGTATATAAAACATTTGACTATCACTTAAAGTCTACTGTATTCCCTTATAACTACAATAAGAGAATGTTTATCTTGAAGTAGACAGAGCAATAAGTGTTTATACAAGAGTAGAGAAAGTCATGTACCTAAAACATTTGACTATCACTTAAAGTCTACTGTATTCCCTTGTAACTACAATAAGATAATGTTTGCCTTGAAGTAGATAGAGGAATAAGTGTTTGTACAAGAGTAGAGAAAGTCATGTATATAAAACATTTGACTATCACTTAAAGTCTACTGTATTCCCTTGTAACTACAATAAGATAATGTTTAACTTGAAGTAGATAGAGCAATAAGTGTTTGTACAAGAGTAGAGAAAGTCATGTACGTAAACATTTGACTATCACTTAAAGCCTACTGTATTCCCCTGTAACTACAATAAGATAATGTTTATCTTGAAGTAGATAGAGCAATAAGTGTTTGTACAAGAGTAGCGAAAGTCATGTATATAAAACATTTGACTATCACTTAAAGTCTACTGTATTCCCTTGTAACTACAATAAGATGTTTGCCTTGAAGTAGATAGAGGATTAAGTGTTTTTTACAAGGGTAGAGAAAATGATTTGATTGCAACATATCAGATTTCTTCTTTTTTCCCTCTAAAATCTTTATGTCGTATCCTTGCATTACCCCTAATTTAAATATCAATTTTGCTACTTAACCGCCTGTTTGTTTTTGAATTGTGTCATTCATGTGTAGTGTTTAACGCTCGCCTTTACTACACGTGGCAGCGCAGGCGGTGGCACTGATGATACATAGGGTGGAGATGGAAAATGAAATGTGTAGTGTTTAACGCCCACTTTTACTACATACGGCACCGCAGGCGGTGACACTGATGATACATGAGATGAAGATGGAGCACCGGTGGAATGAGATGGTGGGGGATACTGGAGATACCGGAGAAAACCCGCCCCAGCGCCGTGTTTTCTACCACAAATCTCACTTTGCGGTAGCCTGGGATCGAACCCGGGCCGCCTTGGTGAGAGTCAAGCGGTCTAACCACTGAGCCATGGCGCGGCCTCGGATGGAGATGAAGCACCGGTGGAATGAGACGGTGGGGAAAACCGGAGGTCCCGGAGAAAACCCGCCCCAGCGCCGTGTTGTCCACCATAAATCTCACTTTGCGGTCACCTGGGATCGAACCCGGGCCGCCTTGGTGAGAGTCAAGCGGTCTAACCACTGGGCTACAGTGCTGCCTCGGATGGAGATGGAGCACCGGTGGAATGAGACGGTGAGGAAAACCGGAGATACAGGAGAAAACCCGTCCTAGCACCATGTTGTCCACCATAAATATCGCTTGTGTTTGCCTGGGATCGAGCCCGGGCCACCTTTTTGAGTGTTTTTCGGATACGGGGATTTCAAAATATGTACCTCGGTATTCCAATTAGTGCAAGTACCTACACAGTAGAGGAGGAAAAGACGTTCACAGTTGTTTTGGAAGATATTTGGTAAACCTCGATAAGAGATAGGGAAAGACTCGTGAAGTAACACACCAGGTTTATAAGACCAGTACACGTGTCTACATTGTAAATGTTCCCTATGTTCCCTGACAACACACACGCTGGGGCACGACGGTGAACTACAGGTCCTGACGTAACTTCACCTGACTTATGGGGGTTCCCTCAACTCAGATACAACAGGTTTAAATCTGAAAACAATATTCTGTACAGCTTCTGGGGCCTAATTCTGTATTCCGGAGGGTAATCGGCACAGCCTTCCGCGTTGCAGCAGTTAAATTGTAATTCTGTGGAAGATTTCAAGATTTGAGAAAGCTCTCTCTGCTTGGCTCATGCACAACTAGGATGCTGTTTTTTGTTTGTGGTTGCTAATAACAGATTCTATTCCCTTTAGTAACAAAACGAGAAATTCTACATTATTTCGTAATATTTATTCCAAAGAAAACTTTTGAAACGCTTGGACTCTGTACTCTTATTGCGTCTCTTTCTATCAGCAGTTGGTTTGTTAATAATACAACTTATGTCCGATTTCACCAACGGATGCTAAGACTTAACACGGGTTTAACAATAGTAATAACAAAAATTGTATTTCACCAACAAGTATTAGCGTAACACTCGTGTTAAATCTCTTGTTAAACTAACAAGCCGAATTTCTAATGTTAAGTCCTTAACAATTGTAAATAGTCAAGATGTCGGGTGTGAACTCAGCTGTTGTCGATTTGCTATATTTAAGATCGTCTAAATGCCATTCATAATAGAGTACGGCCTATGAGGAGAAATTATTTTGAGGAACTATCAGACGGAGATATTGACTGTCGAAACATGTTGCTATGAAGGTTACTGCGGGAGTACAAGAGAGGATAAAACATGTATCAAAAGGAATATGCAGATCTCGCCTTTGCCATTTTATAATTAACTGAATTATGTTGATAATACACTGTCCACTTCCCGTCTTGAAACGTTCAAGTCACTCGTCACTTGTACTTCTTCGCACCTCGTTTTAAAATTACGTAATACGTTTCGTGTTTCTAGTAATGAAACATGCATTTGACTTAAATTTGTTTCCAATTTTTTTCCCACGTGACATCTTTCTGTTTTACATTCACCGCATCCGTCTTATTTACCACGATATCGTTATACTTCGTCACCAATTCAATTAACAGTTTTTCTCCATGTATGAGAAATTTGTTTTGCGGCTTTTGCTTTCGATTTTGTTTATCCGCCACTTTTTTAGCTGTGTGACTGCGGTGCAGACGAAAATGAAAACATAAGAGCATCGCAGTACGTTCAGAAAATAATACGACTCATCCGTAGCCTCTTATAGCTGTAATATTTACAAGTTTCTTGACGTTAACACGTGTTTGTTAACATTTTCAGAAAACAGGTTGGTGAAATGCAAGAAATTTAACAGCTTTGTTAGCGCTCTTACAATTGCTATGTTACATTTGTTAACGTCGATTTTAACATATGTTGGTGAAATGAGGCATTAGTGTTACAATTGCGTATTTATCTTTATTACTTCCATTGTTATATATTTTTTTGCAATTCTTGATTTGTAAGCTAATCACTGCGAACACGTATTTGATTGTGTAAGCTAAATTTACAATTCGTTTGTCAATTGTCATGTCAACAAGGATGCAACACGTACGGGACCTATAGGAAATGACGTAATACCCAATAGCATAGTAACCTAAAAATTATTAATGAATCCTTAGCAAAATATGTAAACGTATAAATTATTTATTCACTGAAATATTAAATGAACAATTGCACATGTTAGCATTAAAAAGCGATTCAGTTCTTTTTTATTTCTTCAGTACATCTTGACGTGGAAATCGGATTTTCGCATGAATTATACAAAATACAGATCTAGCTGAGGCAGCCCTAATAGACGCTTCATCCTCAGCTTCTTGAATACCAATTTCGCTCATGATGTCGCTCATTTTATAACACTTTATTGCTTTATAATAACCATCAAAAATCGAAAGATTCAATTGGCTACATGAACAAATAACCTAACAACCAAGACATGTCTTACTTTAATTCATCAACAAAAGAATGGAGAAGAAGGCTTTGCCCATATACTTTAAATGTAGCTTTTCATTTGCTCACATTTTTATTTTTAATTTTCGCTTATCCTGAAAGGTGAATGTCTGGTAACTGTAAGCTCTATGTACCCTGTACTCATTTGAACATCATTTCATTCATCGTCCGATATGACTTAACGTTGGAGGTTTTCTCTTATCCTGAAAGATGAATGTCTGGTAACTCTAAGCTCTATGTACCCTCTACTCATTTGAACATCATTTCATTCATCGTCCGATATGACTTAACGTTGGAGGTTTTCTCTTATTCTGAAAGATGAATGTCTGGTAACTCTAAGCTCTATGTACCCTGTACTCATTTGAACATAATTTCAATCATCGTCCGATATGACTTAACGCTGGAGGTTTTCTCTTATCCTGAAAGATGAATGTCTGGTAACTCTAAGCTCTATGTACCCTGTATTCATTTGAACGTCATTTCATTCATCGTCCGATATGACTTAACTTTGGAGGTTTTCTCTTATCCTGAAAGATGAATGTCTGGTAACTCTAAGCTCTATGTACCCTGTATTCATTTGAACGTCATTTCATTCATCGTCCGATATGACTTAACATTGTAGGTTTTCCCTTATCCTGAAAGATGAATGTCTGGTAACTGTAAGCTCTATGTACCCTGTACTCATTTGAACATCATTTCATTCATCGTCCGATATGACTTAACGTTGGAGGCTTTCTCTTATCCTGAAAGATGAATGTCTGGTAACTCTAAGCTCTATGTACTCTGTACTCATTTGAACATCATTTCATTCATCGTCCGATATGACTTAACGTTGGAGGTTTTCTCTTATCCTGAAAGATGAATATCTGGTAACTCTAAGCTCTATGTACTCTGTACTCATTTGAACATCATTTCATTCATTGTCCGATATGACTTAACGTTGGAGGTTTTCTCTTATCCTGAAAGATGAATGTCTGGTAACTCTAAGCTCTATGTACTCTGTACTCATTTGAACATCATTTCATTCATCGTCCGATATGACTTAACGTTGGAGGTTTTCTCTTATCCTGAAAGATGAATGTCTGGCAACTCTAAGCTCTGTGTACCCTGTACTCATTTGAACATCATTTCATTCATCGTCCGATATGACTTAACGTTGGAGGTTTTCTCTTATCCTGAAAGATGAATGTCTGGCAACTCTAAGCTCTGTGTACCCTGTACTCATTTGAACATCATTTCATTCATCGTCCGATATGACTTAACATTGGAGGTTTTCTCTTATCCTGAAAGATGAATGTCTGGTAACTCTAAGCTCTATGCACCCTGTACTCATTTGTACATCATTTCATTCTTCGTCCGATATGACTTAACGTTGGAGGTTTTCTCTTATCCTGAAAGATGAATGTCTGGTAACTCTAAGCTCTATGTATCCTGTACTCATTTGAACATCATTTCATTCATCGTCCGATATGACTTAACGTTGGAGGTTTTCTCTTATCCTGAAAGATGAATGTCTGGTAACTCTAAGCTCTATGTATCCTGTACTCATTTGAACATCATTTCATTCATCGTCCGATATCACTTAACATTGGAGGACGTAAATGCATTTAAAAATGAAAGTTACGGCTTAAGCGTAGCAAGCTGTTAAGTTTTAATGAAGGACTAAAGAGGACAAGCAACTTGATGTGAAACTCGTCGTCATGGAGTAAAGCAGCGACAGAGCCAACCATCTACTGGTATTTGCTTAGTAATTAGCGTTAGAGACAACAAAGTTGGTCGTGTTTCAGTAGTTAATAACCTTTAACAACTCAGGTTGCGGCCTTCCTCTATTTTCAGCCACGCTAAGATAACGCCAGCATCTTCACTATTATTAGACGCAAAAGATACGTAACCTTATCAGATTATTATATAATTGGTAGCCCTTCTGCGCACTTCGTTTCCAGAAAACAGCACACTCCTAGAAAATACAAACAGTCACAGTTGTACATTGGTTCCTACACTCATAAAAATATTAACAAATTCTAATCTAATTATACCGTATCACGCATTGCTGGGGTGCGCAGTTGCTTAGTTTTATATTTCTAGCCCTCCATTCCTATTAGTTTCTCGATTCACTCTTGTACAAAATGTTCTATTTCATGTTAATCGTCATAGACATTTATTTAATTACATATTCCCTGTACGTAGAATGGGATATGTTGATAAGATGATTTAAGTAAAGTAAAACGTAATAATATGTTAGGGGTAGCTATATTTATGTATATTTCACTGAAAACGCAATATTTTGTTTCTTTTCTTTTCAGATACTGGTATCTTAGTGCAAGATGTTTAGCACAGAAGAGCGGGTTGTCATTGTCTGTGCACGGGTACGCGGATTGTCATATGAAGACGCCAGAGCGGAATTTACCCGCCCCATCAAGGGCACACATTCGTCTGCTTGTGAACAAATTTAAGTGTGCCGGCAGTGTGTGTGATGAGACACGTCCTGGACGACCACACGTCTTGGCAGAAACAGTGCAGCAGGTTCAAGTTGCCAATGATAGGAGTCTGAAGGCATCAATTCGACGCCTCAGTAGGGAATTGAACATCCCTCGCAACACAGTGTGGAAAGTTCTACGTTTCACCCTACGAAAACGTCCGTATCACATTCAAGTTCTGCACCATCTTGAGGACGAGGATTTCGCCTGTCGTCGGGCAATGTGTTATGACCTCCTGAAATGTGTAGAGAAGGGGAATTTAATGGACAGCATTTTATTCCCCGATGAAGTCACTTTCCATGTTTGTGGGTAAGTGCACAGACACAACAACCGAATTTGGGCATATGAAGAACCACATGAGGTATCGGAGTGGAAACGTGATACACATAAAGTCAATGTGTGGTTGGGTATGACAAACGCAAAACTGTATGACCGATTTTTCTTTGCCGAAAGGTCAATAACACGTAACATCTACCTCAACATGTTAGAACTGTTCCTTGATCCGCAGCTTCAAGAGGATGGCATACTGGATACAGTTGTGTTTCAGCAAGATGGTGCGCCTCAACATTTTGCAAACATCGTCCGTGATTACCTGAACAGAACCTTTCCAGGGAGATGGATAGGCAGAGGTTCACCTCGGCTGTGGGTTTCCCGTTCACCGGACCTTACTCCTTTAGACTTTTTTGCATGGGGGTACATCAAATCAAAGACTCCAGTGGAGGCATCCAGGTTCACCACCACCACCACCACCACCACCACCACCGCTGCCGCCGCCGCCGCCGCCGCCGCCACCGCCACCACCGCCGCCGCCGCCGCCGCCAACACCAACAAAAGCCAAGACCATCCACAAAAGTGCAGGAAAAATTACGCTGACGTTCTTCTTTGACCAAGATGGCCCCCTTCTAATACACTTCCTTCAGCACGGGACAACAGTGAATGCCCAGCATTACTCGCAATCCTTGACCAACCTTTGCCAAGCAATCAAATCAAAACTACCAGGCAATCTCACCCGTAGAGTCTTTTCTGCTACACGATAATGCAAAGCCTCATACAGTCGTTGCACTCCTGCAGAAATACAAATGGTAGGTTCTCGGCCACCCTCCATACAGCCCAAACCTCTCTCCCCGTGATTACGCCATATTTGGGCCCTTTAAAAAGGCTCTGAGGGGCAAACGATTCACCTCAGATTACGACGTCTAGCTGTACATGCGGAACTGGCTCACATCGTAGCCCCGGGACTTTTATGAGACAGCCATTCACCGCCTTGTGTTACAGTGGGATAAGTGTCTCAACAGCCAGGGCCAATACTTCTAACATACAGGTAATGGTTTCTGTAATTAAGTCTCCGGCTCTTTTCTGTTTAAACGTACCTTATATTTTGTTTGTTAGCAACGCTGTCAATTGTCACCATCACATCACTAACGACGTTGTGCCCGAATTTCGTCCCAAAAGAGTTCTTTTTTAACAAGTCACTACTGGGAACTTGAAAAACACCTGCAGATAATCGGGCTCTCAGAACACCCAAGACGCAGCAGGTTGTGTGGTATAGTGGCCCAAACAGCCTCGCTCTGTGAAGACTGCAAGTTTTGGAACTGTTGATCCCAATGAAATATCGTAATACCTAGTCTATAGACTCTTGAGACTTAGATAGGTGATGAGTAGGAAATACAATAAAGTAAAAAGTAAAAAGTTTCGGTTCGGACAAGTGTTCATCTCCCAGTCAAATATCTAAATCTAAGTTTACCAACAGAAATCCACTTAACGAAAGTTCATACAATTAAATTGAAATTTACCATAGCATATATTTATTTTGGCTTTTCTAATCAAAATAATGTCACGAGTAGAAGCATTACAAATATGTTTCGTACAGACAACCAGTTTGACACTTCGGTATGTATTTTATATATATATTGTGACTTTGTGGGTTCGTGAAATGAAAAGTCCAATTGCACCACTCAAAAATGTTCTTTATTTCAACCGACTTACAGTTAAACACTTGCCAGTTACACAGAATTACGTAATGCACACAATTACGATTCACCAGTTCGTCCGTTACAATTTCACTTGCACTGTAATTGCGTACAATACTCCGATGCACGTACACAGTCTTCTCGTCGTACACTAGCACTGCACTCTTACACTGCTCGCCAAGAACTCTGACTCACTCCAGCCCGGCTTGTTGCTTATATAGGGTCAGCTGGCCGATCGAGAATGTTCTGGATTAGATGAAATATCCTGTAAGTTCGAGAAATCAAGGGCAGCGGAAAGAGACGGCACGGTAATGTTTTTCCCCAGCCACCCCACGTTACCGCTGTAAGACAAACGAGAGGGCGTGTCCGAGCGCCTCCGTCTCTTGCTGCTGCCGTCAGCTGGTTCTATAGGGTGTTCCAACGTTCGGGTGACAATATATATACACGTGTATAACAAATTCCTCTCTTCTTAATCCCTATACTGTTAACCATGGCGCAACAGCCCCCTACTGGGTCAAGGACTGTCAACCCGACTTCCGGCCTCACGTCCACATACGCAAGGTTGAGGTGAGCGATCATTAACCAATACGGGGAGGAAATATGGTCAGCATCTCGATACCCCTAGCTGGAAAGTTGGCTTTCTAGACCAGGATTGCTACCTATCGTAGCTCCTCAACTTCCTCACAATGCTGAATGCTCATCGGTCTTATACCCGGGATTTAAAATCCGCACCCTCCAACAGAGGGATCGATCCCGGGCGCTTTCCGTGGCAAGACGCTTTAGCCCACCACGCCACAGTGCAGGACTTACTAGTATTAGTATACTATAATAGTATTCATAAAAGATAGGAACACGATTTTGCTTTATCGACTAAAGTTTAAAAGTTTATCTAGGAACCACAAAAGTTCTAACTTGTTGCATGAAAGGTAGAAAATGGTTCACATCGATAGTAGAACTCCTCTGTTTTGACCCTGGGATTGTGATAAAGAACCCGTTACCTTTACCCAGGTGTTCTTGATGAATGAACGTCATGGAGTCAGAAGCACAAAGGGACATTGAATCATAGTTCAGTTGTTACTGAAACAACTGTTTTGTATAGGAAGTTCTTGAAAAATCCCATGGTCAGTGGATACCCACTTGGGTAAAGGGAGGAATCAAGGCAGTACACCTGTGACATTTGATGAAAACCTCTTTTCCTTGTTTCTCATTACATAAGTGCCTAAATGTTTGAGCAATTAACTTATAACTTTTAGCAACATTTCATTAATAATAATCATTACTTAAGATACACATAACCATTTCTGAAATTGTATATTTACGTTACTTTTTATTACATATTCTCACAGCCTTATATGCATAAAGTACAAGGACTTATCTTTTTCTTCTAGCATAGTTACATTTGGTTTATATATATATATATATATATATATATATATATATATATATATATATATATATTTCATTGGGTTGTCCTTTAAAATAGTTCGTTATCGTCAAGGATGTACCGTAAATATCTAACATGTGGATCATTTCTAATCAGCACAAATTAATTAAATCCAGAACAAAACATTGATATTCCTGAAACAAATGAATGCAAGACATTTTGTATGATATCGTTTATTGCATTGCCATAACTTGATACAAATATCACGTTGTTCAAATGAAAATTGTGGTTATTTAAGGTTTTCGAAAGTAAATTGCCTTAATACACCAAAAACATAATACTTATCTCGTAAGAAGGATACAGATAATCATATTTTTAAAAGGGGATTGTTACGTAAGCACTACATCCTGCGCCGTGGCGTAGTGGGCTAAGGAGTCATGCTTTGGTTCCCTCCCACGGAATGCGCACGGGATCGATCCTAACCCTGGGGGTGCGGATTTTAAGTTCCGGGTATAAGACCGGTGCCCACAGGAAAGTGAGGAGTTACGATAGGTAGCGAACCCCAGTTACGAAAGCCAACTTTTCGGATGGGGTGCTGAGATGCTGACCGCATCTCCTCCCCGTTTCGGTTGGATGATCGCTTGCCTCTGCCTTATATTTGTGAGTGTGAGGCTGGCAGTAGGGTTGGCAGGCCTTGGTCCGCTAGGGCTGTTAGGTCACGGGTTATGCAAGTCCTGCGACTTTACGCTTGAAAAAAGTATAACTATTTAACAATTCAAATCAAGAACAAACAGTTGAATATCTTGGAAACGGTTATCCTTTAAGAAGATTTGTCATTTGGTTTATTTGTAGGTTTAATAAGTCTATCTATATTGGAACAATTAAACAGATGTTATTTAAGTAAAGAGAACTTTACACGCTGTTTCCAGAAAATGAAGCATAGATTTTGTTTATCATGCAAGTATATATGTTCACCCAGTTTAATTTTCTACGAGATATCGCTAAGTTCGAAATGTGAAAAATGGAACACTTCAAACTGTGAACTAGTTCACTTCGATTTCAAACTCACTCGGAGAATAGCACAAAAAACATACTCACTGACTTGCCCATTCACACATATATATGCTCTCTTACTAGCTTCCAGATTCTCGACAGTTACTGTGTTTACGTTGAGAGTACCATGACCTCCCAATAAACTTCAGCCATAGCCGCTGCATTACAATCTTTTGATCAACATCTTTTGAGGCAACTTGAAAAAATAAATAAAATAAAATAAAATCTGCATATCTCATAGCCCGGTTTCTAGAATCTACACCAGGCCTTATTATGCAAACTTCATTTTTAACTTTATTCCTTTTTAAATCGAATTATATAACACAATTTACAAATTTTGCAGACATAATCTACTTGCTACCTTAACGAACTAACTAAACCTACAGATTACTGATTCCAATAACGTTACATATCTACTCATCTGATATATCTAAAACAGTATTTCTTCTACTTTACTTCTACACCAACAATATAAATCAAATCTACATTTCTACTACAGCTTTAACTCCTATAACAAACTACAAAATACTGTTTCATACAATTTTAAAATTTCCTCTTCTGCAACTGTTACCCAAAGCTTCCTCCTACTGGTATCCATCTCCTAAAGGGACTGGCATCAGTAGATGGAGCTGGTTCGTCAGTTACAGATATCCGGGTTGTCATCTTTCCTCTTCTGCAACTGGTATCCAAAGCTTCCTCCTACTGGTAACTATCTCATAAAGGAACTGGCATCAGTAGATGTAGCTGGTTCGTCAGTTCCAGATATCCGGGTTGTCATCTTTCCTCTTCTGCAACTGTTATCCAAAGCTTCCTCCTACTGGTAACTATCTCCTAAAGGGACTGGCATCAGTAGATGTAGCTGGTTCGTCAGTTCCAGATATCCGGGTTGCCATCTTTCCTCTTCTGCAACTGTTATCCAAAACTTCCTCCTACTGGTATCCATCTCCTAAAGGGACTGGCATCAGTAGATGTAGCTGGTTCGTCAGTTCCAGATATCCGGGTTGTCAGTTTTCCTCTTCTACAACTGGTATCCAAAGCTTCCTCCTACTGGTATCCATCTCCTAAAGGGACTGGCATCAGTAGATGTAGCTGGTTCGTCAGTTCCAGATATCTGGGTTGTCATCTTTCCTCTTCTGTAACTGGTATCCAAAGCTTCCTCCTACTGGTATCCATCTCCTAAAGGGACTGGCATCAGTAGATGGAGCTGGTGTGTCAGTCCCAGATATCCGGGTTGTCATCTTTCCTCTTCTGTAACTGGTATCCAAAGCTTCCTCCTGCTGGTATCCATCTCCTAAAGAGACTGGCATTAGTAGATGGAGCTGGTGAGTCAGTTCCAGACATCCGGGTTATCTTTCCTCTTCTGTAACTGGTATCCAAAGCTTCCTCCTGCTGGTATCCATCTCCTAAAGAGACTGGCATTAGTAGATGGAGCTGGTGAGTCAGTTCCAGATATCCGGGTTGTCATCTTTCCTCTTCTGTAACTGGTATCCAAAGCTTCCTCCTGCTGGTATCCATCTCCTAAAGAGACTGGCATCAGTAGATGGAGCTGGTGAGTCAGTTCCAGATATCCGGGTTGTCATCTTTCCTCTTCTGTAACTGGTATCCAAAGCTTCCTCCTACTGGTATCCATCTCCTAAAGGGACTGGCATCAGTAGATGGAGCTGGTGAGTCAGTTCCAGATATCCGGGTTGTCATCTTTCCTCTTCTGTAACTGGTATCCAAAGCTTCCTCCTACTGGTATCCATCTCCTAAAGAGACTGGCATTAGTAGATGGAGCTGGTTCGTCAGTACCAGATATCCGGGTTGTCATCTTTCCTCTTCTACAACTGGTATCCAAAGCTTCCTCCTACTGATATCCATCTCATAAAGGGACTGGCATCAGTAGATGGAGCTGGTTCGTCAGTTGCAGATATCCTGGTTGTCATCTTTCCTCTTCTACAACTGGTATCCAAAGCTTCGTCCTACTGGTATCCATCTGCTAAAGGAACTGACATCAGTAGATGGAGCTGGTTCGTCAGTTCCAGATATCCGGGTTGTCATCTTTCCTCTTCTACAACTGGTATCCAAAGCTTCCTCCTACTGGTATCCATCTCCTAAAGAGACTGACATCAGTAGATGGAGCTGGTTCGTCAGTTCCAGATATCCGGGTTGATTTCTGCTCTTCTTTCCTATATCCATAACTGCCGTCTTCTATTTAACGGTTGTGTGTCTTAAATCAGGTTTTCAAGTCTGGTCATCTGTATCTTCAGTTTCTCTTGGTCCTATTTCACTCCGACGACCTCTTAAGTAACACTCTTTCCTCGTAGATTGAAATGTTCTTACATTTCTTTCTTGAAGTATTTTATCGCGGGTCATATATTCCTCTAACGCCTTAGCGGATATTGTCTGAGACATATTTTGTAAATGTACATAATCTTCTGCTTCTCTTAAGATGTTCCATAAACATTTTCCTTGAAGTTTCCTTCGACTGTCTTCTACTAGTTCACTATATTTATTGCACTCAAACATAACATGTTCAGGCGAATCTAAACTGGTACATTGCTCACATAAATCTGAGTTCTAGTCTCCTATTCTTCTTAAATATGCATTATATGGGCCATGTCCTGTAACAAAGTGAAAAAGTCCTTTTTTTACTTTTATATGTTCCAATTTTAGCCTCTCTTTAAGCCTCTTCCTACGTGTGCATTATCCCACTCTTCTTTCCATTTCTGTAATAAATAATTTAGCATTTCTTTGTTGGTGCTGCATCTTTTCCCCATAATTTTAAAAACATTGCAATATTCTTCCTTCTAATTATAAATAGGCCAAATCCCTGCTACTCTTAGTAGTGCCAAAGCAGATGTTGTTTGCCCCGATGTTGCGAAGTAATATTTGTCTCTGAGTTTTTGGGATTAAATTTGCACAGGATTTGACCCTTAACCTATGTACCCATGTACTTGCGCCATGTACTTCCTTTGATACCTATTATAAACCTCATATGGCAACTTGGCAACTTGAAAAAGAAGAAAAGTAAAAAATTTCCAAGAAATAATTGTAAAGGCTTGAAAATCAACTTGCTGCATTCCCGGAACAAATTGAATGTAACTGCCAAGTTTGGTAATATCCCAATCCCAACCCTTGAGTGTTGCTTACATACATATTTATAAAGGGAACCTCAAAACTGCATTTTTGATAACATCTCAGTACCTATTGAGTTCTTTCGTGCAGTATAGTACTTCCTGTAAAGAGCTTCAGACGCAAATATCTTACGGGATGAAAGTCTCGTACAGTCGTGGCGAGGAATGCACCCTAAATCACATCAAGAAAGCCGTGCCACATAGCTACTATTTATCGCTTGCCTTGCCAGGAATAATCTTAGCAACAAGCCATTTAGCGGTGGAGTCTGTCCAAGGTCGACACGGGAACGAGGCATGCATATGCACAAACTGCATCTGTTCCTATTGCGTGCAACAATAGCTCTTCCGCATCTCGCAGTTCCTACTCTACACCCAGGTTTTACTGCAAATGTATAAACAAATACAGAAAAGAACACTGCAAATCTTCGAAATGTTTGATTTTCTCAAAAATAGCTAACAGTTTTGATTAAAACACAACTAATTTAAGACATTTACACAACACATAAAATGTATATAATGAATATTTTCGAAAAAAGCTTGTAAAATTCTTATTATTCAAAAGGACTTTATGTAAATTTGTGCAACTGATAAATGTTAAGACTGGATTGAAGTGGAGAGTGTTCAGTATGCTCACTAATAGTCACAAAGGCCTGACATTGAACATTTCAAGGAAACGTACAACTTATTTACAGATATACTTAAACATTAGTTTTGAACATTGAACACAAAAGCACACATATACAACAACAAAGCAGTGACAAATGTGTAATTATGTACTTCACTCGATTTGTAAGACTGTGTGTATATATATATTTGTTTGAATACAAAGATATTACGAAATAGTCGCACAGGTCTACAGTGAAGGAATAATATAGAAATAAGAATATTATTAAGTATTATGTACTATGTTTTCAACTTAGTACAATAATTGTACTTCTTTATTCACATCCGACGATGAATGGAATGGATGAAATGATGCTCAGATGGGCCCAGGGTCCATGGAGCTTAGAATTAGCCGACATTTGTCTTTTAGGATAAGGGAAAACCCCGGAAAAACCTTGTCTAGGTAACTCACCCTGACCGAAATTCGAACTCGGGACCTCTTGAACGTGAGGCAGACATGCTACCATCTACTACCAAGGCGGGCTAATTGTAGTTTATCGCCTAGTTTCTCTGTTTGTTTTCAATTTTTTTCTTTCGAATCTTCAACTGTCTGTACACCAACTTCATTTGTTTTACCACACACAACATTCAAAACAATGTTATGACGATGTTTGAAACTCTCGAGTCATCCATTGGAAGTTCTGAAATTGTATTTGTCTAATTTTCTTGTTGTCTGTTAAGCTCGAGTCTGAAGTAATGGTCCAGAACTGGGAATTACGAGGGCTGTTCAATAAAGAATGATCACAAATTTGTCTGACAACGTACCTTTACTCATCCTCATAATTTTGATGGTCCTTCTCAAAATAGTCTCCCTGAATGCGATATACTTGTCCCAGCGTTTCTGCCAGTCTTCAAAGACATTCTGGAAACCATTTTTCAGAGATCCTTCAAAATCGCCTCTGCAGCCTTCACCACTACTTCTGATGATGGATAATGCCTCCCACCAAGGCGTTTCTTCAAGTTAGGGAATAGAAAAAAGTCACATGGGACTAAATCCGGACTATAGGGAGGGTGATGGATGCACTTCACGTTGATTTTTGCAAGATATTCAGCAACAATATTGGCAATATGCGGTCATCTTGGAACCCATCGCGCACAAACATGTCTCATGTGTAATGTTTCTGTCACCAACGTGTGGGTGGTACCCATTGAAGTGTTTAGTATTTCAGAAAGTGTTCTTAAGGTAATTCGTCGATGCTCTCTCACAAAGGCAGCAGCAGTGTTGATGTTTTCTTCCGTAAGAGCAGTAACTGGAGCACCGGTTCCACCTTCCTTTGAAATTGTCTCCCCTCTTTAAACATTTTAAACCACCTTCGAGCTGTGCTGTAGGGAAGAACGTACTCGTTTTACTCGTTTTACAGAATTTGCGTACACAAACTATGCTTTTAAGAATCACCGAAGTTTACAGTTGTCTTCCACTCATACTTGATCACTTGTAACAACTAAACTGAGAATGAACACACAAAACAGTTGTACATTTACCATATGTGTTGGAAGAGAGTTGAGAGAGCTAATGGTTCGTTTACACTTTTCCTCGAAGAATTACAGTTTATGACTTTAAGGTTCATTGAACTTCGGTGCTAGTACAGACGTCCTTACAATTATCATACTTTTAAAATACACACGTTGTAGCCAATTACACAGAGTAATCCGTTTTAATCAGGTTATTTATACGCGTTAGGTAGTTTTCCTGCTTAGAGTAAAATTTTACAAGGATAACATCTCCGTTTCGAAATTTATTTTCCTTCTTCCAGGTTTCCGGTGTATAAGGGGTACGATTTAAGCAGGTTTTACTATACAAACAATTTGGCAACCAGGACATGAGCTTTATTTTAAACTTTCACTTGCTTTTGCCAGTACATCTTAAAATGTTATATTGAATTTGCAATGGATAGCACTTATTGTCAGTTCTTCAATAAACATACATTAAAATAGCTTTTGAACAGACATAAAAGGCAAATTCTACTTACAGAAAGCGTTATCAGGACCATTTGTCATTCAGATAATATTGTATAGACTAATATGAGTTTGGTACTCACCAGCAGCAATTTTAAAGAACTGAAATTACCAATTTTTTCTTTAAGGTCATTAGGAAAAGCTTTAAATATATTGATGATTTCATAATACGCATCTTTAAAATTTAACGTTGGGAGTTACACTTTTGTCTAGTGTTTGTTTCATTGTTTGTTGTAAATGAGGCTCGATTGCACACAAAGAATTTTAGCATCGAGAACATGTACATGTAAGGATGGGTTAATATCTTCAATCTTGTAAAAAAACATATTTGCAAGAATATCTGTTTTGGGTGTTAGAGATGATTCTTATAACCTTCTTTTATATAAGAAATATTCGTTTGCCTTCTACTGAGTTGCCTCAAATAATATCCAAGAAGAGTTAGAATATACTAATTCACATTTAACACTGATCAGTGTGTAAGATATAGTTAATGTGATATTTCCAAACTAAATATCTGTCTACTCATATAGACAATGGTTCAATACAACAAAAATGTAAATATTTACACCACATAATTTATTTGGAATAACTTCTCCTTTGTACCATTTTGATTTCCGTAATAATTGCCTTAAAAAGAGTCACGTCCTCCATCGTTAAGACGTATCGGACGATGAATGAAATTATGCTCAAATGACTCGCTGTATCTCAGACACAAGTCGAGAGAGTTCCTAAATATCAAACAAAAAATGAAGTATGCATGTGTTTGCGTGTGTGATGATTTTCAAAACTGCAATAGGAAATTTTTCAAAAATAAATCCCCACACCACAAATTGCGTCTTATATAGAAACGGTTTTCGAAATATTTGAGCTTCTGAAAATCACGTTAACGTCGTGTATGTTCATAATCTGGGATACACGATATGGATTTCTGATGCAACAATTAGATGGCATGCCATCATTGGTAATATGTTCCTTTATAGTTTTTGTCCTTACTGGATGTGTAGAGAGGAAAAGCAAGTTCGTACATGTTGCACGTGGAAATATTCAGTTCACTGACGTCAGAAACTTTCTGAGAGTTTGTTCTGTGACTCACAAGGAAGTTGATGCAGGGGACAGTACTAGACAGTACCTCTCTTGTGAGTAACCCAGCCATGAAAATAGACAATTTACGTGGTATGGCACTTCTTCACTTTTGAATCGATATCATTGTTAACGTCGATAACCTATAACAACCCGCCTCGGTAGCGTAAATGGTAGCATGTCTGCCTCACGTTCAAGAGGTCCCGGGTTCGAATCTCGGTTACAGTGAGTTAGTTACTTGGATAAGGTATTTTTCCGGGGTTTTCCCTTAATCTGATACAGGAATGTCGGGTAATTCTAACCTACATGGACCCCAGACTCATTTGAGCATCATTTCACCCATTCCGTCCATTAAAAGAAATATTAGAAATATTATCTACAATATTAGATATATAGCGAGCCCGTCACATGTGTAGCACTCACATGATTTCTCTACTCACTATATTTACAAACGCTTATTTATCTATATGTTGCTTGTTGATATAGATAAATCTGCATTGCACATTTCCTAAGAAGTATAAAACAATAATCTAAGGGAGATCGTCATGATGACTGGATTTCCGTTCTGTTTACATGGACAAGAGAACCTCCGTCCCCAAAAAGACACGACGTGTTGAAATAAACTATTTTTACAAACACTTATTCCTCCATCTACTTCAAATAAACATCTTATTGTTAGATTTCTTGTAGTTACAAGGAAATACAGTAGATTTTAAGTGATAGTCAAATGTTTTAACCAGCTGGTTGCTATGTGATGTATGTAAAATCCGTTCTCTTTGCATTAAACAATAACCGATTCCTATCTGGGAAAACCATGAAGACCTCGTAAATTATAAATTTCAAAAAACATTTTACATAAGTTGTGAGTATTAATGACATCTACATTTTTGTGCTGTGAGATTTTGTCTTTATCTTACAGTTTACCAGTAATACGAAAGTCATTTAGAATAAAGAGTATTTCTGAGGACATTCCCAGAAAATTCAATATATACATTTCATTTGCCATGAAAATATTTTAAATCTATGGTATTTAAATAAAAATCGTTAGCTATTTTTGAGAAAATAAAAACTGTGACAGTGTTCCATATAAACGTAGTCCGAAGATCGGGATTTTCTTTAAAATCTTAACCTATCCTTAAAGGATGCTGTACTGAATTAGTTTAGTATTCTACCGTGTTTTTCCTTATGTTGTTTACAGGAAAACAAACACGTACGCGCACACCTACAAACATGACTTTTCTAAAAATGATTTTGGACTTAGGGAGACTGTAAGTAATAGAAAAGGTAAAACTAGAACATCTCTAAGTATTTATAAACATTCATTTTTAGTCAGTTTGATACACAAAAGTTTTATTTTTGCCTCCACATTCACATATAAATAATACTTCACATAAATGAACATAAATGTGAATCGGAATACAATGTAAAATATGTTCTAATCAGAACAGCCAACTAGTTACAGAGCTTTAACTATCCAAACATTAAATACTAAGGAATATAAAATTGACAATTACACAAAAGTGCATTGCATTGGATAAATTGTAAGTACAAAGTTACTCTTGACTATAAATAATTGAAAAAGAAACAGTTTAGAATTATATGAATATTACAATGTTAAATCTTATAGATATTTCATTGGGGTAGACAAACGTTATGTTGTAAAGTTGTGCGTTTTATTTTCTCTGTCATCATATCTAATATACAGAGGAAACATTCATTCTACCCACAAAAAAACACTGTCAGTGAAATATAACTTCTGGACGAAACAGGTGTAATTACTGCAGAGCATGAACTACAGTACTTGTCCGAGTAACTGGGATGTTAGTTGTAAGAATCACTAAACGAACAGTAATTAGAGTAAGGTTCTTCAAGGTTTAGGCATATAGTTATGCATTTTGTTCAATGCATGCGGGAAAAAATGTGCCCAGGAAAGCAAGTGAATTTGTTCAACTATAGGATACAAGATAAGCTTCATCAATGAAGTTTGGGAAAGCTTAATTTAAAGAAACGGTCCAATTATAGTATAAAAGAAGAACAAACGTGGAGAACCAAAATGCATGTCGAATATTTCTACAGCTAAGCGTCCAATAAAACCTGGAGCCCGCCTCGGTAGCGTACATGGTAGCATGTCTGCCTCACGTACAAGAGGTCCCGAGTTCGAATCTCGGTCAGGGTGAGTTACCTGTATAAGGTTTTTCCGGGGTTTTCCCTTATCCTAAACAAAATACGAATGTCGGGTAACTAAGTTCCATGGACCCTGGACCCAGTTGAGCATCATTTCCCCCATTTCATTCATTGTCCGATATGACTTAACGTTGGAGGACGTAAATTAAAAAACAAAATAAACGTCCAATAGAACTTGGAATATTATAATCTCTGTACTCAGGGTGTGGTAATTTTGGTATTTACTTTATCTTGGGAACGTTACGCAGAGATAATAATGGATTGGGCCCCAAAAAGAATGTCAATATTTCTCCTTAAGTGTAATTGTTAAGTAGTTAGGTTGAATTTTCTTGATATTTTCGTGTTACATATTTTTAAGGTGTTGAACTTAAATAACCAACTTTGGTATTTATTTGGGATCGTTCGATACCAGTGTTTCTCGATACTCGATTCTCGATATTTTCCACGTTAACAGACACTTCGATACTCGAATCCGTCATTTCTGCTTCTAGTATCAATACAAATTAGAATTTTGGGATAAATGTATAATGCCAATAAAATTAAATAGGTGTACAAATTTAATGAGGCAAAACTTAAAACCGTCAATGTACTTTTTTTTAAACTATACATTAGTCATTTAAAAGCAAAACACTATTTTCGAGTCAAGTCTACTTGTTTTTCTGTCACATATTAGTCCTGCTGTACTAAATAGTCCTTCAGAGAAAATATATTTTAATTCTTTTTTAATTTACGTCCTCCAACGTTAAGTCATATCGGACGATGGATGGAATTGATGAAGTGATGCTCAAATGAGTCCAGGGTCCATGGAGCTTAGAGTTACCCGACATTCGTCTATCAGGATAAGGGAAAACCCCGGAAAAGCCTTATCCAGGTAACTCACCCATACCGAGATTCAAACTCGGGACCTCTTGAACGTGAGGCAAACATGCCACCACCACGCTACTGAGGTGGGCTTTAGAGAAAGTAGATGAAATACGAAGTATTTAGCGACTTTTTTTTTTTTTTTTTTTTTTTTTTTTTTTTTTTTTTTTAGTTCCGGAAATGTTGAATTTGTTTTCCAGTAATCCAGTGTACTAGAAAGAGGAGGTGACAGAAGATATGTAGTGATTTCTTCTTGGGAACTGTTATCTGACAGTTGACACACGATTATTTTCTTGTATAATGTTTCTGTACTGGTACCGCATTCATTACAATTTCTCGGGCTTTGCAAAGTTCTATTTGCAGCAATAATAATCTGTGATTTTGAAATAAAAATATCAGAATCAACACCGAAGTATCGAAAAAGTATGGAGTGAATTTTAAGTATCGTTTGATGTGGATACTATCGAGGACCCATACTTTATATAACTTTTCGTTATGCTGTTCTCTTCCTCTCTCATTTTTATAAAAAGGTGTTTCCTCTTAATTATAATTAAAATGCTCTTTAAGAATACCTATGACTGAAAATTTGAAATCCTGAACTAATAACGCTAGCATTTTAAGATTTATACCACAGACGTAACTTAGTGCAAATATGATACAGCCCAAATTTTATCAATTTCACTTTGATAGTTTGGAAATACTGCCAAATTTATTTATTTTTGGTTACGTCACCTAAAAAGTCCGTTGCGACAAAATAACTTAAATTTTGGTCTAATAGTTTAACAACAGGCTCCCAATAAAACCATTTTTTGAATTTGCCCTAGGTTTCTCTGTGTCTCGACTTTAGGCTCCAGATATTTTTAAAGCTATGAATGTGGCCTTTTTGTCCAAAATTTGAAATGTTTGTGTTTTGATGTAAAGAAAGTGTGCTTAAATGCATCCGACAATAAAACCCAAGGCACTTTCTATTCTCTGTGTCTCCATGAACGTGTGTAGCAAGTTACATTACTCTAACAATAAAACGGTGACACAATGAGAGTCTTAAATGATGAAAAATGATGAAATTTTCAATAGCGAGAAAACAAGGATAAAAAATTAGAATTTATATCTAACACTAGCATTCACGTAACTTTCACACTAGATTAGAGCATTTCAAAATGGCTTGCGGGTGCTATCTAACTATTCTTTGGATTCAGGAAAGCTTACACTATTTTATAGACAAAAGAGCAAAAGGTGATGTTTGAAAATGTTCATGAAATTTCAGTCATACATATCCTTAACGGTTTAGTCAAGTAAATCACGGTTCAGGGGACCTCAAAACGTACACTTCCGGAAAATTTTGACACTCAATTGTTGGTAGAAAAACTACAATAGTAAAGAAAATAAGCGATAGTAGGTATGAATAAAGTGCAACTTTTTTTTATTCTGTGAAGTGGTTAAGAAGTTGGAGTACAAGTAATTAAAAAGTTAAAGGGGGAATTAAGGGTGCGTGGCCCTCCTTAAGGGTAGGCAATCAGTGCAGATGTTTTTCTTTGCACGTGTGTGTTCCCCCTGATAAAGGCCCCTCACTGCAGTCCCACAGAGGGGTGGAGCGGGGAAGCAGGAAGCTGCTGCACAGGGCATCACGTGATCCACCTCCCAGTAACAAGCGTTTTAAAATGCAATAGTTTACTATGCACCAGGCATATTTATATCACCCCTTTAACACGACTGCAATTAACGCATTTCACAGAACCTGCTGCCAAAGGACGAGCTCTTCACCGAGATCCCACAAATAAACAAAACAAAGCGAACATTTAGGGCTACGCCACTTGCATGCAACACGGCAACAAAGAAACAAAACTGCCGGATAAAAGTATGGCAGTCATCATTTTTATTCTTTGATTTATACTCCGGCTTTAACTGTGAAGCCTTTCATGCTTTGCAACATTGTACATCGTCATGTTAACTCATATTATTGTTGTCACTTTTGTTTTTAATTTACGTCCTCCAGCATTAACTCATATCCGATGATGAAGAAAAGATGTTCAAATAAGTCCAGGCTCCATAGAGCTTAAAGTTATAAGACATTTATCTTTCAGGATAAGGAAAAACACCGTAACCGAGATTCGAACTTGGGACCTCTTGAACATAAAGCAACCACCTCACACAGGCGGGCTGGTTTTCTTCGGGTTCATTACTTCACACAGATATACTTCCTGACTCTGGATGGAATGAAATTATGTTGGTTAGAGTAAAATTAACAACTCCAGCCAGGAACCGAACCAAAGCACAGCTCTACTGACTGAGCCACGAGGCCAGCCGAAAATATTTTTGAGACACATTTACAATTAATATGTCTCTTGTGAGGTCCGCGCCATGGCTCAGTGGTTAGACCGCTTGACTCTCACCAAGGCGGCCCGGGTTCGATCCCAGGCGACCACAAAGTGAGATTTGTGGTGGACAACATGGCGCTGGGGCGGGTTTTCTCCGGTACCTCCGGTTTCCCCCGCCATTTCATTCCACCGGTGCTCCATCTTCATCTCATGTATCATCAGTGTCATCGCCTGCGGTGCCGTATGTAGTAAAAGCGGGCGTTAAACACTACACACACACACACACACACACACACACACACACACACACACACACACACACACACACACACACACATCTCTTGTGATTATAGAAGTAATTTACAGTTATTACATGGCAGAAAGTTGACACATATTGACCTTCATTGACTACCGCTGCATTCACTTGTTATCTTGTTTACTAGGAGAGCGAAATATTAGTAACCTGGCGCACAGTAAGTGAGGAAACACAAATAGAGCAGTGTACCTGATATGAAAGGCTAGACAATTAATTATTATACACAAATATAAATTAACATTGCCACTTGACACAAAGGGACTTGTGACTTTCTCCTTGTTACTATATTGAATCAAGTTATAAATGGTTTCTAGCGCCTGCCTATGTATGAGACGTTACATCTGAACAGAATGTACAGTCTTGTACACGGAAAGTTTCCGATGCTGTTCGTATCTTTGGGTGTTTTACTTTGTATGTTGGCATAAACGTTTTACCATTCGTGTTTTACACCAGTCCTGGTCGTGCCATTCTCTTATTGGTTTATATCAAAATCCATTAACACAAGTAATGACCGATGAACAAGGTGCGTAGTCGGGATGCGCTGTACAAGCGGAGGTGTAATGTCACCCAAACGTCGGAACTCCCTATAGAACTGGCCGGCAGGAGGGTCAGACGTAAAGTATTCCACATCCACCCATTTATCTCAGTCAGTAACTGAGGGGATGATTAGGGAAGTGTCACTTGTCGCTGGCCGCCTCTTCCCCCCTTCCCCTGCCGTCTGGAACCTTCGCGGTGATTCACTGAAACGAGAGACTTCGAGAAAACAGCGATATTCCTATAAAAAGGGCTGCAGTGAGTGAGTTGAGTCAGTTCTTGGCGAGCCGCGTAGGAGCGCCGTGCTAGAGTACGGGCGAGAAGACTGTGTACGTGCATCGGAAGAGTGTACGTAACTGTGAACGTGCAGTGGAACTGTAACGGACGAACTGGTGAACCGTAATTGTGTGCATTACGTAATTCTGTGTAATTGGCAAGTGTTTAACTGTAAGTGCAACTGTAAGTCGGTGGAAATAAAGAACATTTTGAGTTTGTGCAATTGGACTTTTAATTTCACGAACCCACAAAGTCACAGTAAGGAGGAATTTAACCTTAGTGGGAAATGTCAAACACCACCTCCTTGCTGTGTCCATCGCTCATTTGTTTGATGTCATAACTCGGGAACCGGGTGGTAGGACAAGGGATGGGTTATAAGTAGAGAGCGGATTTCTAGGCACTAAAATGTGTAAAATAGGCAGGCAAAGAGGCACTACAAATGGGCAAAATAGGCACATAAATATGCACTAAACATTTGCTAAGTTAACACTTAGAAATACACTTTTAGTAGAATGGCCCTTAAAATGCACTATATCTAATAGTATATATTATACAAAATTAACAATTAATGCTTGGGGTATAAGTTTCTGCACCCATTTTAACCTTTTAAAGACCTGTACCTATGTGAAATATTTGTCTTCGCCATATCAACGAAGGGAAAAAGTAATCACACCTATTTAACAATTTTTATTTTCCTAAGCGTTTTCAGTAAGAAGTAAGCATTATAATGCTTTTCAATACAAATAACAAAAACACAACAAATGTAAATGGATGCACTTAATATACAGTTGCCCTTACAGGCATGTTTAGAATTTCATACAGATTAATAAAAAAACTGCATCCTGTGGAACATTTTGAAGTTAGGAAAATGTAGAAAATATGGAATCTGAGAAATCTGTGGTTAAAATTACGTAATAGCAGCTTCGATACAGGTGTAGGGTTATTTAAATAGTCATGCGACGTTTTCTGTAGTGTCACTAGAAAAATAAAGTTACATTATTGAAGTACATCTATATTAATTTTAAAGGAAAAAACTAAAGTTGGGATTGTTGTAAGTTTTGGGCCAATTTGCACAGATGTGTCTCCTTAATAGAAATGACAGTTGGAAAGATAAATTCGAAAGTTCATCACAGAAATCTTAATATCACTTAAAATGATGTCACGATATGTCAAAAAGATACAAAGCACACATTGTGACCGTCAGGCAGATACCTACCTGGCTAAACCCGTTTTTGTACATCCAATATACAGCAGTAAGAAATTTCTCTTCCCCGAAGACTTCACGTTGAAACTAACAAATGCAAAAGCTGATGTCACAAATTACAAGCAGAAGAAATTCGCTAAGAAGGCAGTTTTAGGCACTAATAAGCAGAACAGGCACAAACGTATGAAATAGGCATTTATAGGCACTATAAAACTAAGAAATTAGGCTAATATTTGTAGAACACGTGCTTATAACTTAAAATCCTACGTTTCTGAACAAAGGAATAAAATAGGTAAATAGGGCAAAATCCGCTCCCTACTTCAAAGGAATGGATGGGGGGGGGGGGGTTCGTGGATTAATTACTAGAACGTTATCGTCTTTATGTTTTCCCCTTATATTTTTCTACGTGACGAAAATATACTTTGTATGCTCGGTATCTTAGCACTCGTGGTACCTCTGACGTTACTAGAGGAACCTCGGGCCGAACAGCCGAGCCCCTCCCGAATGGGAGTTGTTCGGAATGGGTTGGTCTCGAAGGGGTGGTGGTTCCCGTTAGCCCACGGGTAAATGGGTACCTCCGGCCAGGCCGCCAGGGCCGCCCGGAGGGGGTAGAGGGTTGCCTTAATAGTCCCGGGTGCTAGCCTGCAGAGCTAGAAGTGGGTGTGCTAGATCACCTGCGGCCCCACCGAGGTTATCGGTAGTCTTCCCTACGGGGTTGACGCGCGTAAGTGGCGTATCCACTTCCATCCCGTCTTGACGTTGTGCTCAGCGGGGGGGCTTTTTAAGAAATCGGGTATTGCCCTATGGAAAGAACCCCGGAGTATCCATCGCTCCCGGGTAGGAGGCCCGGGTCCTTGGTCCTACGGGTCCAGGACTAATGGGAGTAGAACCTCTGCACTTAACTGTATGCTCGGTATATTTTGTGTAGACAGAGCTTAAGTTACATCTTTAAATTATTTTGTAATGAAATAGGATGATTCGAAATAAATATGCGCAATGTGGAGTTCAAGTTGATACACAAAATAAAACAGATAAATCTGCCCCATCTCTCATTACCTTCACAAGAAAACTGCACAAACCTGAGAAGGCTCATTATTCGAAAAGCATGGGCAATCTGTTCCTGTCCTCAATAACCGCTAATAAAATAATCCAAGTCCGATGTGACGCATTCTGAATGATACGTTTCGATGTAGTTTAAACTGTCTGGGCTTCTGGTTCACCTCCGCCATCATGAAACAAAGAAAGGGCAGGCGCACGCCTTCCTACCGCTGACAGGGGTTTGAACTGGGGGCGCGGTACCTACCAACCTAAACAGCTGTTCCATATATCCGAAAGTTTCCGTGCATCGGACTGTGCATACATTGTTTCGCCGTGTATGTGCGACAGATTTGCCCAAAAGGTGTTGGTTTGGATTCTTGCCTATACGCTTCCACGATTTGCCTTCTAGTATTATTAATATTATGACTAGGGAGCGGATTTATAGGCACTAAAATGTGTGAAATAGGCACTTAAATAGGTACTAAAAATTTGCTAAGTAAACACTTAGAAATACACAAGTTTAGTAAAATGGCTCTTTAAATGCACTATAACCAAATGACAATCAATACAACATATGCTGCAACAAATTCGCTAAACACATACTATTTTGCGTTTTCCTAGACGAAATAGTTCTACATTTATTCCAAATTTCATAAATGACTCCACAGCAAGTTAAACTAACAGATATTGTCGTATAACTAAAATACATATAAATCACTTCACTAAGTAAGAATCATAATGTGCAAAAAGTGTTGAAGTAATTAGCTATGTCAAAAAACAAAAACATTCGTTTTGGCGGGGAGGCTTAAGGGTGAAAATTGAAATATCTGAAGCTATTGTTAGATTTGTTTCAAATGTATACGATTTATTTTTGTGATCAATCAAGAATGAAGTAATACCAAGTTGCAGATTTTTAGTTACAATAGTTTCTGAGGAATTAACAGTTTATGTCTAAATTACAGATGATTTTCAAAATGTTCCACATATTGTAATTTTAAAAATTAATGCTTGGGGTATAAGTTTGTGCACTCATTTTAACCTATTAATGACCTGTACCTATGTGAAATATTAGGTCTTTCCATATCAACGAAGGAAAAAGCAATCATACCTATTTAACAATTTTGTGAGGCACGTCTGTAAGGCAGATACCTACCTACACTGTATATCCAATGTGCAGCAGTAAGAAATTTCTCTTCCAAGAAAACCAGTTGAAACCAACAAATACAAAAGCTGTTGTCACAAATTACAAACAGAAGAAATTGGCTAATAAGGCAGTTTTAGGCACCAACAAGCAGAACAGGCACAAAGTATGAAACAGGCATTTATAGGCACTATAAAACTAAGAAATTATGCTAATAATTGTATAAAACGTGCTTATAACTTAAAAGCCTACGTTTCTGAACAAAGGAACAAAATAGGAAAATAGGGCAAAATCCGCCCCTTAGATATGACTTAACGTTGCAGGACTAGTTATGACTTTCATCCAGTTTTTGAAACTCTCAGTTATTTTCATTGTGACTTTGTAACTTAATTCAGTTGCGCTGAGATTTTACTTATTTACACAGTAAATTTACCACTGTGAACTACTTTTAATGGTCACTTCCACTTTCTTCGCGTCGTAATGTAATTCTCGGAATGCGTCTCGATTCCCTTGCACATCGTCACTAACTCCTCGAAGAACACCGCTTCTTGCAGCAGAAAGGCACTTATTAACTTACCCGTTGGAAGATTCCGGAACGTTCAAGACGGCGAAACCTCCAGAAGTTTCCAGTTATATGACGATAGCGATTATAGTGTTGACGCTCGCCGCTTATCTATGTTCCGACTGCCCCCGCCGACCTATCGATAACCTCGGGTCATGGCCCTGCGTCACAATATATTCTAAACAAGCAAACTTTTTGTATACAGCAGTGTCTTTCTGATAGTGTACTTCAGCTCTAACTACTCTAGAATAAACTCCATTTGCTGCAATCAACATACAGAGAAGCCCAATAATATCGCCAATGCGTGAATTATTACGAAAGTCCAGATTTCTATGCAAGGTCAAACTGATAATATTTACATAAATATATATTGAAATAAATAATACATAATGATTTAAACTTTTAATCAAAGCCCGGGTTTTAAGTACAAAAAAGTAGTTTATTTCACCGACGAGTAATTCTTTTGAACCATCATATTCATATTTTCATTGCTAAACGGTGTTTTATGATTTTAAATAATTACTAATTAGTTAATGACGATTACAATTTCATTTTCACGGTTATCGTAGCGTTTTGTGGGCACTTCAAACGTTGGAATAACTCCTAAGCGACCCCAAACATCCAGTGTCTTCAACACCAATCACTAAAATGCTACGAACAGCTGCTCAATAGCTGCTGGTATGCCGCACAAACAAAATGCTTCTATACACCATATTTTTTTAAAATTATATCCCTCCAGCGTTAAATTACATTGGACAATTAAATGATTTTCAAATGAGCCGAGGGTCTATAGAGCTTAGAATTAGCCAACAACCATATTGCATAACAAGGGAAAAATCTACAACGTAAAGTCATATCGGACAGTGAATGAAATATTCAAATGAGTACAGCGGACATAGAGCTTAGAGTTATCGGACATTCATCTTTCAGGATAAGAGAAAACCTCCAACGTTAAGTCATACGGACGATGAATGAAATGATGTTCAAATGAGTACAGGGTACATAGAGCATAGAGTTATCGGACATTCATCTTTCAGGATAAGGGAAAACCTCCAACGTTAAGTCATATCGGACGATGAATGAAATGATGTTCAAATGAGTACAGCGAACATAGAGCTTAGAGTTATCGGACATTCATCTTTCAGGATAAGGGAAAACCTCCAACGTTAAGTCATATCGGACGATGAATGAAATGATGTTCAAATGAGTACAGCGAACATAGAGCATAGAGTTATCGGACATTCATCTTTCAGGATAAGGGAAAACCTCCAACGTTAAGTCATATCGGACGATGAATGAAATGATATTCAAATGAGTACAGGGTACATAGAGTTTAGAGTTACCAGACATGCATCTTTCAGGATAAGAGAAAACCTCCAACGTTAAGTCATATCGGACGATGAATGAAATGATATTCAAATGAGTACAGGGTACATAGAGCTTAGAGTTACCAGACATTCATCTTTCAGGATAAGAGAAAACCTCCAACGTTAAGTCATATCAGACGATGAATGAAATGATGTTCAAATGAGTACAGGGTACATAGATTTTAGAGTTATCTGGCATTCATCTTTCAGAATAAGGGAGAATTTCCAACGTTAATCACACAGGACGACCAGTAAAATGATGTTCAAACAAGTACAGGGCGCGGATAGCTTAGAGTTACCAAGCAATCATCTCTCAGGATAAGGGATAACCCGGAAGGGGCCTTATGACCCTGGCAGTGATTAGAACTCAGTCCTCTTGAACGTGAGATAGACACGGCACTACCTACGCTACACAGGCGTGTCCCTACATCACATATTATGTAAATGACATTCATATGTCAGTGGTTTTCTTCTTTTACGAAGATAATGACCATCACAAGGATTCAGCTTTTTTTTTTTTCATTTTACGTCCTCCAACGTTAAGTCATATCGGACGGTGAATGAATTGGGTGAAATGATGCTCAAATGAGTCCAGGGTCCATGAAGCTTACAATTATCCGACATTCGTCTTGAAGGATAAGGGAAAAACCCAGTAAAAACGTTATCCAGGTAACTCACCCTGACCGAGATTCGAACTCGGGACCTCTTGAAAGGATTCTGCTTCAAATAGGCCCATTATTGATATATCGAACAAATATGGAACAGCATTAAGATTCAATCATACATAATTTTAATTAATTTTTACCATTTCTAAAGTAACAAATGCAGGTAGTTAAAAAATGAAGAACTGAATGTACCTTTACAGGAAATGGAAATGTTGGAAAGAAACCGTGAGTGTCGAGGTAGTTGCCTACTGGCTAGGGAAACGTATAAAAAACCCAAGGTCAGAGCTTGACGATAAAAGAACTGGGGACCTCCGAGTGTAAGCCTCATTATGTTATGGTAATGATACCTTACCTCATTTAGGTAAGTAAGAGATAGAGTGATATTCATTCAAAGCTGCAATTCTGTATTAAACAAATAAATGCACACGCGGGAGCAACATTCGTGTATTTATCGAGCACAGCTCAAACAGCGGCCGTTCCTCTGCATTCTAGAAGAAAATAAAAGCAATAAGTGTAAAATAATAGCACGTCAGGAGAGCTGTAAGGTACACGTGTTATGGGAGTCCGTGTGTTATCTGTTTGTACAGCAACAGGTTCCCGTGATAAAATACTTGTGGAGAGTAACGGAGGGGAAAGGAGACAAAAGAACGGAATATAGTATGCAATTTGTTCTTCCTATGCTCTTTGCTGTCGTCAGCCGACTAGCTTTATCACTTCCTACTAATACCGAGGGATTTTCTACTGCTGTAGTGGTTTCCCGCCGCTTCCTGCCTACGTTTAATGCAAGTTTCTGCATTTGGCGAGTCTGCATCGGGAAGAAATGTGGACATGGAACATTCTTCTACGTTCTTTTATTGTAACTGAAGACATGACTTTCATAACCACAAGTCCAGTCAACTAAGTTTCGAGAAAAGCAACAAACATTTCATTACTTCTGAAAATGATGTGTCAATCTTATGATTTTTGTAACATATGAACTTCGGCTCATTATATTTGTTTCCCTGATCAGTAATTTCAGTTACTATTAGTATTTTGTTATAATATTTATAATGAATTTGTTGGACTTGTGCTGTTATGAAACTCGTCTGGCTGTACAAATGCATTGACAGGTCTGTACTATCAAATGCATAGAGGAATTACCTCTAAATATGCAATCAATGGTGAAAATATTTTATAGTACTCACACTATGTGTGTTGAACCACGTTTTATTTGTAGCACAATAATAAAAATAGACATTACATTCATTCAGTTATCGTAATCTGAATCCCGCACCTCACTTCCTGATTGTTCCTCATTAGACATCTGTTCTTTGTTACATTTATCACACAGAGTTTGAAAATACGATTGTTTTGTAGGAGGAACTGAAACAAGATACTTTGAAATGTCCTTGGCTTTCGCAGCTTTTCTTTATCGTACGCTTTCTTCAGTATGGTGTCAGCAAACTTTGTGTTTTCTTTGATTAGGACTGTCTCTGTCATTAAACCACTAGAGTTCTTGCTAGCAATAATAATGTTTGACCTACAGTGCGATCCATATAAACCTGAACCATTTCAATAGCCCATAACTTTTGAAACAATAATAGGACACACGTACAACTTTGGGAGAATATAATACACAATTGGGAGATTACATTACACTATTTACATCTCAGAGAAAATGTTGGATGTGTCCTCCATCAGCATCTATACATGTTTGTACTCGTCTAACCATATTCTCTGAAGTTTAACGGAGATGATATCGAATTGAGAGAAGGTTATTTACAGCAAGATGGAGCAACGTGCCATACATCTAATGACACCATGGAACTTGTAACCAGTTTCTTTGATAATCGAATAATCTCAAAATATCTGTGCCCCCCTTCCCCTCCAGATCCACTGACCTAACCTTACCGGAATTTTTCTTGTGGGAATATCTAAAAGAATAGGCCACGGACAATTGATGTTCTCAAGAAATCCTTTCGAACCGAAATAAGTAACATTGGCACTCTCGTAAAACTTCAGAGAAAAAAACGCAATGCTGCCAACAGAATTGCTTGTCCCTAAATTACACTAGCAAACTAATACATAGTAGTGCCTAAATAAATTTAACATTAGTGTTAGCACTGTGACAACTTGACGTTACATTTGTTAACGTCGATTTTAACATCTGTTTATAAAATCGGGTACAATTCGCGGCAGTAGCCGAACCAGTCCACGAGCTCATACGTTTTACTGATTTGTCGAGCCGTTTTCCGATTTTCCAACTTACTGAACGAATCTTAAATATACAACCTTCACTTCCGAAGAAACAGCCTTCACTTCTAACAGTACAATTGGCACTTTATCTGGACAGCAAGCCTACTTTTGCAAAGCAATAAAACCTGAAAGGAAACATGGTCAGTATTTTCCAAAACTGATCCGCGCTAATTGCATCCTCATGCCCTTTTACACCGCTGTAGGACAGATATCTGGGGCATTTTTGGAGAGGTTGACTACAATGTGTTACATATCTTTCTCTGTAGGTTGTCTGCTTGCGCATGCGTGCACGTGCACTATTCTCGCGTCACACAAAAGAAAGTTTCTCCAAAAATTACTACATAATTCACGCAAATAACGTATTAATACTCTTAAGTACAGTAATGAAGACAAAATTAATAAATAAAGACACGGAGAAAACACTAATCAAAAACACTGCTAAATAATACAAGTGCACGGGTTTAAGAATTTACAGTTTAAGAAGCAGGGGGCCGCATCGTGGCTCGATTCTGATAAAGGATGATGTGTATAAGGGCGCTCAACTGCAGAGGGTTATCAGCGCCCTTTAAAAAATAAGTCATGGCAAAAACCAGATATAAATGTTTCTAAAACTGTATAAAAGTGTAAATAAACTTACAAAAAATACATGCACCTAAACTACAAAAACTAAAAGAAATATAAATCTAAATTTCCTTCAGTAAATCCTAAAATCTAACCTAGAAAAGTATCTAAAAACTTTCTCCACTATTTTGTTATCAACCGCTAATATTTCTGCAAAGCTGGCCGGCAGTTGCAGAGACGTCCTAAGGTGTGCTAGGCAAAAACACTCTGAGCGGACCACTCTTCCTGCCAGCAGGTTTACACAGCTCTCCACATTAAACTCCTAAAATCTTCCGATGTCACAGATGGTACTCTAACCGTGGGCTTCATGGTAGCCGTCTTGGCTGTTGAATCCGCGATTTCATATTCCCGTAAGCCTACGTGATCAGGGATCCATGCACACACCACGTTAACGCCAGAAGCGTGTAAAACGTAGCGGACACCCTGGATACGCTGCACAATAGGGAGGTAGTTGTACAGCTGCCGTAGGCTTTGAAGTGCACTGAGGGAATCACTCAGGATTAAGCAGTCCCCCAACTTTCGTCGACGTACGTGTAAAATGGCCCGGTATATTGCATAAAGCTCTGCAGTAAAAATGGAAGTGCTAGTGTGGAATCCGAATGTAGGGTTCGGTTCCACACACGTAAGCACAACCAATACCATTTGAACTCTTGGAGTCATCAGTATAAATTATAAAATGGTCCTCATATCGCGATAAAAATTCTAAAAAAAATGTGCGGATAAGACATAGACATGGTAGATTTATCGTAATTGGTCATACCCAGATCTACGTGGGACGCTTTGCACAACCAAGGAGGGTATGTCCTCTCCCCCTTAGGATACATCTTAATTCTCATCAAGGTGGCTGTAACGGTTGTTTGGCTTAGGCCACAAGAGTTGAAAAATGTTTAATTAAGTGGTTTAAAAATCGATATGGACATGTTAAAATGAATGAGAAAGGAAATTGTTAAAATTCAGTAGGACATGAGATGACGCAAAATGTAAGTGACACGATGTGAATGTTTTATGATTGGTAGTTTTAAAAATGAGATTATGTAATGTGTGACGTGGACCAGTAAAAATTAAGTTTGATTGGTAGTGGTGGCAACGAGAGAAGGAAACATCAATAACTTTTGGAGAACAGTGAGGGGGAAAGAAAGCGTCTTTTGATGGAAGACCGTTAAGGGCATGTATGACTGAAATTTCATGAAAATCGTGAAAATAACGACTTTTTTATTTTAATTCTATAAAATAATTTAGACATTCCTGAATGTGAAAAATGCATAATTTGCCTCCGAACGCCATTTTTAAAAGCTTATTTAAATGTCGGTGGCCTTTAAACTCTGTCAGAGTCACGCCCTCTTTTGCCTACATCCACATTCTTTGTCTGTTTTCCGTTCTTAAATTTTCAATTCAAGAAAAGAAAAATAAGGCTTTCAGACAAAATAGTTGCTAAAATGTTGCCAATATATCAGAGGCTGGCTTCTACAACATTACTAGAGAGGTGCAAAACAGGAAAAACACAGAATGCGAATGAATCTTTGCATCATGTCATATGGGATAAGTGCCCAAAGGAAGTTTTCATATCAAAACAAAAATTGGATCTTGCTGTTATTAAAAGCATCAGTGAGTTTAACATGGGTAGTCTTAAGTCATTGGAGCTGCAGCAAAATATCAGAGGTGAAAGTGTAGTAGACTCAGCAAGGAAAACTTCAGTGCAGCGAGATCAGACTCGTATCCTGCAAAGCAAGAAGCGAAGTTGTGCAGAAGAAAAGCAACATCTAAAGAAGAAAAAGGTGGAAAAAGTAGCAACAGAGGAGAGGAAAAAGAAATCTGAGGGTCCAACCTATCAGCCTGGTGGATTTTAATGTGAGTTATGCAATCAAATCTTTAATCGCTGTTTTCTCAATGTGCATATTTTCAGCATTTTTCTTCCTGTAAAATGCTCCTTGCGATGCAGTTTTTGTACTACATTCATGAAATTTCCTACACAGGTTCAGAATACCATGAGGAATGGAAATTGCCCTAGGTTTATTGTGAAATGTATATAAGCATATATTTTTAATTTTCAAACACAAAACTTACAGTTTTTTAGACAAAAAAGAATATTTGTAAATTAAAAAATTTTTGTGACCTAAACTAAAGGAGACACAGAAAAACCCAGAGCAATTTCAAAAAGTATGTGTATTATGAACATAGGGTTAAAATATTAGACCAAAATTCAAAATATTTTGTCGCAAGGGACTTTTTTAGTGACGTAATAAAAAACATACAAAATTTATCATAATTTCTAAACTGCTGGAGAAAAATGGTTTAAATTTAGGTTGTAACATGTATACATTATACTACACCTATGGTGTAAATTTGAAAAAGCTAGCTTTATTAGTTCAAAATTTGAAAATTTCAGTCATACATACCCTTAAGGTGAACAGACGTAAATTCAGTGTAAAAGAGTTAATATCCGTTTTAAGTTAACTGTAATCAAGGTATACAATATTATTCTCAAGTTTTATACGAAAAATTGTATAAATAATACAAAATAAATTGAACATTTTGATTCTTTTAAAATTAAAAGAATTTATTGGTTTCGGAGTTTATTTAGAAAAAGTATCCTTTCATTCACAGCCACGTCTGAAAATTAAAGAGTTCTCATAGCTCAGAATGAAGCAGATCCGGAGGTATTTTAGATTCATCGATACATCAGAGTGCCAGATTGGACCAAGAAGTGTCCTCAACTTGCGGCTTCGTCACCATCCAGGAGGGCAGCAGACCCCCGCAGCAACGTAGGACATCTTACACGTACGTAAAGGGAATTCCTGCTACAAAATGCCTTCCCAACCTGAAGCTTCTAAATGAAATGTGTACTTTAACACCCGCTTTTTCTACATACGGCATCGCAGGCGGCTGAAGCTTCGAGACAGTCAAAGTGCCGCACATCAGCACCATAATCCTGCTACATGGCCAGGGTTCGATCCCTGCGACCGAAAGTTAGATTTGTGGTGGACATGGCACTGGACGGTTTTTCTCCGGGATCTCCCGTTATCATTACACCAAGTGCTTCATCACCTTTCTTTTCATCCACTTCGCTCTTATTCTTCCTCACCCACCGACTATAATGGCAAGTGGTAGAGCACCATCAATGAACAAGACTATGTTCTGTACCAGGAGAACAACAAGAAAAGCAGGGTGGAAATCCGTAAAACGAAACGTGTAAGGTAAACACATCGTGAGTTCAAACGCGTGGAAGAATATTGTCACCCAATTATCGGAAGACACGACCAACTGGAGCTGGGTAGTGGACAGGAAGCATTTAGTCCACGCCAACCCATTTATCTGGTGGCGCTCACTGAGGGGATGGTTAGAAAAGTAGCACGAGCCACTGTAACGTCTCTTTCCCCTCCCACTGACGTCTAGAACAATCGGGATGATTGTCTCGAGCCGCGAAGCTTCGAGATCCAGCGATCTACCTACATAAGCGTTGCGTTGGACGACTCAGGCAGTTCTCAGTCCTCAGTCCTGAGTCCTTACTCAGCTCTAGAGAGAGTTGCCGAGTAGCGAGTTACGTAATTGTGAGTGTTACGTAACTGTGTGTGATACGTGTACCACTGTAATTCGATGGAAATAAAGAACATTTTAGTTTGTGCAACTCGACATTTAATTTCACAAACCCACAAAGTCACAATATGGATTTTTTAGAGCGTACGTAGCTTCCTTCTGAAGGGAAGTGAAGCCAGCGGAAGAGGTCTCTGATCATAAATAAGCAGTCTTTCAAGGCCAATATACAAATGGACGCTGAGAACACAATTTCACAACCTTTAAAGCTATATGTTTAATTTAGCTTATAATATTCAAGAGAAGTTCACAAATCGTAAATTTAAAAATGTATGTATACTAGTTATAAAGTAAAAAATAATCCCATTAAATTATTTTACATACCTTATATTGAAAAAATATAATTATTAATAATTTATAATATGGCACAATGACGCAAAAATTAATCTTAATTTTTAAAAATAATTGGAATTGGGAAATGTCTTTGTATACTACACTGAAATTAAAATTTTTAGCAGAATTTCACATTACCGTATCAAAAAATAAAAATGAATTCCTAACAGGGTTTGACATAAAATGTTATAACTGCCATATATCCGATTTTGTGTTAACAAAGTCATGATACTCAGTCGGTAGAGCACCTGCCTGCCGTGCTAGGGCTCCCGAGTTCGATTCCCGGCGGTAGGAATTTTTCTGCGACCAAGATAATTCCTCATCTTCCCCAAAGTCTGGAAGTATGAATGAGAGTGCGAATGTGTGCGTGTTCTAATGATTAAAACCCAACGAATACGAGTTAACACCTTCGATATGTTCCAAAGAAGAACGGCCGCCGATATGACCATTGTAGTTAAAGGCGAGGTATAAATGTGTGCGTGTTCTAATGATTAAAACCCAACGAATACGAGTTAACACCTTCGATATGTTCCAAAGGAGAACGGCCGCCGATATGACCATTGCAGTTAAAGGCGAGGTATAAATGTGTACGTGTTCTAATGATTAAAACCCAACGAATACGAGTTAACACCTTCGATATGTTCCAAAGGAGAACGGCCGCCGATATGACCATTGCAGTTAAAGGCGAGGTATAAATGTGTACGTGATCTAATGATTAAAACCCAACGAATACGAGTTAACACCTTCGATATGTTCCAAAGGAGAACGGCCGCCGATATGACCATTGTAGTTAAAGGCGAGGTATAAATGTGTACGTGATATAATGATTAAAACCCAACGAATACGAGTTAACACCTTCGATATGTTCCAAAGGAGAACGGCCGCCGATATGACCATTGTAGTTAAAGGCGAGGTATAAATGTGTACGTGATCTAATGATTAAAACCCAACGAATACGAGTTAATACCTTCGATATGTTCCAAAGGAGAACGGCCGCCGATATGACCATTGCAGTTAAAGGCGAGGTATAAATGTGTACGTGATCTAATGATTAAAACCCAACGAATACGAGTTAGCACCTTCGATATGTTCCAAAGGAGAACGGCCGCCGATATGACCATTGTAGTTAAAGGCGGGGTATAAATGTGTACGTGATCTAATGATTAAAACCCAACGAATACGAGTTAACACCAAAGTATGTTCCAAAGGAGAACGGCCGCCGATATGACCATTGTAGTTAAAGGCGGGGTATAAATGTGTACGTGATCTAATGATTAAAACCCAACGAATACGAGTTAACACCTTCGATATGTTCCAAAGGAGAACGGCCGCCGATATGACCATTGTAGTTAAAGGAGGGGTATAAATGTGTACGTGATCTAATGACTAAAACACAACGAATACGAGTTAACACCTTCGATATGTTCCAAAGGAGAACGGCCGCCGATATGACCATTGTAGTTAAAGGCGAGGTATAAATGTGTAAGTGATCTAATGATTAAAACCCAACGAATACGAGTTAACACCTTCGATATGTTCCAAAGGAGAACGGCTGCCGATATGACCATTGTAGTTAAAGGCGGGGTATAAATGTGTACGTGATCTAATGATTAAAACCCAACGAATACGAGTTAACACCTTCGATATGTTCCAAAGGAGAACGGCCGCCGATATGACCATTGTAGTTAAAGGCGAGGTATAAATGTGTAAGTGATCTAATGATTAAAACCCAACGAATACGAGTTAACACCTTCGATATGTTCCAAAGGAGAACGGCTGCCGATATGACCATTGTAGTTAAAGGCGGGGTATAAATGTGTACGTGATCTAATGATTAAAACCCAACGAATACGAGTTAACACCTTCGATATGTTCCAAAGGAGAACGGCCGCCGATATGACCATTGTAGTTAAAGGCGGGGTATAAATGTGTACGTGATCTAATGATTAAAACCCAACGAATACGAGTTAGCACCTTCGATATGTTCCAAAGGAGAATGGCCGCCGATATGACCATTGTAGTTAAAGTTGCGGTATAAATGTAACAAAAAAATGTCACGGTAACCAGCAAATCTCGAGGACTTTTGTATTTTCACAGATGACTTCTTTAAATTATTTAATACACTTTCTCTTGCTTTACTATATACATTTATGTGGTGGAACCATTGCTTTCCAACCAAACCTTTTATATCCAAATTTCACTACAAATACGGTTTACAAGCTGGCTCAGTAATTACCAGATATCACTTTCTTCGGTTATTCTTCAGCAATACATTGTTACAAAATTTATCTGCTTTATATTTCTAAAGATAAATATTTATTACAAATTTCTTTGTAAGTATAGAGGGATAAAGAGTACGCTTAAGTCATAGTCAAACTTTAGAGGGTATAACATATTATGTTAGTGAGATTCTATGTTCTTTACATTAATTACTGAGAAAATAAATTAATATATTAAAATGTTTCGAGCACCTCATGAGGCAATTCCTACTAATTTTGGGTTGAGAAAAACAAATACGACAATGAAAAATTTTATTGGCTCTAGTTTCTATGATATACACAAGATGGAAGTATTACATATTAACGGATTGAGAGAAAACGATACATTTTAATTACATTCATGCTAACAACAATGAAAGTGCATTTGATTTTTTAACTGGCAATTACATGCTAAGAGTTCTAAATTGCTGAAAAAATACTTCGCAGATAGTCGTGTCTGGTGGCCTATTGACTTCGTCGTCTTTTAGATTGCCTCTTGTGATGGAGTTCCACAGAATCCCTATACAAAGACCAACAGTAATCCGCAAGCATTACTTCGTTCCAATGGCCCTGATATCTTTGTTCCATAACAGAAATTTCCTGATGTAATCTCTCCCCATGTTTATCACTAACAGCTGCACAACTAGGAGGGAAAAGTCTAGGTGGGAGTGGAGAAAATGGATCTTAAGGGACATGTTGCATTCAAGGTTACCGTACTTCTGCAGGAGCACTGTCACCAAATGCCTGTAGTTGTCATCTCTTTTGTTGCCTACAAGTCCATGCACAACACCCTTGAAGGCTTCCCAAGCTTCCTTTTCTTTCCCCCTCCAAAATTTAGTCAAATGCAGGATGCTTTACAAGTTCTCTTATTTGTACTCCGACAAAAATGCCTTCCTTAACTTTTGTATCACCTAATTTCCAAAATTTCTCTCCGATTGTGTTTTGTTACTTGACAGGTGTGCTAGCTTCCAAAAAAGCTTCCCCCAAATTTAAAATCTTCACTCTAAAAAATGGAATGTCACTTTATCTTCAAAACAAGAGCTAATCTATCATTTTTAATGTGGTTTTTTAATTCAGCAGATGGAAATACATGTAAATTCACTATTTTTAAGCCCGAAACTTCTTCATTGTCGCCCAGTGTATTTATCGAACTCGTTCATTTTTTATTTAAACTGTTCACAAACACAAAACATTTTCTAAAACTACATCTTTGTGTGGCGGGGTAGGTTCTGTGGGTCCAAAAGGAATGTTCTCTAAATTTGCACGATTAGTAAAGCGTAAGAAATACATAATACTGCTTCACACAGTCACAGAGACAAAAGTGTAATCTCTTTGGATAAATTGAAGTTTTCCATACTTTTTTATTTCAAGTACTGCCGCATTCAGTTGTTTCTCACGATGTCATGGAAGAATGTGGAATTTGAAGGTCACCGTACACTGACCGGTTTTTCTTACTTTTTCTACTATGTCCAATAGCTAGTAGAATTACTGTACTCCATCAAAAGATTTCTGATGTTATGCTCATCTGTCTTTCTCTATACTTTATACAAACTATTCTTACAAAATATTATACTCTACTTCATTTTAATCCGATAAACATTTTATTGTAGGTACAATGGGTATATGGGAATACAGTATACTTGAAGTGATAGTCAAATGTTTTAAGGAACTGTTCACTATGTGATGACTTCTCTTTATATGACCAATAAAACAGACTCACGTTTATCAACCTCTTATTGGCACACTAAAGGACCTGATTCCATAATTACTGTACTTGAATAATAGAGCATATAGAACATTCAAAATTACTTAAGTAACTACCGCAGTTTGACGATTCGGATACCTCAGAGCACGTCACCAGAAGAACCACAGCGAGAGGAGACATGGCCTGTTTGAGGAATGACTTAACGTCCGATATGACTTGACATTCGAGTAGATTTAAAAAGGTCTAGAAAATTCAAGGGGCAATTTCATTTGTATAGAAAATATCTTAAACATAGTATATTAACAAAATCGTTAGAAATGTTTTTGATAAAATCAAAACTATCCCTAAAAAGGGGAGTTTGAAATGGTCGACTGTTTTGAAAACGTTATGTTGCATCCTTGGAAGACGTTTAGTGTCAAGCAATCATATGTTTTTGCTTTATGGGGTTGACATCAAACTCTTGTGACACATATTCACAGCTTTTCTAAGTTCTTTTTATTTAATAACTTTCAAAACATGTAGTTTTCATGCTTGTGTACAATTCAACACTTTTTACTATAAGTACGCAATAAAAAGTAAAAAGAAATGGTGACAAACGTTTAATTAAAACATTGAAGTCTTAGCGCATAAAAGTAAGTTAGTGTACTTTGAAGTAGAGGGCTGTTCAGTAAAGAATGATCATAACTTTTTACGGTCATAATTTTTCGCCTTATAATTCAATCTTATTATATTCTGTTAGCTTAATATGAAACAAAAACGCCTTAGCAGTTTCATTATTGGTACTCCTGGTTCCCGTCTATGAGAACAACGTAAGTTCAGACATGTTCAGTATCGCTTACCGCTGCAATGGAGGTAACATGCAGTTAAAGTTGATATTAGAGAAAGATCCGGAGTTTCTTTCAAACGTAATCACTGCTGATGAAACTTGGCTACATCATTTTGATCCTGAGAGCAAACAGCAAAGCTCAGTGTGCAAATCTCCTTCATCACCAACCCCCCCAAAAAAAGCAAAAGTGGTTGCTTCTGCTGGGAAAGATATGGTCATCTCATTCCTTGATATTCATGGAATGGTTTATCAACATGTTTTACCTGCACACACATCAGTACCTGGACAGTACTACAGGGATGTCCTGAAAACATTGCAAGTCCATATCAGGCGCAAAGACCACATTTCCGTGAAGCAGGCTGGATGTTGCACCACGATAATGCGCGGCCGTATATTGCCAATGTTGTTGCTGCATATCTTGCAAAAATTAACGTGAAGTACATCCCTTACCCTCCCTATAGTCCGGATTTAGCCCCATGTTACATTTTTATTCCCTAACTTGAAGAAACGCCTTCGTGGGAGGGAAGCATTATCCATCATCAGAAGCAGTGTTGAAGGCTGCGGAGCCGATTTTGAAGGATCTCTCAAAAATGGTTTTCAGCATGTCTTTGAAGACTGGCAGAAACGCTGGGACAAGTGCATCGCATTCAGGGTAGACTATTTCGAGAAGGACCATCAAAATTATGAGGATGAGTAAAGGTACGTTGTCAAAAAAAAATGTGATTATTCTTTATTGAACAGCCCTCGTAAATTCAATCAGATATCTTAAAATAGTTGAAGATGACGTATCATGCATTTAGCTCACTTTATATTACTGGATAGAATTTTTAATTGTATGCTTAAGCACACAACTGTATCCGGTTGTGAAGGCATCAACAAGTAGGTCTAGGTGGCTCAGCTGGTTAGGTGTTGCCCTACTGATCCCAAGGTAGCAGGTTCAAACCCGGATCAGGGTGTGACAGCTGCAGGTTAGTAAATTTAGTGGCATGCAAAAGAACTGCTAGACGAAAGTCCGGTACATATGCGGCGCTCATATGAACCTGGGAATAACGTCGTTAACGAACAACACGTATATATGTAATATAACGGTTAACTTAGTATATACCTATGTGTATACACTTCTTTTCTCTTAAATCGCAGTTTTCCCATAAGCATATAACATAATTTATAACCTGATATTTTCTGTACGGACGTTGCTACTCCCGAAATGATCAACGCCTGTCAGTACACACAATCCAGTTTTCTTCCACGTATTCACATTTAAATTTCTGACTTGCTTGCTTAGGTAGTCTGAGGTCATTAACCATATTTCGAATTGTTATCATTAAAATAAACAATAAAGATACTGGTAATGGATAAGTGTAGAATCCACAGTTAAATATATTTAAACTTCCTTACCAGTTTCATTCTCTATTAAAGTTTAAGTTGTAGACAACGAAAATAATGAATATTTGGGTACATAAGAACCTAACTAATTCTTTTATATGTTAAAAGTTTCGTGAGAGTGGCCTAAACATTTATGCCCGCTCTGTTTCAGCCATAACAACAACCCGCCCAGCGCTACGGGGGCAAAATTTAAACGTGTGTTTTGAGTATGCCACGTGTACTTGGAAATCCTAACTAACCTGAAAATATGTTACTTTTAACAACTAAGTGAAGCAAATATTCACATATCTTTCGTTACATTATCCTGATATAGGAAAACTCAGGATAATAACTGCAATTATGCCTCTAACATCCCATATATCTGTGTGTACACGCACATATACAGGATGTTTCAGAAATACTTTTACAAACTTCGGGTATGGGGTCCTCACATCAAAAGAAAGAAAAGTGTTCATATGAATATTGTCACCGAGGCATTATTGTGCTGCTGCGCGTGCGAAAGAAAGAGGCAGAGAGCTACGCGTGCGCTGAACGCTTGCCGAGAGAGAGACAGATTAGATATCTGGAAGTTTCGTCTTTTCTCATGCCGTCTTGATTGTTACCGAGCATTTCACTAATTTCTAGAAACAGCGACTGGAGATGTAAAAGCGCCGCAGCTGTGTAGTGGACTTTTGAAGTATACCGCAAGTGCATTCTTTCCTTTGTTTACGTGTGGTGAAGCAACGAGAGACTACTGAGTGTACGACACGTCATTTTTAGAGCCTGTAAGAGGTATACAAAACGTATTTCTACTGAAATAAAGAGCATTTTAAATTTCTTAAAATAAGGCTTCTAATTCTATAAACCCACAAGTTACAATATATGTCCCATAATCCTTTGTTTTCCCGTTCGGAGCTGTTCAACACAGTCGTACACTTATAACACACAAAATTCACAATAAATGCTCGAAATGTCCTGCTCTTGCTTCAATGCATCCCTGTACTCGTCGAATCGTGAAATGTTGCACCCTTTTAGAAACTCACGGATGGTCGCGAGTCCAGAGGTCCAGAGGAAGTCCTAGTCGGGCGGGGCGGTTTCGCAGGATTCCATTACACGTCAATGAAGCGTTTGTGCATCCGGGATGACAGCTACATAAACCAATAGTTTAAGATGCCCCCAAAGGTACAACTTGTAAGATATGTTTTAGTTGGAATTTTTTATATGAATATCCAGTTGGAAATTCTTGTTTTCTGATATGACTTAGTAGGCCATGTAATGACAATATAAAAAATATATGTGTAATTTTGTGATTGGCCGTAGTAATAATTGTATTACGTATTGTGATGACGTAGCAATAAATCGGCCAATCACAAAATTAATAGAAGAGTAGCGATAGTTATGAAAAATCAGTAATCTTGAGATAGATATGTTTTTAAATCTGGTTTCATGACGATGAAAAAATGTCGCGGGGAATATAAAACGTTTTGTAAGGGAAAATTAATCTCTAAAAAGAATTATTCGGTATTCGTAATAGTAATGAGTGGACGTACAAAAGTGACGAATTTTAAGTAATTAACAGAAATTAAATTATAATTGAAAATAAGGATTTATCGATGTGTTGGAGGTAACCTACAGTGATTGATTAAGAAAGAAAGTTCGAGTTAAATGTAATCCAGATTATACAATTAAAAAATATATTACGAAATCGGAGTCATATAAAATTTTTATTTCTCTCACTAAAAATCCACACCTGAGACAAAAAGATCTCATTACTCTTATTTAATCAAATTCAATTCAGACGATACAATTAGTGACCTGAAGAAACTGAGCCGCACAAATTGACGACATGGGAAAGGATTGTGCTTGCAGCGAAGAAATACCCGCTACATATTTCGCCCGAACGTGTGGCTGATTAAGCTGGAGAATTATATCGCCACAAACTCCACAGGTCGGGAGAACGTGCAGGCCATGGAACTGGCCCTCCTCAACCTATCCATCGGTCATGGTAGATACCAGTCAGTGCATCTCGAACAATGCGACTAAAAATGTGCTAGAGCCCCATCATGCATAAACCACATGTCTTTTTCTTATTTGCAGGGGCACATCTTCATGAAGTAGGCCGGGAAGAGTGTGCTGGATAAAGTCCCTGTAGACAACACCAGTAGGACGTATTGGTAAAACGTATGCAGTCATTACACAATACCAAAAATCATAACTAACTGATAGAAGCTGCAAGAGACAAACTAAGAGAACTAAACAGAAAAAATAGGAATAGGATGGTAAAAGCCCACATAGGATTTGAAGGAAGCGAAATCGCAGATTAACTTACTAAACAAGCAGCAACAAATAGTATAATAAAAAAATACAATAGAATCCCAAAAAGTGCCTTCAGGGAAAAAAGTATACAAGAGGCACTAAAAATGGGAACGAGAAAAGAACAGGAAACAAAACAATATTTTCCCACGGTAGCAAAACGACTAGAACGAAGAGTTAACCTAACAATAAACCTCATTGCCATCTTAATAGCCTAATACCAGAGTTTCTACATAATCGATAATTGCTACATGTTTCTGCAGCAGAAGAGACGAAACGACAGATCACAATCTATACGACTGCATCAAATGAAAGGACCAAAAGAAGAAAAAAAGCATGCAAATAAGCAAGAAAGGTGGGAAGTGGCCAGTATATAAACCAGCACTTGTGGGAGAATATACAAACGACTTCAGTGAATATGTCGACACAATCAAAGTAGAAAGTGTATAATAACTAAAACAGAAAAGTAAATAAGTGAGATAATTCTAGAGGACGTCAGTGATTATGTGAACACAGTCAATCTAAAAAGAAATAATAATTTTAAGACTTCAGTTAATATGAGCAATCAATCCGGAAAGTATACAATTGAACTTTGAAGCAGTTATTTTAGATATTTTATGTTGTTTGAGAGGAACAGTTAAAGGAATTGTAATGTTTAATGAAATGGATAAAATGTAAGGTAGGTAATGGTGTAACCATGACAACCAGATATGAGAAGAAGTTGTTAAAATGTTAAGAGTAATAGGAAATGTTAATGATTGCAACTTACTTGATAATGTGAATAGTGATCAAAATCCTGGTGATGTAGAAAGTGATTCTAGTGGATTTTGTTCATCCGTATAATAATGTTAATTACCACAGAAGCAAACAGAACATGCAAATATTTTGGCTTCACTTTTCGTCAGATCATTGAAGTGTAAGGATGTGTTATCTGCAAGTTCGCAGAATCTTAATCTGCAAGAATTCAATGTTGAGTACTTTATAAAAGGATATAATCTACAGAACTTAACATTATGATAGGATATAATGATACGGAGTTCATGAAATCACAACCGTGTACAGACGAACGGCTTTACTTTGTGGTAAAACCAGTAATAATAGTCCAAACCAGGTATAGATGTCACATTTCTTTCTACTGTGTACCACAGTTTATTTATCTCTTATGTTCACTGAATTCCGTTGACAACATTGCGTACTTATTGCAAAGTTTGTGTAACCATGGTTGTAAATTGTTTCAAAATATTGTTATTTTTAAATTTATTCTAGTTACCATAGATTATTCTTGCACTGGCAATAATATATTTAAAAAAAGGGATTCTTAATAGAAATATTAGTATGTTTCACGTTCTGTATGTTGTTACAAGAGCTGAGATGTGCTGCCAAACGTAGCGGAACTCGGCTACGCGAAATCTGAGCCTTCGGGAGACATCGCAAAATAAAACGAAAAAGTACATAAACGTAACTAATTTGGTCAACCTCAGTTTAAAAAAAAATAGAAAAATACAAAAGGTTTAATTTAATATTCTAAAAGAATACATTTACTCGTTTTATACGTATTCGGTATCTTCACTTCCAATGCGATTGCACCATATACATGCAATGAGATGATGCATAAGCGGGCACTTCCCCGAAGTGTTACGATGTTCCTGCGCCTGTCTTAACAAAAGTTAATACGTGGCCTGTAATTCTACTTAGTATAATTCCATTAATACCGCACCATTCCAAAATATTATCACAGTTCCTTACCACCATTTCTAGTCCAAATATCACACTATACAGTCAAGCGTTGTGTTAAATCTAAGTGTTACCAAGTGTAACCAATAACCTACACAGGGTGTAACAAAAACATAGTCAACATTTTGAGAAAACATTTTTGTGGATAAAGGATAAAAAATGTCATATGAACATAGGTCCAGAAATTGGTTTCCCCCCCCCCCCGCAATATGAAATTTAATCAAAACCGTCAGCCGCTTTTGATAAAATAAAAAAGTTTGGAACACTTTTCCAGCTAACTCTGGGGGGGTTACTTAAAAATCTGTGTCACTGAACTTACATTTCAGAGATATTACCGAAATTTTGCTTTTTAATTATGCTATTCACAGATACACACATATACATGGACTGGACTACGCTGCAGAGGGGATTTGGCACGGAGGTCCAAACTTGGTCTACTGTACCTATACCCCCAGTGAAGAAATCCGCGGAGGAAGGATCATATGAAAGGAGGCAGAGGGCGGCCGTCCCTACAATTGACCACTTGAAAATTCTCCGTCTGGCCAGAACAACCAACATCCCACCCTACTGCAGTCCAAGAACCGCCCCATCAGGTCCTTCCGGAGGATAAACCAAGAGCATATCATCGTGCCATACAGCGCCAAGACACCCGCCAACACATCTACCCTGAAAGATAGCACAACATGGGAGATGATGTGAAATGATAATCAAGATTAAATGGAGGGACAGGAAATTCTGGTGAGTGAGGTAATTAACCTGCCCATCATTCCCCTGGTGACCCGATATATATATATATATATATATATATATATATATATATATATATATATATATATATATATATATATATATATATATATATATATATATATATATAATTCAGGTAGTTGGGCCACGGGAATCAAACCCAGACCTCCCGAATGCAGGCCACAAAACACATACACGGTAAAAAAACGAGGGATAACAATATCTTAATAAACAGAAAATGCAAATTTCGTTCTACAACAAAGTTTATGTCAAACGTTTTAAACATATAGCATTACATTGAGTTCAGTTTCCAATTACTTATACTTTTATGAAGTGATAAGTGGCCCTTCGTGGTCATACAAAGAGTAATCTTTTTCATCTTTCAGATTAAGGAAAACCTCCACGTTAACTTATATCGGACGATGAATGAAATGATGTACAAATGAGTACAGGGTACAAGGAGCTTATAGTTAACAGACATTCATCTTTCAGGATAAGGGAAAACCTCCAACGTTAGGTCATATCGGACAATGAATGAAATGATGTTCAAATGAGTACAGGGTACATAGAGCTTAGAGTTACCAGACATTCATCTTTCAGGATAAGGGAAAACCTCCAACGTTAAGTCATATCGGACGATGAATGAAATGATGTTCAAATGAGTACAGGGTACATAGAGCTTAGAGTTACCAGACATTCATCTTTCAGGATAAGGGAAAACCTCCAACGTGAAGTCATATCGGACGATGAATGAAATGATGTACAAATGAGTACAGGGTACAAGGAGCTTATAGTTAACAGACATTCATCTTTCAGGATAAGGGAAAACCTCCAACGTTAGGTCATATCGGACAATGAATGAAATGATGTTCAAATGAGTACAGGGTACATAGAGCTTAGAGTTACCAGACATTCATCTTTCAGGATAAGGGAAAACCTCCAACGTTAAGTCATATCGGACGATGAATGAAATGATGTTCAAATGAGTACAGGGTACATAGAGCTTAGAGTTACCAGACATTCATCTCTCAGGATAAGGGGAAAAGCAGCTCATTCAGATAACTCAGCCTGATCGAGATTTAAACTTGGAACCTCTTGAATGGAAGGTAGACGCGCTATTTACCACGCCACAGAGCAGAGCACTTACATAGAGAAAGTAAATTATTTTACTCAGAGATCCCAAAAAGGGTTATTTTAAACTAAATCACAGTATCAATTTGTTTGGGTGGAATGCGATATCTTCTCTACCCACTATCATATGTACGTGGTAGAGAAGTTAGAATTTTTTAAAGTGCACACGTTATGTTAAGTAACTTTTTTGTAGCAGCAGAGTTTTCCTATATATTCCCTATAATTGGTTCCAGCTGTCAATACATTGGTGATGTTTGAAGCCAATTTGATAATAAAACTATTTGTGACATGAAGTAGACAGAAAGATAAGGTTGCGAAAAATAGAAACTGCAGACAAATAAATAGTGAACCGAGAAAGTCATGTGAAAGTTACACATCATACTAAAACGGCATTGCAGTCAGTAGAGTGTGTAAACTCAATCATATCAATGACATGTTTGAAGTTGTTTGAGATATTTGTTGGAGATGTGACCATTGGGCGTAATTCCAGAGCAAAAGGAAGCAGGAACTGAGAGATGTGGCGACCATCCAAAACACGCGAACCAAACTTCAAATAAATGGGACAAATACGAGAGATTCCTTGATACTATGTTCCAGCCCAGAGAATTGTGATTGTATAGCAGCTTTAACCAGTTTGATTACACTGGGAAACAAACAAAAAATAATGTTTGAATGTTTCGAGCCCTTAATGAGGCAATTACTACTAATTTTGGGTTGAGAAAAACAAATATGACAATGAAAAATTTTAATTAGCTCTAGTTTCTATGATATACACAAGGTGGAAGTATTACATATTAACGGATTGAGAGAAAAGGATACATTTTAATTACATACATGCTAACAACAATGAAAGTGCACTTGATTTTTAACTGGTAATTACATGCTAAGAGTTCTAAATTGCTGGAAAAATACTTCGCAAATAGTCGTTTCTGAAGAGAATCATGTGGTGGCCTATTGACTTTGTCGTCTTTTAGCTTGCCTCTTGTGATGGAGTTCCGCAGAATCCCTATACAAAGACCAACAGTAATCCGCAAGCATTACTTCATTCCAACGGTCCTGATATCTTTGTTCCATAACAGAAATGTCTGATGGAATGTTTCCTCATGTTCATCACTAACAGCTCCACAACTAGGAGGGAAAAAGTCTAGGTGGCAGCGGAGAAAATGGATCTTAAGGGACATGCTGCATTCAAGGTTACGGTATTTTTGCAGGAGTACTGTCACCAAATGCTTTTAGTTGTCAAGTTTTTTATTGCCTAAAAATCCATGAACAACACCCTTGAAGGCTTCCCAAGCTTCCTTTTCATTCCCCTCCAAAATTTGGTCAAATACAGGATCCTTTAAAGTTCTCTTATTTGTGATCCGACAACAATGCCTTCCTTAACTTTTGCATCACTTAATTTCCAAAATTTCTCTCTGATGTTATTTGATGGTTGTGCCAACTCCCAAAAAATTCCCCCAAATTTAAAATCTTCACTCTAAAAGATGAAATGTTCACTTTATCTTCAAAACAAGAGCTAATCTATCATATTATGGTGATTTTCTATTTCAGCAGATGGAGATACATGTAAATTCACTACTTTTAAGCCTGAAACATTTTCAGTGTTGCCCAGTTTTATTATTAGCTGACATCCATACAGCCAGGTCAGCTTTTCAAATTACATCCACTAATTCCTTTCCACATTCTTCAAGAAAACATTGTACAATGATTCAGGAGACCTCGTGGATTAGAGTGTAAGCTCTATGGCCCCGGGCATCCCAAATAACAAATGAAGAATCCCTGACACTCACCCTAAAGGATGCGAAACGTGTGACTTCCTTCACCTCCACACAGTTTTCCAAATTCTTGAACCGCTGCATAGCGACTGTGAAACAATCATGGTCCTAATGATTGAGTACTTGTTTTAGATAACAAGTGAAAGTTTGAACTTAGTGTCTTCTCTTAGGTCCTATAGTTAGATATTTAGTAAAATAAAAGTCAAAAATTCTCACACAATACGAAATACTTAAACACATAGCTATATAGAGTGAACGCTGACGAATACGTAAATTCTACACGCATCAAGTTAGTTCAGTTCTCTAATTCCTAACAACTTCTGTAACTTAGATAGTAGCATGTCGCCTTACATTCAAGAGGTCCTGGAAATAGAATCTCAGATAGGTTAAGATATCTGGATAAAGATTTTTACGGGGCTTCTCATATTCTGAAAGTATGGACCCTGAGCTCATTTGAGCACCATTTCAACCATTTCACTCATCATCCGATATGACTTAACGTTGAAAGTTTTCTCTTATCCTGAAAGATGAATGTCTAGTAACTGTAAGCTCTGTGTACCCTGTACTCATTTGAACATAATTTCATTCATCGTCCAATATGACTTAACGTTGAAAGTTTTCCCTTATACTGAAAGATGAATGTCTGGTAACTGTAAGCTTTATGTACCCTGTACTCATTTGAGCATTATTTCATTTATCGTCCGATATGACTTAACGTTGGAAGATACAGATTAAAACAAACTGAATAGCTACATACAGCAGTTTAGTATTTATGGTTGACACATCGTTCTCTTTCGTGGACCAGCCATCAGACCAGTAGCGGCCAATAATGATCCTTGGCCGATAATGGTCCTAACATTAATTTGTTCTTTAACGAAATGCCTGGAACTTTCAAACCAGTAGTTCAGAAATAACATCCAGTTAAATTGATTGCGGCCATTAAAGCCTATATTCTCCCATCGGAATTTTAGATACTTCTTCCAAAAAATGTTACCGGCGTTCTCTGTGTGGTAAGAAATATTTTCATATTTGCAAATCAGTTTTAATCTCTCATGAAGTAAAATCAGACGTTTGTCAGTCGGAGTAGTTTTTTAAATAATGAAGAAACCATTAAAATTGGTTGTGTGATCTTTAAGACACACACATACACATAAATGTCGTCCATTGTTGTAGTATAGTTACAGAAAAAATTAAAAATGCTAGTAAAGAGATAATGTAAGTATAATAACGAAATGGATTTAACTGATGGAAATTAATCACTTCTGCCACTACTCATATATAGGCTAAGGTTTTGGATAGATAGTCAACTTGAAAAATTCAATGCCATGGCCGGGATTTGAACCACGGATCTCCTGGTTTCCGTCCGGTCGCTCTTAGCCATTGAGCTACCATGGCCAACTTGCCGAATTTAATGTCATGACGACAAGTTGGCCAAGGTAGTTCAATTGGTAAGAGTGACGGACGGAAACCGAATTTAATGTCGAATTTAATGTCATGAGGGCACGTTTGGCCATGGTAGCTCAATGGGTAAGAGCGACTGGACGGAAACCAGGAGATCAGTGGTTCAAATCCCGGCCATGGCATTGAATTTTTCAAGTTGACTGTATTTAACGAAATGGATGTTAAATAAGATTTATGCACGAGAACAAGTTAGTAGTATTTACCACTTGTATGTATTCCATTCAAATATTTCATCGGAAATGTGTTGACTCTCTTTGAACCTAAAGGGATTTTTTCATAAATCATATTTTACGTTTCAAAAAAGTCGCCCCGTCACAAATTACTGCTTACTTAGAAATATTTACGAGAAGTTTTATCTTCTCTAAAATGACTTTAATGGTTTTGATTAAAATACCCTAGGTTTAACGATAAGCAAATAAAAACAAAATATATCGTTAATTTTAAGGATTAGTCTTTGACGCCGTTTTATTCGAAATGACTGGTGACAGAATAATCTTATAACAAAAATAACTTAGATCTCGTTAAAGGACAGAATTAATGCTGTATGATTAAACATTTTGTTGTTATTAGTTTAAGTTTTCAAATACATATACTTTTCTTTAATTCCATGTCCTTATTGTTGTTGTTTCTTTCCTAATCATGCAAACTGTGAAATTTCAAAGCTGGTTTATAGCGTCCAGCTCTTCAGACATGTCAATATAGCTTCATCGGTCGTAGATATCCTCTGACGAAATGTGCAAGAATGTATTTTTAATTGGTAACTCTTGTAAAGCACCGTGAGTAGAGAAAGTTATGTGAGTGGAACACATCAAAAGCACGTTCTGTTATAAAGTGGTCAAGAAGTACAAGTTAATACGTGAGCAGACCTGTAATGCCATTCACCTTTGAACCCTGACCCCGGAAAAAGAGCAGAATATTATATTTAAACATATAATGTGCTTCTTCTTACATACTGAAGTAATGTAACGACATGAGTATACCGCTAGCGAATACTTCTACATTGCACAACAGATGATATACCACCGGCTACGTTTTGAAATTTCAGTGCACTCTTTTTTGTTTTACAGTGGGTTTGTTCACCCCTCCTTGACACGTGCCAAGTAACTTGTACAAAAAGTATTGTATTTCAACAAAAAATGTAATTTATGCATTTTACCGGTGATGTACCCCCTGAATTTAAGAATGGAACTTGTTAATGATGTGCACGTCCTTGAACTCAAAATGAAAAACTTATAAACTTAGCAGCATCTTCCAAGAAAGCGACAAGAAAATCACCCAACCGAAACTACCCTTAATGTGGAGCATTTCACACAGATCTTAATTTTAAAAAAATATATATACATTTTTAAAGATATTTTTATTTAAATGAAATGCATATATTTTTTTTTTCAAATACATGTGAGTGTATTAGAGAGCTAGACAAAATCTAACAATTCAAAAAATACGAGGGCCATTCTGTAAAGAATGACCACAAATTTTTTGGATAACGTATCTTTACTCATCCTCATAATTTTGATGGTCCTTCTCAAAATGGTCTTCCCTGAATGCGATGTACTTCTCCCAGTGTTTCTGCCAGTCTTTAAAGACATGCTGGAAACCATTTTTGGGAGCTCCTTCAAAATAGTATCTGCAGCCTTCACTACTGCTTCTGATGATGGATAATGCCTTCCACGAAGGAGTTTCTTCAAGTTAGGAAATAGAAAACAGTCGCATGGGGCTAAATCCGGACTATGGCTAGGAATGCACTTCACGTTGATTTTTGCAAGATATTCAGCAACAACATTGGCAATATGCGGTCGCGCATTATTATGGTGCAGCATCCAGCCTGCTTCATGGAAATGTGTTCCTTCGCGTCTGATATGGACTTGCAATGTTTTCAGGATATCCCTGTAGTATTGTCCAGTTACTGATGTGTGTGCAGGTACAACATGTTGATAAACCATTCCATGAATATCAGAGAATCAGATGACCATAACTTTCCCAGCAGAAGCAACCACTTTTGCTTGTTTTGGAGGTTGGTGGTGAAGGAGATTTCCACACTGAGCTTTGCTGTTTGCTCTCAGGATCAAAATGATGTAGCCTAGTTTCATCAGCAGTGATTACGTTTGAAAGAAACTCCGGATCTTCCTCTAACATCAACTTTAACTGCATGTTACCTCCATTACAGCGGTAGGCGATACTGAACATTTCTGAACTTAGCTGGTTCTCACAGGCGGGAACCAGGAGTACCAACAATGAAACTACTACGACGTGTTTGTTTCACATTAAGCTAACAGAAAATAATAGGGTTAAATATTAGTGTGAAAAATTATAACCGTAAAAAATTATGATCATTCTTTATTGAACAGCCCTCGTGTATATCTCGTTGAAGCACACAGTTTTTGTTAAACATCTCTCTCTCTCTCTCTCTCTCTCTCTCTCTCTCTCTCTCTCTCTCTCTCTCTCTCTCTCTCTCTCTCTCTCTCTCTCTCTCTCTCTCTCTCTCTCTCTCTCTCTCTCTCTCTCTCTCTCTCTCTCTCTCTCTCTCTCTCTTGTTGTGAAATTAACCCTTTCAGAGTTATTTCTTGTTATTATTTTGAGTTTTCAAATACTTATATTTTAGCCAAAGTTATTTTTGTTTAAATACGTAAAATATGAAGATAATTACAGTGAAGCAACAAATACTATACAAATATAATAATTTCTAATACAAAACATCACTTATCTTAAAATAAAATTATTAAAATTTTCTTATTAATTGCTGATGATCGCGATTTTGTGAATATTCATTCACATCGTCAGATCAAACAACCTCGTTGTCAACATTACAATCAGTAGAGGGCACTATGTTTTTGCCAGTACTGCCGAAATCTGAAAATGAAATAAATTAAAAGCAGAATCTACTGCCGGAATTTCAAAATTCATTACGCTACGTTTATTTTTTAAAATCAATATTCTTTTTCCAAACCATTAAATCTATCGGACCATTTTTTTTAATAATTTAACTTCTGGATTTATTTCGTGGTTAAATGACCAAAAATGATCTGCTACGGCTGATTTATCAGTCAGTTTATACTTAATGTAACGAAAATGTTCTTTCGTTCTGGTTTCCAAATTACGTTTCGTCTTTCCAATATAAAATTTATCAGAATCGAAACAAGTAAATTGATAAATACCAGATTTTTTATTATTAGGAATTTCGTCTTTTTAGAGCAATGTAGTAAATATTTAATACTATATTTATTTTGAGAAACTAAAGTTATACCAAACTCTTTAAAAGGATTTTGTAAATGTTTTCAACCCAAGGATGGTAACTAATTTGTATTAAAATGATAATCGTCTTTAAATTTTTAAGGATAGAAATATCATTAACGGTATTTTGATGTTTCAATTTTTCAATTTTTTATGTACGAGGGCCGTTTTTTTTCAACCTCCGATAGGCTATAAATAAAACACAAGTTCATATAAAACAATAATTTTATTACCAAAAGAATAGTACACTTATGGTTACTTTTCGACATAATCACCGAAGAGATTGAGACATTTGTCATATCTGTGGACAAGCTTTTCAATTCCCTCTTCAAAGAAAGTTGCCGCCAGTGAATTCAAGTAGTCCTTGACGTTCGTTTGAAGGTCCTCATTGGTTTGAAATCGCTTCCCACCAAGCCACGTCTTCAGTTGAGGAAAAAGGTGAAAGTCACTGGGTGCTAAGTCAGGACTGTATGGCGGATGATTTGCGTCCTTGACCCCCTTCATCGTGCACATCATTACGACCATCTTTAAACTTTCGACACCATTCACGAACAACACCAGCACTCATGAAGTTTTCGCCATACACACGACTCATCCTCCGATGGATTTCTGCAGCACCATGGCCTTCAGCCTGTAGAAAACGAATTACACTTCGCAATTCGCACTTGGCGGGAGCATCAATAATGGCGGCCATGTTTACGTGGCTGTAGCACAACGCCGACTGACGACTGAATGTCAAAAATGGCGGAGTGTGTAGTGCGAGAGCTGCGCAGTCGCCGACAGCGCATACCCGCTTTCTGCTGCCCGCGTAGCGTCGGCATGGAGCGATCGGAGGTTGAAAAAAAACAGCCCTCGTATAAAGTCTATTAAAACAATTAATTAAAGCAGTATTAATATGTTTATATTATTTATTAAATTTCTCTTTATTCAGGGTTATATTTATTAATCTATAAATCAAACTATTAAAAACCGCAAATTTATGTGAAAGGTGTTAAAATTGTTACTTTTATGTAATTATCGATATGAGTAGACTTCCTATAAATAATATTATATTATATTCCTATTAATAATAATATTATATAATATTATTTCTTATGATATTTATATCTAGAAAAGAAAGAAATCCATTAATTTCAGTCTCTAATGTGAATTTAGTCATCTTTAAAGCATCCTTTAAGTGTTTATAAAGAACAATAGCAAAAATATCTATACTAGGCTTTAAAAATTAGAGGGAATGCTTTAGCGACTTGCATTTAAAAAATTATGAAAAGCTCTGCAAGATTTTTGTTTGTTTTCTTTGTCAATGTAAAGAAAATGCAATTTCAAAGTTATGAGAAGCCCACCAGCTCATAAAATTTGACTAATCCTTTAGCCTACTGTATTTGTTTATACCTATAGTGAAGTTTTTATTAAAATCATCTTTACAAACATTCATTTTGATTAATGTGAAGTAGATACAAGAATGTAGGAATAGTTCCCGAAGAATATGCAAGAAAGCACACGTAAACATAATTTTTTGTATGTTACTATGAATATTCTTGGAAGTTTTAGGTGATAACAGCGTGTTTTGGCATACTATGGTTATTTCTAGTTAAAAGTCCAAGTCCTCAACAGTCTGCTGTTTTCGCAGAGAGTATTCGGGGATAGCAGTGGTTTGGAGCTACGACAGGATCTGTCGGACATGCTGTCGAAAGTTCTAAGTGCACCTAACGATTTCTGCTACTGTGAATATCTTAATGACAGCCACGAGCGAAATAATTCCTACATCAGCAGGTGACCGATCGATTGAATAAAAACAATCAGTTATGCGCTCTACCGTGGTTCAAATCCCGGCCATGGCATTGAATTGTTCATGTTGACTCTATCCATAAAAAATCTTAGCCTATGTAACGCTAGTGTGGAGAAATTATTAATTTCCATCAATTAACTAAAATGTACGAAATATTAGGCAGTTAACGATGTTGTACGCTGCAGAAATATGGGGGTCGTCTAAAGTAACTAATAAAATAGACCAGTTATACAGCTTGCTAAATAGGTGTGGGGATTTTCTAGATCAGCACCAGGAAAAATAGCCTCAGTACAATTAGGAAAACCCAAAATAAAAGACATAATAATTGAAAGAGTCTTAAAATGTTGTTATAACTGCTTGATAAAAGATGATGAAATCTAAATGTATCGATCAATAAAAGTAAATGAGAAGTAGAAAAATTTGTGGTCGGAGGCTGAAAATTCTATGAAAAAAATAGGAATGGGGTACTTATGGAGACTATAAAATATGATTGTAGCAGGCTTTTGGAAAATAGTCAGAACTAGAATGACGATATAGAAGGACGAGAAATATGGGGAAGGTTAGAAAATCATTAACATTTTATAGGTTAATAAAGATGATGATGATGATGATGATGTGTATATAAGTGCACTCAACTTCATGGTCATCAGCGCCCTCCAAAATCTGTCATGGCAAAGGCCAGATAGGAATATAACTATAAATAATTAAAAAGCAAAAACATGTCTTCAAATAAAATAAACTGGCACAATTAATTCAAAGGCAGACTAAAAACTATAAATAATAATAATGACAATGACGATGGCGATGGCGGCGATAATAAATAATAATAATAAATAATAATAATAAATAATAATAATAATAATAATAATAATAATAATAATAATAATAATAATAATAATAATAATAATAATAATAATAATAATAATAATAATAATAATAATAATAATAATAATAATAATAATAATAATAATAATAATAATAATAATAATAATAATAATAATAATAATAATAATAATAATAATAATAATAATAATAATAATAATAATAATAATAATAATAATAATAATAATAATAATAATAATAATAATAATAATAATAATAATAATAATAATAATAATAATAATAATAATAATAATAATAATAATAATAATAATAATAATAATAATAATAATAATAATAATAATAATAATAATAATAATAATAATAATAATAATAATAATAATAATAATAATAATAATAATAATAATAATAATAATAATAATAATAATAATAATAATAATAATAATAATAATAATAATAATAATAATAATAATAATAATAAATAAATAAATAAAACGCTAAAGGGTAGTAAAAACTATTCCTTTAACTACAATCCATAATTTAACTTAGAAAGTAAAAGACACCAAAAGGTATAAACGCTGGTTTCTTTATTAGACTTCTTAATTACCTGCACTGCGGTGGTGGAATCAAACTGTTCCTTTTTTTTTCGGTGTTGGGCTGGAATTTACAGCATGGTTATTCTGCCTTTTCTTAACTGTCATTCTAGTAGTGAGGGCAGGATCATCATATTCCATATCCTCTACTAATGTCGGGTCCAGAGGCTTGAACCGATCGGAAGATTCCTCAGATGAGATTCCTCGAGATGATTCCTCAGATGATGTTGACGGAGGAGATGGTAGCGGACTTTTATGCTGGCGAGCTTTCTTCTTACTGGTCTTATTACTTTCCCTAAGGATGTCAGTTCTGTCATATGAGGTCTTAAATGAGGTCTTTAATTAGGTCTTAATTTCCTTGGCGATGCATTATATACTACTGGTTGGTTATTAAAGAGAGAATGGGGAAGAGAAAGATATGTAGACCAATGTAACAGGCAGGAGAGGGAAAGAATAGCTTGGATTATAACAGGATCAATGTGCTTAAGGTGACTAAGAAGTACCAGGGTAGAAATATGCGAATTATGTGAAGAAACAGAAAGTAAAGTTCATATTCTGACAAAGAGCAAAGAGCTAGCAGTATTCAGACAGGAAGTATAGGAGTAGAAATGGAAAAAGATACAAAGCGAGTTGATAGCCATAAAATGGTTATGGGGAAGAAGGAATGTAGAAAAAGAAATATAGGGAACATGTTTTGGAAAGCTAAAGAGAAGTGGATAAGAAAAGTAGACTAGAAAAGAAAAAATGCTGAACAAGAGGAAACAAATAGCAAACTATAATAGATGACGGAATAGAGACTATGCTATTCAGCAATACTATACTGCTTGCAGCAGGAGAGTAACGTAGATGTAAACAAAACCACATGACCGTTGATCGCAGCGCGCCTTCTTCCCAATTACCATTATACTTACGCCGTGTAAATAGTCCCTTGAATAAGTAATGCTCCTGAGTTGTGGTGTCTTGAGTTCGTTCTGCTAAAGCGCACAAGTGCGTACTATAAAAGACATATACTAATAGATAGTTAAGTTAGTTTGTAATTAAAGTAAATCATGCTACGCGCGCATATTGAAGGAACTCCGTAAAACGCGGAAAGTTTATTTAGACCAGACGTGGGTTAACGAGGGACACACTACAAGCAAAGTATGGACTGACAAACAGTTAAATAAACAAAACATGCATTTCGATCTGGTTTAAGTGCAGGACTTAAGAAATCCTTCGGAGAGGGGTAAGCGTCGTATGCCCGATTTCACCAACAGATGCTAAAATCGACGTTAACAAATGTAAAGTAACAATTGTAACAGCGCTAACAAAGCTGTCAAATTTCTTGCATTTCACCAACCTGTTTTCTTAAAATGCTAACAAACACGTGCTAACGCCAAGAAACTTGTAAATATTACAGCTATAGAAGGCTATGGATGAGTCGTATTACTTTCTGAACGTACTGCGATGCGCTTTTGTTTTCACTTTCGTCTGCACCGCAGTCTGCACATAGCTAAAAAATGGCGGATAAACAAAATCGTAAACAAAGGCCGAGAAACAAATTTCTCATCGCTGGAGAAAGAATTGTCAATTGAATCGGTGAAGAAGTATAAGGATATCGTGGAAAACAGGACGGATGCGATAAATGTAAAAGAGAAAGATGTCACATGGGAAAAAATTGGAAACGAATTTAATTCAAATGCATGTGTAATTACTAGAAACATGAGACCTATTACGTAAATTTAAAATGAGGTGCGAAGGACAAGTGACGAGTGACTTAAACGTTTCAAGACGGGAGGTGGACGGTGTATTGTCCACACAATTCAGTGAATTATAAAATCGTAAAGTTATTAATACTTGATGGAAAGGAGATATCGGCATATTCCTTTCGATGCATGTTCTAACTCAGTATTGCGTAAATTTAAAAGAGGTGTAAATGACAAGTGACGAGTGACTTGAAAGTTTCAAGACAGGTGGTAGTGTATTATCCACATAATTCAGTGAATTATAAAATCCAAAATTATTAATACTTGAAGCAAAGGCCAGATCGGCATATTCCTTTCGATGCATGTTCTAACTCAGTATTACGTAAATTTAAAACGAAGAGCGAAGGACAAGTGACGAGTGACTTGAACGTTTCAACACGGGAGGTGGACGGTGTATTATCCACATAATTCAGCGAATTATAAAATCGCAAAGTTATTAATACTTGAAGCAAAGGCGAGATCGGCATATTCCTTTCGATGCATGTTCTAACCTCTCTTGTACTTCCGCAGTAACCTTCATAGCAACTTGTTTCGACAGTCTATACCTCCGTCTGATAGTTCTTCAAAATAATTTCAAGTCATAGGCCGTGCTCTATTACGAATGTCATTTACACGATCTTAAATATAGCAAATCGACAACAGCTGAGTTTACGCCCACCATCTTGACTATTTACAATTGTTAAAGACTTAACATCAGAAATTTGACTTGTTAGTTTATTAAGAGATTTAACACATGTGTTAAGCTACCATTTGGTGAAATGCAATTTTTGTTATAACTATTGTTAAACCCGTGTTAAATCTTAACATCTGTTGGTGAAATCGGGCATTATAATTTTGCACATAGGAAGTGATGATGGCTTGGTCGAGGGTGGCGAGTTTGTGTTCGTCTCCAAAACAACGGAGACTATCATGAAGAAATGAATGGCGACGTTTTCAGGTCCTGGTTTAAAAAGATTCTCCCCAAATTACAACCAAATATCGTTATTGTGATGGACAATGCCCCCTACCACAGTGTGAGGTTAGAGCGCACACCAAACTACAAGTGACATCATAACATGGCTACAGAGTAAAAATATAATTTTCCACGAGAGTCATGTTAAGACGGAATTGCTGGCAATGATGAAGTCTCGTGCTGAAGAGTACGAAAAATACGTAAGTAGCAGGTAATCTTCATGGATATTAATAGTGTGCTGCGTGATACTTAGCTCGAAAACTGTGCCTTTTGTATCGAACATTTATATTAATATTATACTTAACGAAGCGGTAAGAGTACTGTCATTCCGAACGTATGTGGACGCGGAGTAATACAGTACTTCATTCTCTCATTGGATATACTATAGAAGGCCTGGGTGCCAAGCAGGCTGAGCTAGCCAGGGTACACAAGACAACTAGATTAAGTCAAATATATATTGTAAATAGCTAGATGCATAAATAAATTCTATTCTACTCTAATTTAAAAACCTACGGTTTCTGCAAATCCCATTTTATCTACAAGAAAACGTTATCAAGTGAAATGGCGCCTCTGTCCAAGACCAAGTCGTGTACTGACAGGCTGTTAACAGCCAGAAGGTTTTTGCTGCGTACCCACCCAGGTTTTGGGTCTGACCGCAGGTTGTTAATTGTGATATTTGTAGGATGATGTGATATTTTTTTGTTGAGGAAATTTTGTTGAGGTAGCTTTTTGCTCCTCTTTAATTTTGTACAGGATGCCAAGCCGCTTTTTTGTTTACACCCTGGTGTTTTATTATTCTAAAGTGGGGTAAATTTTGTATCCAAACAGCTCTTTTGGAGTTTTGTAATTTAGCTTATGCTGCTGTAAGGATTAACTCCTTTGTTACCTCGGATGCCCGCAAGCCATACGGGGTACCCGGTAACGCCTGAAGCGGCGTCTCGTAGCGTCGTAGTCTACTAGAGACCGAACCAGGGCGCTTCTATGAGCAGGAATTTTATCGTAAAATTTTGTTGCCCGGCGTCTAATTTCGTCCTCCACGTATGGGAGAAGGGAAGCTTCGTGAAGCAACCTCACGGGAAAAGAACGGCCCACAGAATAGATGGATCGGAGTCCTCTATTCTGTGCACGCTGAAGGTATGCTATCCAGCTATCGGCAGCCATGCCCCAGATTTCACAGGCGTACAACATAAGTGGGATTATCAGCGCTCGAAAGAGGTGTAGCTTTAAGCGGACTGGCATCGAGCGCGAACCCAGCATTGGGTACAGGGAGGCAATAGCCCCCTGCACCCGTGCCGAGAGTTCCCTGATGTGTCCGCGGAAAGTTAGGCCTCTATCAAGTTGAACGCCCAGGTACTTGATGGAATTAGTCCACTCTATCCTTCGGCCCCTGAAGTGGAAGTTGGGGCGGTCAGCGGGGGTGTGGCGCTTCGTAAAAAGAATGGCGTGGCTTTTGTCCGGATTTACGGACATCCGCCAACGCCTGCACCATTCTTGTGAGAGTCTCTGAATTGGGTTGAAGGCTCTGAGTATATGTCTGTTTTTGCAGAACAACAACACGTCGTCAGCGTATTGGCGCCTCTGTCTTGTAACAGTCGTGCATTCATATGCCTTATAGCTTCAAATTCTTCTAGAACTGAAACATACCTCCTCTACACTTCGAAATGTATGTGTTAGTAACGACGCTCGTTTGTTTGCTTATTTACATGCCATCCATCAACATGGTAAATGCTGTGAATGGAAAGAGAAAAGTGAATTATGGGTCGATGACAATTATATCGTGATGAACAACTGACAACACGATTACCACACGTTCTAATTTTAGATATAAAACCGAGCGACCGCTTATGGGATGAAAGCAAATTAACTCATGCACCAAATATAATACGAATGTTCATAACTGAACTACACAAAGCAAATTGCACGTGCTTTAACCTATATATAAATGTCCAAGAAAAATTGGAGTAAAATTTGTTTTGTTGCTATACCTGACATGCACATAGTAGTTAGCGTATATGGTATAGTATTTAACTCCAAATTTTATTTTAAGATTTCTTCACAAATAAATGTTTTAGCTTCACAAAGGAATTCCAATTCCAAGAGGTATTTTTAGCATCCTTTCACCGCTTAAGTCATATCTGACTATGAATGACATGTCCATTGGAGGGTCCATTGAACTCAGAGTTGTCACACGTTCATTTTCAGGTCACCTTAAGAATTTTAGGTTATGTTAGATTATGCTTGTAAATATCAATTTACTGGATATCCAAACCAACTAGTAGTACTCATACGATTGGCTAGTTTTGACCTTAAACTAATCGGATGGAGCCCAATGATCTTCTCATTTCTTTTTATTTACGTCCTGCAACGTTAAGTCATATCTAAGGGGTGGATTTTGCTCTATTTGCCTATTTTATTCCTTTATTCAAAAACGCAGGTTTTTAAGTTATAACCTAATTAGCCTAATTTCTTAGTTTTATAGTGCCTATAAATGCCTGTTTCATACGTTTGTGCCTGTTCTGCTTATTAGTGCCTAAAACTGCCTTCTTAGCGAATTTCTTCTGCTTGTAATTTGTGACAACAGCTTTTACATTTGTTAGTTTCAACGTGAAGTTTTCGGGGAAGAGAAATTTCTTACTGGTGCACATTGGATATACATAAAGGGGTTTATTAAGGAGACACATCTGTGCAAATTGACCCAAAACTTACAATAATACCAAATTTAGGTTTTCTTTTCTTAAAATTAATATAGACATACTTCAAAAATATAAAGTTTTTTTTTTCCTAGTGGTACTACATAAAACGTGACATGACTATTTAAATAACCCTACACCTGCATCGAAGCTGCTATTGCGTAATTTTAACCTCAGATTTCTCAGATTCCATATTTTCTACATTTTCCTAACTTCAAAATGTTCCACAGGATGCAGTTTTCTATTAATCTGTATGAAATTCTAAACATGTCTGTAAGGGCAACTGCATATAAAGTGTACCCATTTACATTTGTTGTGTTTTTGTTATTTGTTTTGAAAAGCATTATAATGCTTACTTCTTACTGAAAACGCTTAGGAAAATAAAAATTGTTAAATAGTTCTTACTTAGTGAAGTGGATTTATATGTATTTTAATTATAATACCTAATATTTTAAGTTGCTGTGGAGCCATTTATGAAATTTCGAATAAATGTAGAACTATTTCGCCTAGGGAACCGCAAAATAGTATGTGTTTAGCGAATTTGTTGCAGCATATGTTGCGATGAATGTCATTTTGTTATAGTGCATTTATAGTGCACTTTAGGAGCCATTTTACTAAAATTCTGTATTTCTAAGTGTTTACTTAGGAAATTTTAGTGCCTATTTAAGTACCTATTTTTAGTGCTTTTTACCTGCCTATTTCACACATTTTAGTGCCTATAGATCCACTCCCTCATATCAGACGATGCATGCAATGGATGAATGGTGCTGATATCCAGGATCAATGGAGCTTAGAGTTACCCGATATTCGTCTTTCAGAGTAAGGAAAAACCCTAGAAAAAGCTATCCAGATAATTCGCTCTGGTCAAATTTGTACTTGTAACCTCTTGAACGTGAGACAGACACGCTACTACCTACTCTACAGAGGTGGGCAGACCTATGATGCTCATTTAGAACATCTTCTACATAACATTTCGTATCATATTATACTGAAGGTAAATTAAAATTGCGTCAATAAAACGCAACAAGATATGTGTCATGTAGAATTTATTAGCTGGCATTTTGGTCACGACCAGGTGTGACAATATTGATGTCGCAGGTTGCGAATCAGGTCAGTCAGTGTCTACAATGCGGGCTCTATGTAGACAGATAGTAAACCTGTCACTAATCGATAATGTTTAAGTGGGTCTCCATGTAAACTCTTCTTTACAATATAATGTACATTTTAAGTTCTGGTCCAGCAGATGGAAAGTTAATCATTCCACCAATGACTTTTTCAGAAGATGGTGTCTCCTTACCAACTCCCTGAAGACGCCCAGCGAAGTTACACCAAGGTTGGGGCACCATGGCCATTGGGCCCTTAATCTATACTTTATGGTATTAAAGCCGGCCGTAAACTTTAAGGTTTTTCCCTCTTTCTGTACCTCATATTTACAATATGTAGAACAGGCACTGTATTCCACGCAAAAATTCTATGACAGATTTGAAGTGTTGTGGGACTCACTGAATAACAAAGAAAATCAATTTAACAAAATGACGTGTGCACGTGCCTGTGTGTATGAACAGCACAACTAAGAAACGAAAACCCAGTTTAACTCCGAACTTGATATTTAAATTCAGCTCTTCTAAGGTTGCAACATGGAGATTTTCAAAAACCTTTCCCCATTCCTCACTCCCTTTACATGGAGAATTTTTAAAACATTTGATTTTCTCAAATTGGCTAACGGTTCTGATTGAATTATCATATGTATACCATATTTCATAACAAATGAAATGCATATTTTGAACTTTCTGAGAATATCCTTTGAAGTCCTCCTCATTCTGGCTGATTTTTATTAAAAAAAAAAAGGCCCCAAAAATGTAGATCCTGTTAAAGCATAGAACTAACACCTTATCCACTTCTTTTAATGTATGTATGACAAATTTCATGAACATTTTAAAAAAAAATTACCTTTTTCTCTTTTTAGTGTATGAAATAGTGTAAGCCTTCCTAAATCCACAGAATGCTTAGTCAGCATCCACAAGGCATTTTGAAATTATCTGATCAATGGAAAGATAGATCCAGACTGAAAAATTGAATGCCATAGCCGGGATTTGAACCACGGATCTTCTGGTCCAGCCGCTCTAACCCTTGAGCTACTATGGCCAACGTGCCGACATGACATTAAATTCTCCAACTGACTGGTGTTTATCCCGGTAAACCACTAGGAGTTCTCATAAACACACGAGACAACTACCTTAATGACGACTTACTATACTGTAAGTACTTTAAGGCCCGGGCTTTATAGTTCGGACCACTATTAGGTACAACTGACTCGTGTTTATCCCGGTAAACCACTAGGAGTTCTCATAAACACATGAGACAACTACCTTAATGGTGACTTACTATGCTGTAAGTACTTTAAGGCCCGGGCTTTATAGTTCGGACCACTATTAGGTACAACTGACTCGTGTTTCTCCCGGTAAACCACTAGGAGTTCTCATAAACACATGAGACAACTACCTTAATGACGACTTACTATGCTGTAAGTACTTTAAGGCCCGGGCTTTATAGTTCGGACCACTATTAGGTCAATTAATTGTTATTTCACACTAGCCATGTGTAGGCTAAAGTATGGAAAGGTAGAGCCAGACTGAAAAATTCAATGTCATAGCTGGGATTTGAACCACGGATCATGTAAAAGAACAATTAATTTCCATTTATTCACCTAATAGTGGTTAACTATAAAGCCCGGACCTTAAAGTACTTACAGCATAGTAAGTCACCATTAAGGTAGTTGTCTCATATGTTTATGAGAACTTCTATTGGTTTACCGGGAAAAACACGAGTCAGTTGGAGAATTTAATGTCATGTCGACACGTTGGCCATAGTAGCTCAAGGGCTAGAGCGGCTGGACGGAGACCAGAAGATCTGTGGTTCAAATCCCGGCTATGGCACTGAAATTTTCAGTCTGGCTCTACCCTTTCATTTTCAGAAGAATCAAAATTTTCTCTTTTTAGTCTATAAAATAGTGTAAGCCTTCCTGAATCCAAAGAATACTTAGTCAGCATCCACAAGGCATTTTGAAATTATCTAATCTAGTTTGAAAGTTACGTGAATGCCTTAAACTACGAATAAACCATATGTACATACTTCAGGTTTCTTCTTCTAGAAATGCGTGTTTCTCAACAATTAGTACTAATAACTGAATACTTTTTTCCATTTAAAACAGGAAATAACAAATGCCGTGTTACATTCCGAGGTAGTCGGAAGATCGCTGCCAAGGCCCGAAGCCGTGGCAAATGAGCGGATACATTTGGGAGGGTGACCATGGAGGTTTGCGTTTCGTTTTGCTCGTGGAGGTGCAAATGCTAAAATAAGACAGTGGGGGCGAGAGAAAAGAAAATAACCGGAGGTATACATCTGCGAACTTCCACATCTCACATGTACAACAAGATGTTCGGACAGAACGAGGGAAACAATTTCACCGAGTTATTTGGGATGCATTAGTTTATCTTAAACGAGCTGTCAAATATGAGTATAGGTGAAGCATAAGCTGCTGAACTTTATTTAATAAGACATTATGTATACACAAAAGGCAGAATCCTCAGTGCTGCAATTCATTTATAGCATGAGAGGGGCAATTTGCTGAAATACTTGAGCGATTTTTACTCCAGAGCCTTTAATGTTTCTGGGTTTCTATGCATAGAGAGCATCCTTAACTAACTCCGACGCAAGAAGTCATCAGGAATTAGATCTAGGCAGTATGGGTATGAAGCAATGAGTCCAACACGTATCACTGAAAGAGGTCCTTAACTTAGAAAATTAGGAACCTTCCATTTCCAGAGACTGGTTGCCCCATCTTGCCGTACTGGTTTTTTTTTTTTTTTTTTTTTAATATTTAACATCCTTTTAACCGCTTAGGTAATGTTAGACGATGAATGAAATGGGTGAAATTATAGTAAATGAGTACAGGGTCCATAGAGCTTAGTCACTAGATATTCATGTTTCAGGACAAGGAAAAACCTCCAACGTTAAGTCATAACGGACGAGAATACAGTAACGTTGCAATGAGCACAGCGTACACAGAGCTTAGAGTTACCATTTATCTTTCAGGATAAGGGAAAACCTCCAACGTTAAGTCATATTGGACGAAGAATAAAATGATGTTCAAATGAGTACAGGGTACATACAGTTTAGAGTTACCAGACATTCATCTTTCAGGATAAGGGAAAACCTCCAACGTTAAGTCATATTGGACGAAGAATAAAATGATGTTCAAATGAGTACAGGGTACATACAGTTTAGAGTTACCAGACATTCATCTTTCAGGATAAGGGAAAACCTCCAACGTTAAGTCATATTGGACGAAGAATAAAATGATGTTCAAATGAGTACAGGGTACACAGAGCTTAGAGTTACCAGACATTCATCTTTCAGGATAAGGGAAAACCTCCAACATTAAGTCATATTGGACGATGAATGAAATGATGTTCAAATGAGTACAGAGCACATAGAGCTTAGAGTTACCAGACATTCATCTTTCAGGATAAGGGAAAACCTCCAACGTTAAGTCATATCGGACGATGAATGAAATTATGTTCAAATGTTTCCAGGGTCCATAAAGCTTAGAGTTATCTGACACTTATTTTTCAGGATAAAGGTGAACTCCGAAAAACCCCTTATCACGCGAGATTCGAATCTGGGACCTCTTAAACGTACGACAGACACACTGCGACCTACGCTGCAGAGACGGGCACTACAATGTTCATATTGTCTTGCTCAGGTTGACACCAGAAACAGCTGCACCAAATCCAAATAAGATTTATGGGTTATTGTCTTTTCCACATAGAAGAAAGGTCCATTGCGGCCCACTCCACACCATATATTAAATTTTGGACCTGATCTTTCAATTTCGTGTGGAAATAGTGCAGTTGTGCGTGTTTACTCGCCTTTAACGATAGTACCCTCATCTGTAAACATAATTTGTGTAAGAAACAGTCATTTTAAATCTGTTGGTGCATCATGGATGCATAATTGAAACGAGCCTCATAATTCTCACCATGTAAGGCTTGTAGACGTTGTAAGTGAACTGACTACAGTTTCAAGTGGTTTAGAACAACAGGCTGACATATATGGTACATTCATCTCTGATGGCAGTCGGTTTAAACTTTACTGGACTCCTTGCTATAGCTTCTCTTACTAGACTTTGTCTGTCACCTCCTGGATGCATTAATAACACAGAATCTAGTACTTCAAATATGTATTTGGTATCACATTATTATGGAATTGTTTTTAGGTACGTTATGTGCATGATACATCAAATTCTTTTAGCCCTCTTTTAAGACTCTCAAATATAGCAGACCGAAAACATATACCCGCCCATTTTAATTATCTCCGATTTTTATTTTGTTTTATTTGGCCTTTCATATTAAGCCTTGCTTATTACCAAATATAGAAATGCCCATTCTTTACATATAGTATAACCAGCAGTTAAGATTTCTAGAATCACATCATTGCCATTGCGTTATGGCTTTCTTGCAGTTTAGTTTTTTTATAATGGTGAAGCAAAATGAACTTCAACTTTACCAAGCTATACATAGGGAGTCTGAAAAGTTTCCGACCTAATAAAAATACAATACAATATTTCAGAATTTTATTTTTCACCATAGTCTCAATAACTCTACACAGTTCTCCCAGCTATACTCCCGTCTCTGCAACCCATCTGAATAGTACTCGGCGTTTTTCTCTGCGAAATTTCACGAAACTGATTGCCTCTTTATTTGACGAAAATCTCGGTCCTCCAAGCGCAATTTTCAGATGAGGGAACAAAAAGATGTACCTTGGAGCTAGATCTGGTGAGTCAAGCAGTTCAAACCGTAATTCGTGGATTTTCGCCATTGCAACCGCTGAGATGTGAGATAGTGCGTTGTCTTGGTGAAACAGGATTTTCTTTTTCTGCAAATGTGGCCGTTTTTCCGCAAGTTCTACCTTCAACTTGTCAAGTAAAGATGCGTAGTATGCTGTTGTAGTGGTGTTTCCTTTTCGAAGATAATCGATTAAAATAACTCTACGAATATACCAAAAAAACAGTCGCCATCAATTTCCCAGCCGAAAAAAAACAGCTTTTGCTTTATTTTGGAGCCGGTTCCCACTTTGCAGTCAACTGTTTGGACTGTATTTTTGTGTCGGGCGTATAATGGTGTATCCAAGTTTCACCTACAGTAATTAATCTGCACCCAAACTCGGATTTATTGCGTCTAAACAGTGCCAACAGAGCATTCGAAATGTTCATTCGAACACGTTTTTGGTCTAACGTGAGCAAACGCGGCACCCAAAGCGCGGATAGCTTTCTCATGTCTAAATGTTGATTTAATATGTGACAAACACGTTCTTTTGACATGTTCATAGCCTCTGCTATCTCTCTAACTTTAAATCGGCGGTAGTCTAGCACCATTTAGTGAATTTTGGCGATGTTTTCGTCGGTTGCAGTTTTCGGAGCCCCGAACGTTCATCGTCTCCCAAGCTCTTACGCCCACGTTTCAATTCAGCTACCCAAAATTTCACTGTGGTAAATGATGGTGCGGAGTCTCCATACACAGAATCTAATTCATCTTTTATTTATGTAGGCGTATTGCCTATCAAAAACAAGTATTTAATGTCAGTTCGATACTCGATTTTGTCCATTTTCATAAAACCACTTACATCAACTTACTCACACGACTGTTACATAATTGAGCGTCCAAAATGGCTGAAACTTTGGTGAGTAACTGTCAACAGATGGACAACGAAATTCACTGGCTTTTGTTTACGAGTGCTGCCATCTACGTTGAGGTCGGAAACTTTTCAGACCACCCTCGTATTATCAGAAACATCCCTGTTACACTCACATGACTTTTTCTACCTAATATATTTAGTTTATTTGTATATTATTTCTATAAGCTGCTTTTAAGAAGCTTCTTTCTCTCTGATTATCCTTAACAGAGATAGCTTCATTGTGGTTTTAGGTGCTGTAATGTTTTAAGCCCCGAACAAAAACAAGCACTTTTAGAAACAGTTCGGTGTGTGTATATATTTGAACAGCGTAACTCAAAACCGGAAAGATGTTTAAACACCAAACTTGGATTCTTTTGAAAGGGTAGAGCCAGACTGAAAAAATCAATGCCATAGCCGGGATTTGAACCACGGAAAGTACTTACAACATAGTAAGTCGCCATTAAGGTAGTTGTCTCATGTGTTTATGGGAACTCTTAAGCCCGATTTCACCAACAGATGTTAAGACTTAACACGAGTTTAGCAATAGTTAAAACAAAAATTGCATTTCACCATCAGGTGTTAGTGTAACACTCGTGTTAAATCTCTTGTTAAACTAACACGCCAAATTTCTGATGTTAAGTGCTTAACAATTGTAAATAGTCAAGATGGCAAGCATAAACTCAGCTGTTGATGACGATTTGCTATATTTAAGACCGTCAAAATGGCATTCGTAATAGCGTACGCCCTATGAGGAGAAATGATTTTGAGGAGCTATCAGACGGAGGTATAGACTGTCGAAACAAGTTGCTATGAAGGTTACTGCGGAAGTACAAAAGAGGTTAGAACATGCATCGAAAGGAATATGGCGATCTCGCCTTTGTATCAAGTATTAATAAATATTAAAAGCAGAAGCATTATTAACAGTGAAGTATTCTTCATATTTGAGTTTGATTTATGAGTCACTATGTTTACACCCAAACTTCACTTACTTGTTGTTGTATAGTTGAAACGTTTTCAAGATCATTCGATCTCATCCTCAGCTGTTTGGTGACTAAATGAACATTCCTCTTCTTCCACTACTACGGAGCTCCGATCACTCTGCCATCTGGTGCTAGGGGCACTAAGTTTTAATACTTCATTTAATGCCGGGATTTCAAAATTTATAACTTTATCACGGTTTTTGTTTATGGATATTTTTTCCCAAATATCCAATTCTATGGGTATACTTAAAGATTTTAACAGTTTAATGTTGTGGCCAATGTTGTGGTTTTCTGTCCAAAAATGGTGTGAAACTGCAGATTTTTCTGTTTGTTTCAACTTAATGTTCCTCTGGTGTTCTTTTTGCCTGGTTAACAAGTTTCTCTTAGTTTTCCCTATGTAGCTTTTTTCACAGCTTTCACAATTAATCTGATAAATTCCTGATTTCAAATTGTTGGGGATTGTATTTTTCGGTGGTTTATTTAGCAGGTTCCTCAGACTGAATTTGTTTTGGGGTGCTAGTTTTAAGTTTAGTCTTTTGAAGATTCGTTCAAATTTTCTAAAAGCCCATGGATGGTAAGTGAATTTTCTGTATTGCCAATTTGTGTTATTAAGTGGTGTGAGAGTGGTATTTTTTGATATTATCTTCAGTTTTTCTTTCCTCTTCATCATGTTCCTTATGATGGCTGGGTTGAATCCATTTAATACCGCTATGTCTTTTATGTGTTGTTGTTCTTTCAAAAATTCAAAATTATTTCAAAAAAATATCCCACTGAGTAAGGATGAATTTTTGAAAGAACAACAACACATAAAAGACATAGCGGTATTAAATGGATTCAACCCAGCCATCATAAGGAACATGATGAAGAGAAAAGAAAAACTGAAGATAATATCAGTTTCACACCATTTTTGGACAGAAAACCACAACATTGGCCACAACATTAAACTGCTAAAATCTTTAAGTACACCCATAGAATTGGATATTTTGGAAAAAATATCCATAAACAAAAACCGTGATAAAGTTATAAATTTTGAAATCCCGGCATTAAATGAAGTATTAAAACTTAGTGCCCCTAGCACCAGATGGAAGAGTGATCGGAGCTCCGTAGTAGTGGAAGAAGAGGAAGGTTCATTTAGTCACCAAACAGCTGAGGATGAGATCGAATGATCTTGAAAACGTTTCAATTATACAACAACAAGTAAGTGAAGTTTGAGTGTAAACATAGTGACTCATAAATCAAACTCAAGTATTAATAACTTTACGATTTTATAATTCACTGAATTATGTGGATAACACACTGTTCACCTCCCGTCTTGAAAAGTTAAAGTCACTCGTCACTTGTACTTCTTCGCACCTCATTTTAAATTTACGTAATACGTTTCGTTTGTAGTAATGACACGTGCATTTGAATTAAGTTTGTTTCCAATTTTTCCCCGTGTGACACCTTTCTCTTTTGCATTCACCGCATCCGTCCTATTTTCCACTATATCCTTATAGTTCGTCACCAATTCAATTAACAATCCTTTCTCCATTTATGAGAAATTTGTTTCATGGCTTTTGTTTATGATTTTGTTTATCCACCATTTTTTTAGCTGTGTGCAGACTGCGGTGCAGACGAAAATGAAAATAAAAGGGCATCTTACTACGTTCAGAAAATAATACCACTCATCCACAGCCTTCTAAAGCTGTAATATTTACAAGTTTCTTGGCGTTATCACGTGTTTGTTAACATTTTCATAAAACAGATTGGTGAAATGCAGAAATTGTTACCACTATTAAAATTGTTACGTTACATTTGTTAACGTCGATTTTAACATATGTTGGTGAAATCGGGCCCTAGTGGTTTACCGGAAAAAAACATGAGTCAGTTGGAGAATTTAATGTCATGTTGGCACGTTGGCCATAATAGCTTAATGGTTTAGAGCGGCTGGACGGAGACCAAAATTCCGTGGTTCAAATCCCGGCTATGGCATTGAATTTTTCAATCTGGCTCTATCCTTTCATAGTGCGTCCTGCACACGGCTAGTGTGAAAGAACAATTAATTTCCATTGGATTCCGTTGTCCATCAATGGAACATTTGTCAATGTACATCTGGGAATGTGCTCAGAAGTCCTCTTCACTCTGAATCACTTTTGCATAGAGACAGTAAAAAAAAGTTATTTTTTTTCCTTATTCACAAAGTTTAGTTCTCATTAAATTACAGTTTTAAGATGAAATAATTTTTTTCGTGGCTTTATACGCTTCCGTGATATTCTTTGGTGGTTCAAATTTTCAAATACCTATACTCCCTTCTCCCTCTTTTAGCCAAAGAGAAGGTAATTCCAAATCTATTCCATATCAATCCGCTTACGTTTAGTTCATTCCCCTATTCCCTTTGGAACTAAAAGAAAATGGGCTGCAAGAGAATTTTAGCAAAACTTAACATGCACTACAAGAATAATGCGTATTCGTAAGAATATTTTATAGAAACAATATAAAAATAAACGAAGCTAATGGAGAAAGTCGTCTGAAATAAACAAATGTTATTTTTTCGATATAGCTATAAAACAGGGATAGAGGAAATCGCCCAAAAACCAGTGAATTAAATGTCACTATTTTTCCAGAATATGAGTAACAATGGAACAGCGGTAATGTTTAAACAACTGACAAATGCATCAAAATTTAAATAATAAAATACGTCAATATTTTCTAAAGGCGCAACGTAATATTTTAAATAAATTATTTATTTTAAAGAGTTGTGCATTTTTTGTGCAATACCCGTTTTTACATGTCCTAATGTTTACAGATTATGTAAAAACAGGCAATCCGTTTTAAATGAAGGCTATGACAGTATATTTATGTACTAAATGTATGGCTTTTACAATAATATCGTTTTAACAATTCTTGAGAAATAGATTTTTAAAAACACGATATTTTAAGTGTAAAGGGTAGTTTGCGAGGAACAAATGTACTTTAAAATCTTTGCATTGCATCGTGGGAAGGTGTTGAACTTAACTATAAAGATATTTATTGTGAATTTTCACTTCCATTGTGTTGTTCTCTCTCTGTTACCGAGCGGGATGGCTAAGACAGTTTCGTCTATGGCCGGCATTCGGGAGACCAGGGTTCGATTCCCGTGGCCGACCTACCTGACCCATGGTTTTTTCGCGGGTTTCCCCGGGTCGCTGTGTAAATGTTGGGTAGGTTAAATACATCCCCGAATTTCCTGTCCCTTAATTTCATCTCAATTATCATTTCACATCATCTCTCATCTGGTGGGCTCTTTTAGGGTAAAAGTGTTGGCGGGAGTCTCGGCGGTGCATGGCGGGATGATATGCTCTGAGAAAAGCTACTTCCTCCTCCAGTAGGTCGGTTGCCGGTCTCCGCTCCTCTGCTGGGACCATTGGGACTCGGCTGCTAGGCTCGTTGCCGTCCCGCAGTAGGGGAGCGAGCTCGTTGTCCTGGCCTGTCGGGGGAAGTCTATCTAAGCAAACTGTAGGGACCCTGCCCTCTGTACTGTCGTGACTCCATGGGTCGACCACCCTCTGTCTCCTTCACCTCATCCTTCCTCCCGGGGGTGCCCCACTTGGGGGCATAGGAACAATGGACCCAGCATGGTGGCCTACGTACCAAATTCCCTCCATAATGAAATCCTAATCTCTCTCTCTCTCTCTCTCTCTCTCTCTCTCTCTCTCTCTCTCTCTCTCTCTCTCTCTCTCTCTCTCTCTCTCTCTCTCTGTGGCTCTTTCGCCCAAAATACCTTGGGGGGAGGGATTCAGGCCCCTACAAAACCCCACGAGATACTTGTTACAGTGATTGAAATGCTCTCTTAAGCTGCTTGTTGCCATTAGATAAGTCTTACATAAAAATAAGTGGAACGGAAGGATGATTTTTAGCATTTCTTGAGTCACAGCTCAATTACAGCTAGCAGTGCTTCTGTCGGGATGTACCAATTTATTTTTACGATGCTGAAGGCTTCATATCTTAGAAGAGAGAGAGGATGTATTAAAATGTTTACACATTCGCTAATAAAAACAGCTTGAAGGCACAAGCACCCAACGAAATCTTCAGCCAAACGTGCCAATAAATTAGAAACTGGGCTATGAGGGATGTTAATGAACCTAACGTCGCAGCTGAGAAATAAACCGCCACAGATAATGTCTACATTTATCTTCTCGGAACCTTGTTTTCACTTTCTAGCCAAACCATGTGCTACTGTTTTCATTCCAGAGTTCAGAAAAACTAACTTAAATCTTACAATTTATGTATTATTGTTACACACTTTTATTTCCTTTTGCCTGTTTTGACTTCGGTCATTGACCATTTAGCCGCCCAATATTTGTTGTCACAAAGAACCAACATGTTTGGACCAAATTACGTTCTAAGCCATAGCAGCAGTTCTAAAGGTAGTTCTCCAAGAGTTGATCATTTGTAAAGTATTTGGAGTTTTTCAGATTCCAACAGCAATATTAAAAAAAGAAAGAAAGAGAGGGAGGGAGGGAGGGAGGGAGGAAGGAAGAAATAAAGAAAGAGAAAGAAGATAGGAAGGAAAGAAGGAAAGAAGGAAAAAAGAAAAAAAGAAAACAGAAAAGAAGGAAGGAAAGATAGAAAGATAGAAGGAAAGAAAGGAGGAAGGGAAGAAAGAAAGAAAGAAAAAAAGAAAGAAAGAAAGAAAGAAAGAAAGAAAGAAAGAAAGAAAGAAAGAAAGAAAGAAAGAAAGAAAGAAAGAAAGAAAGAAAGAAAGAAAGAAAGAAAGAAAGAAAGAAAGAAAGAAAGAAAGAAAGAAAGAAAGAAAGAAAGAAAGAAAGAAAGAAAGAAAGAAAGAAAGAAAGAAAGAAAGAAAGAAAGAAAGAAAGAAAGAAAGAAAGAAAGAAAGAAAGAAAGAAAGAAAGAAAGAAAGAAAGAAAGAAAGAAAGAAAGAAAGAAAGAAAGAAAGAAAGAAAGAAAGAAAGAAAGAAAGGGAAAAAATAGTCCGTTGAGAACTAAACTGGTATTTAAACTTTCGTGTCGCATTTCCCAAAAATATTTTCACGAAGCCACTACCGTTTACATGGAACAGTAAACCAAATTTGTTATTTTTTTAAAAAATGTTTCTGGCCGTGCCATGGCGAGTGGTTAGACCACTTGGCTCTCACCTAGGCGGCCCGGGTTCGATCCCAGGAGACCGCAAAGTGGAATTTGTGGTGGACAACATGGCGCTGGGATGGGTTTCCTCCGGGTTCTCCGGTTTCCCCGCCAAATCATTCCACCAATTGCTTCATGATTCATCTCTTCATCATCCCAGGCGTTGGGCCGACCCCTGAACCTTGGTATCTCAGGTCAAATGCTTCGGCTGCCTCGCTCTGAGAGAACCCAAGCGACTCCTAGCACCAGCATTGCTGAGGAAGGGAGAAAAAGTGTTTAACGATTTGATGAAAACGCCACATGTTCAAGATATTTTCTTGATAAATGAAATGTATATCCCGAATATTCTGTGGATGTTTTCACAAGTCTTCTTCATTCTGAATGACGTTTGCATAACTAATTAACCATAACACATACACAAACTCTTACTATATAAAAAGTAGATCTCATGAAAACACAAATTTATGTCAAATACAACTTTTTGAGAAAAAATAATATCAGAATTGTTCCTTGTTATTCTCCTGAACATTTTAATACTTATATTTTTCTCAAATAGGAAGTTCTTAATCACTCTTTTATACCCTAGACATGCAAACACGTGGAGTAATGGAAGGCAGTTCTCTCTTTTCAGTTTTATTATTGTTTTAGACTTGATGCGAAACTTGGATCATGGTATAAAATATCAATCTGATAGAGTCAACATGAAAAATTCAATGTCATGGCAGGGATTTGAACCACAGATCTCCTGGTTAACTCTAGCAGAAATCTTAGCCTATATACGGCTAGTGTGAAGAAATGATTAATTTCCATCATTTAATTAAAATATCAATGTGATATTTACCTAGGCGAATGAATCAGTTTTACTGACCGCGGGACTAGACGAAAACTGACCGCTGAGTCATTCTATTTGTTAATTTAATATCTTGAGTGACCAGCAAAAATAGTTTTCAGGGTCCTAGAATTTAAAAAAAAAATTGTTGTATTCGCATGACTTTCTCTGCTTTCTCCTTACAAAAGCTTATTCTTTCTTGTCTACTGGTAGTTCGAGAAAAAGTTTAATTACAAAATTACACATTTGGTTGTAGATATCGAGACACCCTAGGCTAAATTGGTAAACTGTGTACCTACCAATCTCCAGTAACAATACGTCTATCTTCTAATAGTTTAGCAACAATATGACCCTTTTTAGAAAAGAAATAGCAAAGTGTTTTTACCAGTACTGCGCTTTCGTTGGACCTTGGTAGACTTAGGTTCCGTCCGAAAGCGCCATTGAGTCGATTGAATTTTCTTTTCAAGATTATAAGAATAAATTCAATATTCATCCAGTAACAATATTCCAAAGCAAACTTTAAGTGCCATTTTGCAATTTTTCCAGTTTTCCTGAGCCAATCAAAGCGTTCTTGTTTTTCGAATCATTTTAAGGTGAATTCATCGACATCGAAGTCTTCTCACGTCTAAGAATTGATTTAAAATATGGAAACGTAGAGTCAGACTGAAAAATTCAATGCCATAGCCGGGATTTGAACCACGGATCTTCTGGTTTCCGTCCAGCCGCACTACCATTGTGCTACTATGGCCAACGTGCCGATATGACATTAAATTCTCAAACTGACTCGCCATTAAAGTAGTTGTCTCATGTGTTTATGAGAACTCCTAGTGGTTTACTATAAAGCCCGGGTCTTAAAGTACTTACAGCATAGTAAGTCGTCATTAAGGTAGTTGTCTCTTGTGTTTATGAGAACTCCTGGTGGTTTATCGGATAAAACACGAGTCAGTTGTACCTAATAGTGGTCCGAACTATAAAGCCCTGGTCTTAAAGTACTTACAGCATAGTAAGTCGGCATTAAGGTAGTTGTCTCTTGTGTTTATGAGAACTCCTAGTGGTTTATCGGATAAAACACGAGTCAGTTGTACCTAATAGTGGTCCGAACTATAAAGCCCGGGTCTTAAAGTACTTACAGCATAGTAAGTCGTCATTAAGGTAGTTGTCTCTTGTGTTTATGAGAACTCCTGGTGGTTTATCGGATAAAACACGAGTCAGTTGTACCTAATAGTGGTCCGAACTATAAAGCCCTGGTCTTAAAGTACTTACAGCATAGTAAGTCGGCATTAAGGTAGTTGTCTCTTGTGTTTATGAGAACTCCTAGTGGTTTACCGGGATAAACACGAGTCAGTTGTACCTAATAGTGGTCCGAACTATAAAGCCCGGGCCTTAAAGTACTTACAGCATAGTAAGTCGCCATTAAGGTAGTTGTCTCATGTGTTTATGAGAACTCCTAGTGCTTTACCGGGATAAACAGGAGCCAGTTGTACCTAATAGTGGTCCGAACTATAAAGCCCGGGTCTTAAAGTACTTACAGCATAGTAAGTCGCCATTAAGGTAGTTGTCTCTTGTGTTTATGAGAACTCTTAGTGGTTTACCGGGATAAACACGGGTCAGTTGTACCTAATAGTGGTCCGAACTATAAAGCCCGGGCCTTAAAGTACTTACAGTATAGTAAGTCGCCATTAAGGTAGTTGTCTTATGTGTTTATGAGAACTCCTAGTAGTTTACCGGGATAAACACGAGTCAGTTGTACCTAATAGTGCTCCGAACTATAAAGCCCGGGCCTTAAAGTACTTACAGCATAGTAAGTCGTCATTAAGGAAGTTGTCTCATATGTTTATGAGAACGCCTAGTGGTTTACCGGGAAAAACACGAGTCAGTTGTACCTAATAGTGGTCCGAACTATAAAGCCGGGGCCTGAAAGTACTTGCAGCATAGTAAGTCGCCATTAAGGTAGTTGTCTCTTGTGTTTATGAGAACTCTTAGTGGTTTACCGGGATAAACACGAGTCAGTTGTATCTAATAGTGGTCCGAACTATAAAGCCCGGGCCTTAAAGTACTTACAGTATAGTAAGTCGCCATTAAGGTAGTTGTCTTATGTGTTTATGAGAACTCCTAGTAGTTTACCGGGATAAACACGAGTCAGTTGTACCTAATAGTGCTCCGAACTATAAAGCCCGGGCCTTAAAGTACTTACAGCATAGTAAGTCGCCATTAAGGTAGTTGTCTCATGTGTTTATGAGAACTCCTAGTGGTTTACCGGGATAAACACGAGTCAGTTGTACCTAATAGTGGTCCGAACTATAAAGCCCGGACCTTAAAGTACTTACAGCATAGTAAGTCGTCATTAAGGTAGTTGTCTCATATGTTTATGAGAACGCCTAGTGGTTTACCGGGAAAAACACGAGTCAGTTGTACCTAATAGTGGTCCGAACTATAAAGCCCGGGTCTTAAAGTACTTACAGCATAGTAAGTCGCCATTAAGGTAGTTGTCTCATGTGTTTATGAGAACTCCTAAGTGGTTTACCGGGAAAATATGAGTCAGTTGGAGAATTTAATGTCATATCGGCACGTTGGCCATAGTAGCTCAATGGTAGTGCGGCTGGACGGAAACCAGAAGATCCGTGGTTCAAATCCCGGCTATGGCATTGAATTTTTCAGTCTGACTCTACGTTTCCACAATTTAGCCTACACACGGCCAGTGTGAAAGAATAATTAATTTCCATGATTTAAAATAGTTTTAATCTGACTCATGCCATATACAATGCCTTCTTCTTCAACTTCCTTACTTTTTCCACTAACGTGTTGTTAGGGGATTCTTGTTCCTCTATCGCTTATGCCTTTAGGCGTCGGGTTGAGGGACATAAACCCTGGATCAGATAGAGAACACAGGATGGGTGATCAGCCCGATGTCTGGTAAGAGAGTGAGAGAAGTAGATGACAGAATAAGGGCGAAATGAATGAAAGGAAAGATGATAACGCAGCAATTGGTGGAATAAGATGGCGGGGGAAACTGAAGATCCCGGAGAAAATCCGCCCCAGTGCCGTGTTCTTATTATACCACAAATCTCACATGCGTACGCCTGGGATTGAACCCCGGCCGTCTTGGCGAGAGTCAAGAGGTCTAATCGCTCGGCCACGGTGCGGCGTAATATGCCATGTCGCACAAATAAATCATAAGGTGGTCGATCTTCTCCAAATATTGCTCGAACAATGGCTAACAGCAGTTCTTGGTCGTTTTTCACCAAATTCATCACTTCGTAAGAAGAAATCATCTCTTTTGAATGCGCTGTATTCCAATAATAAAGTGTTTCCATGGGACTTCTTCGCCAAATGCATGTAAAAGCTGATCTTCATCATAGATGAAAATGATTTAATATCGCAAAAAATATATATATATATTTCTTGAGGATAAATTGTTACAAAAATACATTTACAGTTTATAATTTGTTTTTGAAACAACCAGAAGAGCGAGAAAAAGTCCTATATGCTGGTGTTGAATATTGGTAGTTAAATAATGTGACGTAGACGTTTTTATTTTTTCAACACTGATACATTTCTGCATCGTGTATAACCCTTATTTAGGTAGGATAATAATAAAACGTTCTTCTCAATTTCTACATGAAAGTTAACACCTTATAAGTGTTTTTTGTGTGTATTAAGTCATATCGGACTGTGAATGAATTGGGTGAAAATGAGTCCAGGGTCCATGGAGCTTACAGTTACCCGACATTCCTCTTGAAGGATAAGGGAAACCCCAGGAAAAACCTTATCCGGGTAACTCACCCTTACCGAGATTCGAACTGGAGACGTCTTGAACGTGAGGCAGACGCGCTACCATCTACGCCTCCGAGGTGGGCTATAACTGTAGTACAGCAGTAAATTTTGAAAACACTTAGATAAAACTGCAAGATCTAAAAATTCTGCGGATGTTCAAGAATACCGTTCTCAGTTAAGCATTTACCGTACTGTAGTCCTGCAGTGCATTTTTCTACTGACATTAATGCAGCAACGATTTATCATCTCTTTGCGAAATGACCACCAGAGTGACCTCACTGTTGAAACAAAAGAACACCACACATCGTCTTCTTGCCGTTCTTTATATCTGTTGCATCTTGGTATGCGAAGTTTTTACACGACACGAATTACCGGAATAAATTTGTCTTCTTTATTTTCTTTCCTAAGAAAGTCTATTGCTAGGCTAACTATGTGACTTGGTGTGTGTTGAAGTACGTACTATTTCAGAGAATCTCAAAATACTCCCAAAGTAAAGTGTAGGCGTTTCTTCTAGTGCAGTTTTATCAAATGATTTACTGTTCTTTTTACCTTTCCCTACACAGTAATTATATAAGGTACTCCGTTCCACACAAAAGTTGGACACTGAAATCTCACCAGAAATGCACGTTTTAAATCCCTCTGAATTCCAAAAACTAAAGACAAATATTAATATATATTTTTATTGTTTACTTTCTCTACAAACAGCATATTATGTAGATAGGTACTGTCGTTCTAGGGGTAAATGCTAGCCTTCAGGTCCTGGGTTCAAATGTAGAGGAGAGTGATGAATTTTTCTCAGGCGTAGGTAATAATTCCTTCGCAAGGAAAGTAAAACTGGTAGTTTCATAGATCTTTGACTTAAATACGAAATTGTATATCTAACTGCCTTTTCTTGTTTATATGTCGACTTCACATAAACACACACAGGCTCGCGCACTAGCTTTAATATTCTATTATATACATTCCATATTCCTAGTGGAAACGCGATACCTATTTTTGTTCGTTGTAGTTCCAGTATTAGACCTCATGGCCTTTTACGATCTCAATATACCATTTTTAGACCGTCGATAGTAAAAATGGACCTTTTAATAGTTCAAAAGAAGAAAATTCTTACGCTCAGTGGTCAAAAGCTTCTAACACGTCGCTAATACCAACTTTGGTTTGTTGTGACAATCGCCTCATTCAAAAAGGCCGTGAGTTAAGGAATTCTTGTATAAAATGGTGACTTATTTGAATGTAAATGTGGGCTATATTGAACCTGTTGAATTTTAAAAGCAGTAGAGAGAGTGAGATTAGAATAACTGTTATCCAATACGACCCCCGTATGGGTGGAGGGATCCGTCCCCTTCAGCTGTCGTGCTGCGGGCGCTGCGGGCCCCTAGCACTCGTGGTACCTCTGACGTTACTAGAGGAACCTCGGGCCGAACTGGCGAGCCCCTCCCTGTTAGGAGTTCTTCAGATTGGGTTGGACTCGAGAGGGCAGTGGAGAAAATGGACTTATCATATGAGTACATTAACGTCAGGTAAAAATAAAATGGCGGATTCTTGTGCCTAGAGCAGGGGTTGGCTGACAAAAATTATGAAAAAATTAGAGACACGTCTCACCCTGTATAGTCAGACATATTATTAAACAACGGTTTATCTACATTTTTGCCTAAACTACGTCTCGTATATCTCAATTAACATGCATAAGAGCTTTTGCCATTTATGTGATAACATTAAAACGCCCAGCAAATGATTAAAACTGCCTTAAAATGCTAAATCAAGCACGAGAACTCGCGAGGTGGCAAAGGCATAGCGCCAGGCATTCAAGTCGTACTACTGAACCCAGAACGTGCTTTCAGATAAGTTTCGAAATAGCTCAATAGTATTATGACGTCTCCTATGCCCTAAACCCCCCCCCCCCCGCGCATGACACAGGTTTGAATCTCAGTGGCCGCGCCGTGGCTCAGTGGTTAGACCGCTTGGCTCTCACATTCTTTGAATCTCAGCATTGTAAATAGTTTCTTTTTTTTTTATGTTCATCAATACTTGGAAACCAAATTCACAATAATTTAATTATGAAGTCTCTGAGGGCGTGCATTACCCTAGAAGGTCATCAGTCGAGCACTTGCTTCGTTAGAGGAGTCGTGTTCCAGGAATAGAAAAAGGGTCACTCCAGCGCCACAAAACCTACCAATTTGAAACACGTTTTTAGTAGCGCAATAATTCTATGTCTGCAAAAATTGTGTTTAACTTCCACTTTAAACTCTGATATTGTAATTTCCTTGTTTTCTGTGTTCAACTGTCTATAAATGATGCTTATTTCAATTGCACCTACTGCAGTAAACCCGCATACCAGTGTTAAATTGATTGGGTTCTAATTGGAGCTATGAGTGAATGGATTTTGGTGGTTGTGGGCTACTCAGTCGTATTGATAGCAATTTTTTTGTTGTAGAATTATTTAGTTTAATTCCTACTAAGTTTGCTTATCGACTTGGATCGGTGACCACCTGTTAGTAAAATTCCTAATATAAATTCAATTTTACTTGAAACCCTGGATTACTTGTTTAAAGTTACTTCCGCGCGGTTTCTATTTCTTCTTTATACGGCGAGTACTTTGCTCTAATAAAGTTCTAATGCTGCTTGCACTTACGCTGGTTGCGCTATTCTTAACTTCCCTACATTTGTAACAGTACTTTTGGGTTATGTTTGAAGTATAAAAATGTTATAAATTTATAAAAAAAATGATTATGTAAATATATTTAATAATTTAAATATGTAAAATGTATGTAATTGTGTGATTGGTCAAAGTAATAATTGTATGACGTAATATCACATAATGTTGTGACGTGGTATTAAATCGGCCAATCACAAAATTAAGATAGGAGTAACGATAGTTACGAAAAATCAATAATCTTGGTAGAGAGAGATTTTTGTTGTAATGGTGGAGTGTGATGAATAGTGGTGCAAGATCAAGAACATTTAAGTAATAGTTTGAATCTGTATAAATACGGGGGCTATCCAGAAAGTAGATTACGTTTTCGTCTGTTTCCGCTAGGGGCGGGGCTAGCGCGGCCATCTTGGGGTCAGAGCGTTGCGCAGCTCAGTCGGCATCTAGCCGTGCTAGTGAGAGGTTCGTGCTGTGCTCCGTTCAGATACTGTGACGGTTTGAAATGTCTGCGTTAATTGAAAATCCCGCGAGCTGCGAGGTGCGTGCAGTAATAAGGTTTCTGACTGTAAAAAACTGTAAACCGATAGAAATCTATCGGCAGCTTTGTGAAGTGTATGGGGACAACATTATCACTGAAGGTGGAGTGCGTCAGTGGGTCATCAGATTTAAAAATGGCCGAACCAATGTTCACGACGAAGATCGAAGTGGGAGACCCAGCATAGTGACTGCCGAACTTATCGAAAAAGTCGATGCTAAAGTCCGTGAAAATCGAAGGTTCACAATAACGGAACTTTGAGTTTTCCACAAATTTCGCGAAGTTTTTTGCACGAAATCATCAGCGAAAAGCTTGGTTACCACAAGTTTTGTGCAAGATGGATTCCAAAAATCTTGACAGAGGACCACAAAAATCAGCGAATGGCTGCAGCGTTGAACTTTTTGGACGTTTACCATAAGGATGGTGACTCTTTACTCGATCGCATCGTTACTGGTGACGAAACATGGGTGAAACACGTGAACTGTGAAACGAAATTGCAATCAATGCAGTGGGGGCACACAAGTTCTCCCCAAAAACCCAAGAAATGCATGCAAACAATGTCGGCAAGGAATATGATGGCGACTGTTTTTTGGGACAGAAAAGGTGTGATTTTGGTGGACTTCCTGGAAAGAGGCACTACAATAAACTCTCAAAGGTATTGCCAAACTCTCCAAAAACTCAGAAGAGCCATTCAAAACAAGCGCAGAGGAATGTTGAGCTCTAAGATCTTGTTGATTCACGACAACGCCCGGCCCCACACGGCAAATGTCACTCGTGAAGTTCTTGAATCTTTTAAGTGGAAGTTGTTTCCTCATCCGCCGTACAGTCCCGACCTGGCACCGAGCGACTTCCACCTATTCCCAGCAATGAAGAAGTGGCTGGCTATGCAGCGTTTTGATGACGACGCACAGCTGCAAGAAGAGGTAACGAAGTGGTTGAAGGCGCAGGCGGCCGAATTTTTCGACGAAGGAATTTCCAAGCTCGTACATCGCTACGATAAATGCCTTAATTTGAATGGTGACTATGTCGAAAAGTAGTATTTGAGTGTGGCTTTCATCTGTATATAATAAAATTTGTTTCCTATACTTTGTTTACTTTTTATTCCAAAACGTAATCTACTTTCTGGATAGCCCTCGTATAACCAACTAAGAATTTATCTATATGTTGGAAGTGACTGGGAAAGGAAGTTCAAGCAAAATGTAATCTAAATAATACAATTAAATAGTTATAGAATCTGACTTCTCCGAAACTTTATTCCGAACCACGCCTGAAAAACAGATGTCTCATGACTCTTATTTAGAATAAGATGATACAATTGGTGACTAGAGGAAATAGATAGCCGCATAAACTTACACGAGAAGAGAAAGAATTGTGCGTCTAACGTGTCCCAATTTGCGCCCGAACGTGTGGCTGATGAAGATGGAGACAAATTAACAACGAATGGTCATAATTTCCTGTCCCACATTACAGACTTATAAATCTTCGCTTCTCTTCTTAATGCGCATGAACACGTCCTTCCTGTCGTAGTATAACCTTTTAAGTAAGTTTGTCTTACTTCACGATTCAGTTCGAACCTTATTCTCTCTAACTCTACCACATGGCCAAACTAGCTCACCCTTCTCAAATCTTACATTATTATTGGTTTCTCATTTATTTTGAATTTTCGCATTGGTTTGCAAAACTCATCTAACTCATTGACGTTCAGCCCACCCTAAGTTGGGGAACGCCTACCCTGAGTTGTTTGTAACGGTATATATCTCGTTATCAAATCAGTGACGTAAATCTTTTCAGCGTTCATGCTCAACTAAATTTTGAAAGTCCTTTGTCCCAAAACATTTTTTGCTGAAAGTATACTATAGTTCTCAGACATTGAACTTTTCCTAGCACAAAGAGTAACGGTCCTTCCTTCCTGTCTCTCCGGCGTGTACAGATTTTCACAAGAATATTTATATTTCTTGCCTGGATGCTAGTATATATTAAATTATATTCTTCCCTCTTTATTCTTTAAGTCAACCGCTATTTTAATCATTGCTCTATCCATTCTAATTTCATATTATTATAACAAGATTTTTATATTAGTTAAGCAAAGCATTTTTATTAATTTATCTTCTTTTTTAATTACTGATTTCGAATAATTCGCCGCCTCCTAATCGCTGCCTGATACTGCGGTTACGCTACCTATAGGTGCACTTAAACATCTACCTACTTGTAGTTCACCAATAAACATAAAGAAGTCATAAAACAAAACAAAACTATTAAAAATAAAAATAATGAACAGTTTTCAGAATAATAATTGCAAATTGTGAGTATTACACGGTAAATGAATTAATATACCTATGCAGGGGATTCGAACCACCTTCACAACAGACAGATGACATGGTAGTTCTGCGCTCGTTCTAACTGAGCTACTTAGTAACGTGTGAGATAAACATTCCGTCTAACATATAGTATTCGCTGGTTCCAGTGAACATTTGAAGACGTGCAACCGTCAACTGTCTAATTACGAATATACTACAGGCGATGTGATAACATCTACATTAGTACTAATTTTATCAAGTGTTTAACATCAATGTTAAATATGCGGGTAGAACCTAGTAATGGGATCGATGTTTTCATGTAGGAGTATAAAATGCGGAATGCATAAAACTAGAGAATAAGGGGCAGTCGACTCGCCTGGTATGAATATATAATATATCTATAAACATTCAGGGCTGTCTACCTGCATGATGTATGGGTTAAAAGGGTATTATTTTGTTTTGTAGGCTCGGCCTGCAGCGTCGTTTCGGAATCACACCTGCTGACAAAGCAAAATCTTCCTTTTAACTCTTCTTTCATAAATATTTCTGCACTTCTTTCTTAAACATCCAAAATTCCTGTTTTCTTGTAGAGATCCTTTTTCGAGGTATAGGTTGGGCAGTTTGTTGCTAGTTCTTTTGGTATCGATAACTGAACATCCTGTATCTGAGTTATTAATATTTCCTTCTTATAACTCTTTCCTCTCTACTTATTTTTTCTCGTATAGATTCCTACTTTAATATCATAGATCATATCGGTGGCATTTCCTTTTGGAACAATTCCACATTGAGCGTGATGTTGATTTGTTTGCTACTTGTGTAACTTTGGGTTTGTTAACGTTGGATGCTTTTACACTACTTTCAGAAGGAAGGATGAAGAATAACACTCCCATCTCAAGCCGGTAAGCGAACCCGAGACCTCTAGATGCAAGCAGAGGCAGTCACTAAGTTCTGGGTGTAATGCGGTGCTTCTTCTACCTTAAGTAAGCGGTAGCTATCGAAGAGCTGCGGCTGCTTCACAGAATGTAGGACGTTGATTTAAGCAGGGTTTTTATCTAGGAAGTTCTTCTTTAACTGTTTTTATGGCAACATGTGCAGGGACAGCTACCTAATTTATAGCTGGAATACATTGCTCTTATGTAGCATGTTACATATTGCAAGAACTGGAGTGCAAGGAACTCTTACTTCACCGCAGCGGAATACATATTTCGACAAGAGTTTACGACTTGTGCAAATGTCTGCTACAAAAAAGTCGAGATCATGTGTCATATCCATTATTCACGAGTATAACTGTCTAAAAGAATGGACATTCCTTATAAAAGCTGCACACTTTTAATACAGAACTACCATGTTAACACAGTATCAATTAATCTATTAGTTGTTCAGTTATGAAGCCTGGAACTTAAATATTTGTAGCATATAAGTCGCCACAAATGGAGCGTATCTCATTGTATATGAGACCTGTTGGTCTACAGGGAAACATACGAGTCAATTGGAGAATTTAATGTCATCTTAGCATGTTGGCTATAGTAGCTCAATGGTTAACAGCAATCGGACGGAGACCGGGAGAGAGATCCCTAGTTCAAATCTTGGCTATGGCATTGAATTTTTCAGTCTGACACTACCTTATGAAATTAAGAATATTATAAATTAAATTAAGTAACGTAGGATTAGGATAACTAAGGAGGAGATTCGGCACCGAAACCTGTGGTTCATTGTTCCTAAGCCCCAAATGGGTCATCCCCAGAAGGAAGGATGATGTGAGATGATATCGAAATTAAGGTTTGCCAGAAGTAAAGAATCATGATGGATGTCAAAGGAATGTTGGTTCTTTGTGACAATACGGGCAAGGCCAGTTGAGTCCAGCAGTTGTGGGGGAATGTTGTTATAACAAAAGCAATGTAAGAAACAGTGTCCTTAGAAGATTTCTAAAGGGGCTCACTTGACTTGTATGAATAGGGTATTCTTTGAACCATTCATAATGGCGACAAAACAGCTACAAAGGGATCTTTGGTTGAAAAGGAGTTTTCAGAGTGAAAGTGATACACCCACGCGCATCTGTGGTCATTCAGAAGAGTCTTCGGCGTCAGGCCGATTAGAACAGTCTGAGGCGTGAGGGCGATTAGGGCAGTCCTCTTGTTCTGTCTTGGATATTTGTCGGTTCATATATACGTGAAGAACGAATAAAGTTTATCGAGTAATAAACATTCTGCCGTCAGTAACTCTAAACAGAGATTGGTAACCCTTGGTCGGAAACTTCAATTTCGATGTTTTAAAAAAATAAGCGGGTAAATAAATAAGTTGGAAACGGGCATTCCAGTGTCATTAAAATCTCCTTCTCACATACATCCACGCATACACTGTGAGAAACCTCATTGTTTTATCCTGAGCTAAACAAAGGTGCTTCAAACTGTATTGTCAAGTGGAATATTGCTCGCCAACTTATTTGCCTGCCATAAACATTATTGTATCAGAGAGAAGACAGAGGGTGGCCGACTAAGGAGCCACGACAGTGCAGAGGGCCCGCCGTGGTCCAGAAAGGTCCACCAATTCGGCCTGGAGAGCAGAAACCGCTCTATCGAAGGAGGAAGTGTTTACCGGGAGCATATCATCTTGCCAGGGCGCCGGGGTAGCGCGGTGGTTTCGTTCGCGGCTCCCGTTCTAAGGGTCCCGAGTTCGATTCGCGGCTCTGGGGTTGGCGATTTTAAGTCGGCCCTATCCACGCCATCACCTCTGTCTAGCACACGTGAAGTATCCCCTATGCCCAACGTGGTTCGGAGTCCACGGTAAAAGCTGTAGGTCCTCTCACCTCACCGCCATCTTCACTATCACCCTATCATCGGAGGTAATGGACACCGCCCTCTGGGTGCCTCCACCTGAGAAATGGGTCCGGTCATCACTTGGTGGGGTGAGGTTACCCCGAAGGCCAAGGTTGCCATGTGGGGAGTGTTAGTAACTAACTAACTAACTCATCTTGCCATGTAGCGCCGAGACAGCCATCGACACTTCTACCCTGAAAAAGACCATCAGATGAGAGACGATGTGAAATGATAAATGAGATGAAATGGACGTACAGGAAATATGCAGCAGCTTTCGCCTGGCGACCCGAGAAAACTCGAAAAAAAACGTGGGTCAGGTAGATTAGCCAGGAGAATCGAACCGGGGCCTCCCGAATCTAAGAAATGTAGGAATTCACATTTCAGGATTTCCAAATATTTTAGCTAAAAGCATTTGTTTAACAGTAACAACAGAAATCATAGATTATCATTAATGGAACCTTACATAATTCTGAATATGGCCATACAAGTTAGAAATGAATCTAATGCAATGGAATTCTAACGCTTATTTCATGACATGATAAATAAGTACCTTAAAGTATTGCATAATATACACATACGCTTCAAAACCAAATAGATTAAATATTTGATTCTCACCTAGGTACATTAGTTACATCATTTGTTATTGCTTAAGTTCTAGTCTAACATAAAATCTCTAATAGGATGCTGTAGCTCTTATTAAATATTCTCCTTCTAAAGTTAACTGCCTACATTTACTGACTCCAGCACATACAACACCAGGTTGTTTTGGTGTTCATAATAATTTTTACCGTATCACATTATCTTTATTTACCATGTTATTGGGTCATACGCTGTGGACTGGAGCAAGGAGCTCTGGTTCCCAGTCACGGAATGCGTCTGAAATCAATCCCATGCTGCGGATCGGATTTAAAATGTTTAATATAGGAACGGTGTTTACTCAGTATAGTGAAATGAGGAACCGCGATAGGCGGCAAAGCGATATATGGTGGGGGGTGTGTGATAAACTTCCTATATGGATTAGAACGGTGGTGTCATTGAGGGGAAACAGGGTGGTTACCTTTTCCCCCTCCTAGTTAACCTTCGCAGGTGACGTAATAGATACAGGGGCGAGGAAGAGCGTGCGGAAGATTCAGTGACGGGTTGTTAAACTATTTGTTCATATTTTTATGTATATAATGTGTACTGAATACCATTGTGAATTATACTTTTATAGCTACATGTTAATAATTATTAGTTCATAATTTAAGTGAAGTTCTTATTCTTTCTGGCTATCAATTTATCGATGTCAGGCTCTGTAACGGAACATGTTGACGGTCCGCCGTTTACTTGCATTTGTTTTAAAACACAAAGGGGTGTAGACGTACCGCAATAGCCAATGCCAGTCAGTTGTTATTCTGTACCTCCGCGCCACTAAGCGAAAAACTGAAGAAGGAGAAAAGGAGGGGAGTCACCCTCAGTAACACCCCAATGGTACCTCTGGCACGATACGTGGGCGTGAGGTTGACAGTTGAATTTGTGGCCCTAAGCCTGTCAGGACAATTATTTTCATAGACTTTATTATTATTAATTATTATTATTATTATTATTATTATTATTATTATTATTATTATTATTATTATTATTATTATTATTATTATTATTATTATTATTATTATTATTATTATTATTATTATTATTATTATTATTATTATTATTATTATTATTATTATTATTATTATTATTATTATTATTATTATTATTATTATTATTATTATTATTATTATTATTATTATTATTATTATTATTATTATTATTATTATTATTATTATTATTATTATTATTATTATTATTATTATTATTATTATTATTATTATTATTATTATTATTATTATTATTATTATTATTATTATTATTATTATTATTATTATTATTATTATTATTATTATTATTATTATTATTATTATTATTATTATTATTATTATTATTATTATTATTATTATTATTATTATTATTATTATTATTATTATTATTATTATTATTATTATTATTATTATTATTATTATTATTATTATTATTATTATTATTATTATTATTATTATTATTATTATTATTATTATTATTATTATTATTATTATTATTATTATTATTATTATTATTATTATTATTATTATTATTATTATTATTATTATTATTATTATTATTATTATTATTATTATTATTATTATTATTATTATTATTATTATTATTATTATTATTATTATTATTATTATTATTATTATTATTATTATTATTATTATTATTATTATTATTATTATTATTATTATTATTATTATTATGATTATGATTATGATTATGATTATGATTATTATTATTATTATTATTATTATTATTATTATTATTATTATTATTATTATTATTATTATTATTATTATTATTATTATTATTATTATTATTATTATTATTATTATTATTATTATTATTATTATTATTATTATTATTATTATTATTATTATTATTATTATTATTATTATTATTATTATTTTATTATTATTATTTATTATTATTATTATTATTTTATTATTATTGTTTTATGTTTGTGGCGATTTACTATCGTAGGTACTTGAGTCCCAGGCTTCATCATTTAACTCTTATTATTTTAGTTAATTGATGGAAATTAATCATTTCTTCACACTAGCCGTATATTGCTAAGGTTTCTGTAAGTCGCCACAAACGGTATATCTCGAATGCGAGAGCCCCTAGTGGTTTACCGGGAAAATATTTATGAGTCAATTGGAGAATTTAATGTCCGGACGGTACGTTGGCCATGGTAACTCAATGGATAAAGCGACTGGACGGAAACCAGGAGATCCGTGGTTCAAATCCCATTAACTAACTAAAATGCCGAATGATTTCTTAATATCTTCCCGTGAACGTCACTTTAGATACAAAACTAGATCTGATTCAGTTTATTTTGAGTCCCTGAGTTCTGTAAAGGCAATTAGTGATCCTTGGGCTACAGAAAGTTGAAATATCTATACCCCTGTAACCTGGCCTGGCCGCTCACTTTTACTTTTGGCATAATTACAGAAAACAAGGTCTTCAAGCACCACATAAGATCAGAAGTTACCACTGGGAATGTGAAGGAACAATATTTTCAGAATTTAATGCCCAAAACTATTTAAGTTTTCATAATCTGAAATGGTTTTCTTTATGTAAATGAAAAGGTTGCATTACTTTAAACCTCAGAGAAATGCTAAATAATTTAAAGTACTACATAGAAATATAATCATTATACCTGAGCTAAATTCAGAGAACTCATTTACAATACGCTTCAAACCGTGAGGGAACAGCTACGACCAGATGAGGTGGGATTACGGTTAGGATATCATTAAGGAGGGAATTCCGTACGTAGGCCACCATGCTGGGGCCATTGTTCCTATGCCCCCAAGTGCGGCACCCCCTGGCAGGAAGGATGAGGCGAAGGAGACAGAGGGCGGCCGACCCAAGGAGCCACGACAGTACAGAGGGCAGGGTCCCGAACAGTTTCCCCGACAGCCAGGACAACGAACTCGCTCCCCTACAGCCAAGCCCTAAAGGTCCCAGGCAGGCGATCCGAGCCTCAAAGGTCCCTGGCAGGCGATCCGAGCCCCAAAGGTCCCTGGGTGGCGATCCGAGCTCCCAAAGATCCCAGGAAGGCGATCCGAGCCTCAAAGGTCCCAGGAAGGCGATCCGAGCCTCAAAGGTCCCTGGGTGGCGGACAGAGCCCCAAAGATTCCAGGCAGGCGATCCGAGCTCCCAAAGGTTCCAGGCAGGCGATCCGAGCCCCAAAGATTCCAGGCAGGCGATCCGAGCTCCCAAAGGTTCCAGGCAGGCGATCCGAGCTCCCAAAGATTCCAGGCAGGCGATCCGAGCTCCCAAAGGTTCCAGGCAGGCGATCCGAGCTCCCAAAGATTCCAGGCAGGCGATCCGAGCTCCCAAAGGTCCCAGGCAGGCGATCCGAGCTCCCAAAGGTCCCTGGGTGGCGATCCGAGCTCCCAAAGGTCCCAGGCAGGCGATCCGAGCCTCAAAGGTCCCTGGGTGGCGGTCCGAGCCCCAAAGATCCCAGGCAGGCGATCCGAGCTCCCAAAGGTCCCAGGAAGGCGATCCGAGCCTCAAAGGTCCCTGGGTGGCGGACAGAGCCCCAAAGATTCCAGGCAGGCGATCCGAGCTCCCAAAGGTCCCAGGCAGGCGATCCGAGCTCCCAAAGGTCCCAGGCAGGCGATCCGAGCTCGGAAAGGTCCCAGGCAGGCGATCCGAGCTCCCAAAGGTCCCAGGCAGGCGATCCGAGCCCCAAAGGTCCCAGGCAGGCGATCCGAGCCTCAAAGGACCCAGGCAGGCGATCCGAGCTCCCAAAGGTCCCTGGGTGGCGATCCGAGCTCCCAAAGGTCCCAGGCAGGCGATCCGAGCCCCAAAGGTTTCTGGGTGGCGATCCGAGCCCCAAAGGTCCCAGGCAGGCGATTCGAGCCCCAAAGGTTCCAGGCAGGCGATCCGAGCCCCAAAGGTTCCTGGGTGGCGATCCGAGCCCCAAAGGTCCCAGGCAGGCGATCCGAGCCCCAAAGGTTCCTGGGTGGCGATCCGAGCCCCAAAGGTTCCTAGCAGGCGATTCGAGCCCCAAAGGTTCCTGGGTGGCGATCCGAGCTCCAAAGGTTCCTGGCAGGCGATCCGAGCCCCAAAGGTTCCTGGGTGGCGATCCGAGCCCCAAAGGTTCCTGGGTGGCGATCCGAGCCCCAAAGATCCCAGGCAGGCGATCCGAGCCCCAAAGGTTCCTGGGTGGCGATCCGAGCCCCAAAGGTTCCTGGGTGGCGATCCGAGCTCCCAAAGATCCCAGGCAGGCGATCCGAGCCCCAAAGGTTCCTGGGTGGCGATCCGAGCCCCAAAGGTCCCAGGCAGGCGATCCGAGCCCCAAAGGTTCCTGGGTGGCGGTCCGAGCCCCAAAGATCCCAGGCAGGCGATCCGAGCTCCCAAAGGTCCCAGGCAGGCGATCCGAGCCCCAAAGGTTCCTGGGTGGCGGTCCGAGCCCCAAAGGTTCCTGGGTGGCGATCCGAGCCCCAAAGGTTCCTGGGTGGCGATCCGAGCCCCAAAGATCCCAGGCAGGCGATCCGAGCCCCAAAGGTTCCTGGGTGGCGATCCGAGCCCCAAAGGTTCCTGGGTGGCGATCCGAGCTCCCAAAGATCCCAGGCAGGCGATCCGAGCCCCAAAGGTTCCTGGGTGGCGATCCGAGCCCCAAAGGTCCCAGGCAGGCGATCCGAGCCCCAAAGGTTCCTGGGTGGCGGTCCGAGCCCCAAAGATCCCAGGCAGGCGATCCGAGCTCCCAAAGGTCCCAGGCAGGCGATCCGAGCCCCAAAGGTTCCTGGGTGGCGGTCCGAGCTCCCAAAGGTTCCTGGGTGGCGATCCGAGCTCCCAAAGGTTCCTGGGTGGCGATCCGAGCTCCCAAAGGTCCCAGGCAGGCGATCCGAGCTCCCAAAGGTTCCTGGGTGGCGATCCGAGCTCCCAAAGGTTCCTGGGTGGCGATCCGAGCTCCCAAAGGTCCCAGGCAGGCGATCCGAGCCCCAAAGGTTCCTGGGTGGCGGTCCGAGCCCCAAAGATCCCAGGCAGGCGATCCGAGCTCCCAAAGGTCCCAGGCAGGCGGTCCGAGCCCCAAAGGTCCCAGGCAGGCGATCCGAGCTCCCAAAGGTCCCAGGCAGGCGATCCGAGCTCCCAAAGGTCCCAGGCAGGCGATCCGAGCTCCAAAGGTCCCAGGCAGGCGATCCGAGCCCCAAAGGTCCCAGGCAAGCGATCCGAGCCCCAAAGGTCCCAGGCAAGCGATCCGAGCCCCAAAGGTCCCAGGCAGGCGATCCGAGCCCCAAAGGTCCCAGGCAGGCGATCCGAGCTCCAAAGGTCCCAGGCAGGCGGTCCGAGCTCCAAAGGTCCCAGGCAGGCGGTCCGAGCTCCAAAGGTCCCAGGCAGGCGATCCGAGCTCCCAAAGGTCCCAGGCAGGCGATCCGAGCCTCAAAGGTCCCAGGCAGGCGATCCGAGCCCCAAAGGTCCCAGGCAGGCTTTCCGAGCCCCAAAGGTCCCAGGCAGGCGATCCGAGCTCCAAAGGTCCCAGGCAGGCGATCCGAGCCCCAAAGGTCCCAGGCAGGCAATCCGAGCCCCAAAGGTCCCAGGCAGGCGATCCGAGCCCCAAAGGTTCCAGGCAGGCGGTCCGAGCTCCAAAGGTCCCAGGCAGGCGATCCGAGCCCCAAAGGTCCCAGGCAGGCAATCCGAGCTCCAAAGGTCCCAGGCAGGCGATCCGAGCCCCAAAGGTCCCAGGCAGGCGGTCCGAGCTCCAAAGGTCCCAGGCAGGCGGTCCGAGCTCCAAAGCTCCCAGGCAGGCGATCCGAGCCTCAAAGGTCCTTGGGTGGCGGTCCGAGCCCCAAAGGTCCCTGGCAGGTGGTCCGAAGTGGTCCCAACAGAGGAACGGAGACAAGCAACCGACCTACCGGAGGAGGAAGTACTTTTCCTCAGAGCATATCATCCTGCCATGCACCACCGAGACTCCCGCCGACACTTCTACCCTGAAAGAGACCACCAGATGAGAGATATGATATGAAATGATAATGGAGATAAAATGGAGGGGCACGAAATTCGGGGAATGTAATTAACCTACCCGGCATACGCCTAGTGGCCCGGGAAAACCCCCCAAAAAACCTTGGATCAGGTAGGTCGGCCACGGGAATCGAAACCCGACCTCCCAAAATCGGACCACAGACGAAACCGCCTGAGCCATTCCGCTTGGTAGATGAAGTGGGAATTCATCAAAGTCACGTGAGCTAGTGGTTGGGTTGCATGTGAGCTACCATTAATGTTGCAATGCTTCAAGACTGGCACGTTGGCCAAATATTAATCTGATATATCATACCTGTAAATCAAATTGGATGAAATAAAAATATATTTATATGATGAACGTGTTACATGTGCTGAAATATTACGCCTATTAGAACAAGTAAGATGTGCGTTGAAAGTAACAAAAGTATTCTTGAACTGTTCACCGTTTAGAATTAACTCGCGTACTACTTTCCGTAATGGTTGCCTAGCTAGTACTGCAGTCCTGTGCCGTGGTGTAGTAGGCGTTGTGCTTAGGTTCCCTGCCACGGAATGCCACCCGGGATCGATCCCACCTGCCCGCCTCGGTAACGTAGATGGTAGCGTGTCTACCTCACGTTCGGGGTCCCGAGTTCGAATCTCGGTCAGGGTGAGTTACCTGGATAAGGTTTTCTCCGGGGTTTTCCCTTATCCTAAAAGACGAATGTGGGTAACTCTAGGCTCCATGTACCCTGGACTCATTTGAGCATCACTTCATCCATTCTATTCATCGACCGATATGACAACGTTAGAGGACGTAAATTAAAAAAAAAAGAAAATCTGGTCTAGAAAGCCAACTTTCTGACTGGGGGTGCGGTGATGCTGACCACATCTCCTCCCTGAATCGGTTGGAAGATCGCCCACCTCTACCTTGGCAGGCTCTGGCTCAGTTTGGGCTGTTACGCCTTAGGCTTACTTCAGGATGTATTGCATTCTAGTTAAATAAAAAAAAAGTCGATGCCTATATTTTGCTAGAAATAAATGTTTTGAGACACTCTGAATTAAAAGGTAAAGTGTTTTAGAAGAAGATATAATAACTGTTGAACACCGAAGTTGTTAGCTATCTAAAGTTCAGGTTTCACCCCACTCAATTGAAACATTTTCATTATTTCCGATTGGCCCTGAAGTGGCCCTAACGATTTGAATGAAAATGCAGCATGTTTGTGATATTTGTCACAATTTGAAACCTGGAATAACTTGGGAAGTGATCTTCTCAAATATAACTGTGTAAGAGATATATAAAATGTAATTATAATATGTAGATCCTAAAAGAAACGGTTTCTACCAAATGTTTCCGAGATGTAATTAGTTTAAATGTTGAAATACTTCTACTTCCTAAAGTGAGTTGCAGTGAACATTTGATGGAATGCAGTAGTACTTACGTTTACCCTATGATGGGAGGGAACGCCACTGACCCTCCACTTCCTAGGAGGAGATATGCTGACACAAGCAAACAGCATAGTGGAAGTAGGCCACGACAAAGAGGACACGATTTATAAATACTTCCCTACTAAATCCTTTTATTAAAAACAAAAAGTCAGTTTTTTAAAGACTACGCAGCATTGTCGATGTCAGGAAGAACACTCATCATAAATAACCAAAGAGGCTGGTAGAACATTTGACAGTAGATTATGTACAAGCAACAGATGGGAACCATCTTTTGTTTCTTTATTTTGGAACTCCTAAAGATTTGCACTATAAGTCACTGGCGGAATGTATCGTGTTTCTTCTACATTGCTTACTTCCTCATGCTCACACAAATTAAACAAAACTTGTCTTAAGTTTACATTACATTCCTACAAATTCTTCAGCAAAATTTATTTTTTTAAAAATAGTATTCCTTTATCTACTTAATGTTAATGGACGTAACAGATGTGGAAAAGGTTTTATTTCTGTTTCATTGTAAATAAAATAGGTTTAATCTGTTTAAGGGCTTCTCGCTATGTGATGGCTTTGACATTACGTTCTTTTGACGGCCAGGGAAGAAAGAAACAAACAAACAAAGGAAGGAAGGAAATAAATATATAATAGAACGACAGACGAGAGCACGAATGAATGAAAAAGAAATTATGACTTACCATTTCAAAAACTCAAAGTCAAATTTTAAACATTCAAACCAATGCAAACCTATTGTATCCCTCCACTTCTACTATGTTTCGTAAACGTGAATCAACAGAGTTGCCCGCCTCGGTAGCGTAGATGGCGGTGGCTAACCTCACGTTCAAGAGTCCCGAGTTCGAATATCGGTCAGGGTGAGTTAGCTACATAAGGTTTTTTCCGGGGTTTTCCCTTATCCTGAAAGTCTGGTAGGTAACTAAGCTCTATGGACCATGTACTCATTCGAACATCATTTCATTCACCGTCCGATATGGCTTAACTTTGGAGGTTTTCCCTTATACTAAAAGATGAATGTCTGGTAACTCTAAGCTCTAGGTACCCTGTACTCATTTGAACATCATTTGATTCATCGTTAGATATACTTAACGTTGGAGGTTTTCCCTTATCCTGAAAGATGAATGTCTGGTAACTCTAACCACTATGTACCTTGTACTCATTTGAACATCATTTCATTCATCGTCCGATATAACTTTACGTTGGAGGTTTTCCCTTATCCTGAAAGATGAATGTCTGGTAACTCTAAGCTCTATGTACCCTGTACTCATTTGAACATCATTTGATTCATCGTCCGATATAACTTAACGTTGGAGGTTTTCCCTTATCCTGAAAGATGAATGTCTGGTAACTCTAAGCTCTATGTACCCTGTACTCATTTGAACATCATTTCATTCATCGTCCGATATAACTTTACGTTGGAGGTTTTCCCTTATCCTGAAAGATGAATGTCTGGTAACTCTAAGCTCTATGTACCCTGTACTCATTTGAACATCATTTCATTCATCGTCCGATATAACTTAACGTTGGAGGTTTTCCCTTATCCTGAAAGATGAATGTCTGGTAACTCTAAGCTCTATGTACCTTGTACTCATTTGAACATCATTTCATTCATCGTCCGATATAACTTAACGTTGGAGGTTTTCCCTTATCCTGAAAGATGAATGTCTGGTAACTCTAAGCTCTATGTACCTTGTACTCATTTGAACATCATTTCATTCATCGTCCGATATAACTTAACGTTGGGGGTTTTCCCTTATCCTGAAAGATGAATGTCTGGTAACTCTAATCTCTATGTACCTTGTACTCATTTAAACATCATTTCATTCATCGTCCGATATAACTTAACGTTGGAGGTTTTCCCTTATCCTGAAAGATGTATGTCTGGTAACTCTAAGCTCTATGTACCCTGTACTCATTTGAACATAATTTCATTCATTGTTAGATATACTTAACGTTGGAGGTTTTCCCTTATCCTGAAATATGAATGTCTGGTAACTCTAAGCTTTATGTAGCCTGTACTCTTTTGAACATTATTTCATGGTATATATCGGCAGGCGCGAGAAATCATATATAACGTGATTGTAACAAACTGAAGGAAGAATGAATCAATATCCCTTTTGTCAAGCGGCTACAATGGTTAATTAATATTTGTCTAGCGTTTCATATCAGACATACAGCTCTATTTGTGTTACGTCACTAACTGTACGCCAGTTTACTAATGTTTGGCTCTTCTAGTAAACAAGATAACAAGGGAATACAACGCTCGTCAATGGAGGTCAATACGACTTACTCCCATTGCTTTTCTTCTTTTTTTTTTTTTTTTTTTTTTGCCACTTTACGCTTCCGCGCTTTACTTTTTTCTTTTTTTTCCTGTTGTTTTACACATATACACATTACACCCATGCCCAAGGCGGAACTCGACCCAGCGACCCTCAACGCAGGGCAACGTCAGACACACAATCTAGTGACCACAGCTACGTTCTGCCATGTCGCGTTTCCACAGTTGTGGCCTGACTGCTTATAAACAAAACAGCCTTTGGTTACGCTTTGCAGCTTAAGGCCCTCGACCCTAAAAGACTTAATTCGCCCAAGTATAGAAGATTTTGTTAGTCATATATTGACAAGTATGTAGTTGTGGATCACATAAACAGCGAAAGGAAGCAAGGACTACCTTAGTGCAGTTAAAGCAATTGCCAGGGCGGTTGTTCATATAAAGTGCGTGAATTAACGAGATGTCTCTTCTAAAGTCTGGAACCCTCCCTTCTTAGTACGCGTTTTTTTATTATTATTAAATTGATCGCCTAGGGACAACAAGCATGGTCATATTTCTGCTATAACCGTGCACAATAGAGAGTACATGACAGCAAAATACGCTGGAAGGCGGTGTTTTGTCTTATTTCTTGTTCACTTCCCGCTGATGTTTTGATAGACGGCAATTTGCGATAACTAACACCTTTATTTCACGTGTATTGTTGAGGGTTAGCTACACAGATCCTACGTTTACGTTTCCGTTGCCACTTTGCAGTAACTACTTCACTCCCCTTCTTATAAACATTCCTAGGCTACGCTTTGCAGCTTATCCCCGCAATCCCTTCGTCCTTGTGCATGTTGCTATGACGATGTTTGTTGCTTATATGCTTAGCTTTGCATTTGTAAAACAACTCGAGGAAGCAAGTATGGCATATGTAGGGAAACTGGGAAATCACCGGGAATCAAAATAAGAAACGTATGCTTTGTTTTAATTCAAGAATCTATAGAACGTTTGTTTTCCATGAAATCCTGATGTCATATTTTTTGTGGAATGGAATATATACTCTACTTACTATGTTAGTGGTAGATAAAGTAAGAAAACATATAAAATAAAAACTTTATGAATAATAATGAACCTAATCGAGCATCACGTTAGTCAAACATTACCTTAAGTAAACCATAAACAAAGTAGTCAAATGCCAACACAATTTCGTGGACAAGACGTTCGTACTTTGATCAGCCAAACAAAGGCATTGTAATCTCGTAGGCTCATAGCAATCAGAAACTCAAAATGATTTAACTACCATCAATCAAATTAAATACGTACTCACCCAAGAAGGAAGACCTCTTCCTGGACAAGACCGTTTTGTTTCTGTATCCTGATGCCCTGGGGCTGCATCAAGTCTATACGACCACACATACTATTAGGCAGTGCAATCTTAAATGCATACATGTCCGAAGCGAACTGGAACCTGCAATTCCCACGTCACGAAACATCAACGCACTAGTTTTAAAACATTTGACTGTCACCTCGTCTCCTGTACTCCCATATTCCTTTCCTCAAACATTCTACTATTAATGTGAGTGTATTTTGGATAATACACACATAGTTTGTATATTTTAAAATGTATTTAAATGTTAAATGTCATGATCTTACATTGGTCATACGTAACTGACATGCATTTGTCAGTGTTCAATTTGATGTTCATAGTTGCCATATTAAAAACAAAAAAGTTGCGATATGACTAGGGTGGGAACAATGTGTGTTGGTGGCGGTAATGACGTCATTTCCTTAACTTCTATGGTATGCATGCTACAACTAGCCATTTATACATCTCTTTGGAATGTTATACCTTATGACAACGTTATAGAATATTATATAATTTCTACAACAGCAATTAAATATAAAATAAAAGTACTTGCTTTTACATGTCAACATTTTTGGTACCCGATTTTATTTCATACGATATTTCTGCTGTCATTTGTTTAAGGGAAGCATTCTTCCGCAAAATGACAGGATACTAACGTTCGTTGTAAACAGCTAACATAATCTTTTTTGATTAAGTTGGTATCTTGATTAATCAATAATTGTGCCCAAAACTTGAGAAGTGCGTGTTATCGCAGATGACGATACGTCACTGACGTACGTACGTTTTTTTGATTGTTCTGTATCTGACACTACGCACGATGTTGAGTCATTAACCCCGCAAGGTCTTACAGAGATTCTCAGAGGACCTTGGCCTCCTCTGCACATGCGCGCGTGTCTCTTTCTCTCTCTTTCCCACCTTTCGCTTCCTCAGTTCACCGCATGTGATCAAGAGGGCGCCGACAAGGGTCACATTAGTATCCTTCCGCATCTCACGCAAAAAAATCGTAACACTATTATCAGGTGTACATCAGCTCCCGTGTTTTGTTTTTCCACACTGTCATTCTTTTGTTTATTCCTTCTCATTTATATCTTAGCCCACTCTGGACGTTTGCTTTCGTTGGCAAAATTAGCTACAACCCTTCTCCGTAGCGTACTGTTGTAGCGTCTCTGGCTCACATTTAAGAGGTTCCGAGGTCGAGTCTCGGTCAGTGGAGTTATCTGGAGAAACTTTTTCTCGAGGTTTTTCCTTATTCAGAAAAATGAATGTCTGGTAACCAGGGGTGGGTATTGACGATATACGATATTTTCCACGATATACTTCGATACTCGTTTCCGTCATTTCTACTTCTAGTTTCAATACAAAATAGAATGTTGGAAGAAATGTCTAAAGCCAATAAAATTAAACAGGTGCACATATTTAAGATACAAAAATTAAAACCATCAGAGTTCATATTTTTAAAGCAAAACAGTCTACTTTTATCATTTTTGTACAAAAACTTAAATCTTTCGAGTGAAGTCTATTTCTTTTTCTGTCACATATAAGTTCCCGTAGGGGAGGGGATCTGTCCCCTTCAGCTGCCGTGATGCGGGCGCTGCGGACCCCTAGCACTCGTGGTACCTTGACGTACTCGAGGAACCTCGGGCCGAACATTCGAGCCCCTCCCTGATACGAAGTTGTTCGGATTGGGTTGTACCCGAGGGGACAGTGGTTCCCGATACCCTTGGGAGATCGGGTACGTCTTCGGACGGGGTTGAGGGAAGCCATATATTCCCGCGTACTAGCCAGCATAGCTAGTAAAGTCTGTCTAGTGAACGGGAGTGCAGTTTTCCGCTCAAAGGAACCTGACCCTCCCGTCCACTAACGACCGTCATAAATCTGTCTCCACACTTCAGAAATGGAACACTGACGTTGAGGACCAATAGCAAACCTGATTTTCTGGAAATGACAGCCGCATGTTTACTCCACGTGGAGCCTCAGTTGCCAAAGTTACAACTTCCAGCTGATCTGTTTCATTACGTGCAGAAATTTGTTGTGTGTCACGATGTGGAGACCGTAGGAGGGAAATGTAGTGGTAAATGCAAATGAAGTAGTAGATAACTTTCAGTCAAGTGAAAAGAATCAAAGTGATGACAGCGTGAATAACTGGGCCGAGTTATATTACTGGAAAAGCCTTAAAAAAAAAAAAAAAAAAAAAAAAAAAGTTATAACGGGAACTGTTTCTAAGCAAATTCAAGCGCTTGTTTTGAACACATATAAATATATGCTGACAAATAATCTTGGTAAGGGGTCATGCAATGAACCTGATGATAAATTCTGGGTATTCACAGAAATACAGTAAGAAATATTGTGACGAAAGGAATACCAAAGGCGCCGATCAAAGGTGAAAACAAAATGAAACGTTTCTCTAAAGTAGATAATTTTACATGCGATTTAATTCGCCGAGAAATTTATAGATTCTATGCAAAAGGGAGAGTGCCCACCTTAGACGAATTGGTTGCACATTTGTAATAAATTTGTGATTTTCCTTATGGGCACTGCACTCTGCGCGGCCTCCTAAAGAAGCTGGGTTTCAAATTCCGCACTTTGAATAAGTTAAGGGTTATTATGGAATCCAGTAGAATTGTAGCTTGGCGATATATATATATGTGTGTGTGTGTGTGTGTGTGTGTGTGTGTGTGTGTGTGTGTGTGCGCGTGTGTGTGTGCGTCAAAACTAAGGAAGTTTTGCAGTAATGGACATAAGATAATTTATTTAGATGAAATCTCGTACGATACCCATGACTTATCGAGAAAGGTGGCAACCTTGCAGAAAGATCTGGGAGCAGGAGGGTCGGGGGTTGTAAAACGATTATGACGGTTCGTCAAAGGCAGCGGCCGAAGTGCACACGAGTTAACTAAACAGACTTTAGAAGGTGTGCTAGATCACCAGGCGGCCCCACCGAGGTCAATCGGTAGCCTTCCTATTTTGGAGTTGGCGCGCGTAAGTAGCGTATTCACTTGCATCCCGTCTTGAGTCCCTCGGACCAGATAGGGGGGGGGCCGTTGTTACTCTCCAGGTCTTGCCCTATGGAAAGCCCCACGGAGGCGCTGGACGCGCTTTCGCGAGAGCTCGGTGACTCCCTGGTCGTCAGAGGGCGGGGGGGGGGGGCGTCAGTCTTCACTCTATGAGGATCTCTTTCAGAGATAACTATTGCCGGTGGAATACATAAATACTTAACGTCTACTTACTTTTTAGTTCTGGGAGTGTTGTTTTTGTTTTACAATAATCCAGTGTAATAGAAAGAGGAGTTGGCAAATCACCGATGAGATATGCAGTGATTTCTTCTTGAGAAGTGTTAACTGACAGTTGACACACGATTATTTTCTTGTACGAGGGCTATCCAGAAAGTAGATTACGTTTTGGAATAAAAAGTAAACAAAGTATAGGAAACAAATTTTATTATATACAGATGAAAGCCACACTCAAATACTACTTTTCGACATAGTCACCATTCAAATTAAGGCATTTATCGTAGCGATGTACGAGCTTGGAAATTCCTTCGTCGAAAAATTCGGCCGCCTGCGCCTTCAACCACTTCGTTACCTCTTCTTGCAGCTGTGCCTCGTCATCAAAACGCTGCATAGCCAGCCACTTCTTCATTGCTGGGAATAGGTGGAAGTCGCTCGGTGCCAGGTCGGGAATGTACGGCGGATGAGGAAACAACTCCCACTTAAAAGATTCAAGAACTTCACGAGTGACATTTGCCGTGTGGGGCCGGGCGTTGTCGTGAATCAACAAGATCTTAGAGCTCAACATTCCTCTGCGCTTGTTTTGAATGGCTCTTCTGAGTTTTTGGAGAGTTTGGCAATACCTTTGAGAGTTTATTGTAGTGCCTCTTTCCAGGAAGTCCACCAAAATCACACCTTTTCTGTCCCAAAAAGCAGTCGCCATCATCTTCCTTGCCGACATTGTTTGCATGCATTTCTTGGGTTTTTGGGGAGAACTTGTGTGCCCCCACTGCATTGATTGCAATTTCGTTTCACAGTTCACGTGTTTCACCCATGTTTCGTCACCAGTAACGATGCGATCGAGTAAAGAGTCACCATCCTTATGGTAAACGTCCAAAAAGTTCAACGCTGCAGCCATTCGCTGATTTTTGTGGTCTTCTGTCAAGATTTTTGGAATCCATCTTGCACAAAAGTTGTGGTAACCAAGCTTTTCGCTGATGATTTCGTGCAACAAACTTCGCGAAATTTGTGGAAAACTCAAAGAAAGTTCCGTTATTGTGAACCTTCGATTTTCACGGACTTTAGCATCGACTTTTTCGACAAGTTCGGCAGTCACTATGCTGGGTCTCCCACTTCGATCTTCGTCGTGAACATTGGTTCGGCCATTTTTAAATCTGATGAGCCACTGACGCACTCCACCTTCAGTGATAATGTTGTCCCCATACACTTCACAAAGCTGCCGATAGATTTCTATCGGTTTACAGTTTTTTGCAGTCAGAAACCTTATTACTGCACGCACCTCGCAGCTCGCGGGATTTTCAATTAACGCAGACATTTTAAACCGTCACAGTATCTGAACGGAGCACAGCACGAACCTCTCACTAGCACGGCTAGATGCCGACTGAGCTGCGCAACGCTCTGACCCCAAGATGGCCGCGCTAGCCCCGCCCCTAGCGGAAACAGACGAAAACGTAATCTACTTTCTGGATAGCCCTCGTATAATGTTTCTGTGCAGGTACCATATTCCTGACAAATTCTCGGGATTTGCAATGTTCTATTTACGTCAATGCCATTTCGTGATTATAAAATAAAGTTTGTAGAATCACCACCGAAATATCGAAAAAGTATCCACTGAATTTTTTGAGGTATCTTTCGATGAGTAGCAATATACCGCAAGTATCGAGGACCCATCCTTAGAGGTAACCCTAAACTCTGTGTACCCTGTTCTCATTTGAACACCATTTCATTCATCGTCCGATATGACTTAACGTTGGAGGTTTTCTCTTATCCTGAAAGATGAATGTCTGGTAACTCTAAGCTCTATGTATCCTGTACTCATTTGAACATCATTTCATTCATCGTCCGATATGACTTAACGTTGGAGGTTTTCTCTTATCTTGAAAGATGAATGTCTGGTAGCTCTAAGCTCTATGTATCCTGTACTCATTTGAACATCATTTCATTCATCGTCCGATATGACTTAACGTTGGAGGTTTTCTCTTATCTTGAAAGATGAATGTCTGGTAGCTCTAAGCTCTATGTATCCTGTACTCATTTGAGCATCATTTCATTCATCGTCCCATATGACTTAACGTTGGAGGTTTTCTCTTATCCTGAAAGATGAATGTCTGGTAGCTCTAAGCTCTATGTATCCTGTACTCATTTGAACATCATTTCATTCATCGTCCGATATGACTTAACGTTGGAGGTTTTCTCTTATCCTGAAAGATGAATGTCTGGTAGCTCTAAGCTCTATGTATCCTGTACTCATTTGAACATCATTTCATTCATCGTCCGATATGACTTAACGTTGGAGGTTTTCTCTTATCCTGAAAGATGAATGTCTGGTAACTCTAAGCTCTATGTATCCTGTACTCATTTGAACATCATTTCATTCATCGTTCGATATGACTTAACGCTGGAGGTTTTCTCTTATCCTGAAATATGAATGTCTGGTAACCCTAAGCTCTATGTACCCTGTACTCATTTGAACATCATTTCATTCATCGTTCGATATGACTTAACGTTGGAGGTTTTCTCTTATCCTGAAAGATGAATGTCTGGTAACTCTAAGCTCTATGTATCCTGTACTCATTTGAACATCATTTCATTCATCGTCCGATATGACTTAACGTTGGAGGTTTTCTCTTATCTTGAAAGATGAATGTCTGGTAGCTCTAAGCTCTATGTATCCTGTACTCATTTGAACATCATTTCATTCATCGTCCGATATGACTTAACGTTGGAGGTTTTCTCTTATCTTGAAAGATGAATGTCTGGTAGCTCTAAGCTCTATGTATCCTGTACTCATTTGAGCATCATTTCATTCATCGTCCCATATGACTTAACGTTGGAGGTTTTCTCTTATCCTGAAAGATGAATGTCTGGTAGCTCTAAGCTCTATGTATCCTGTACTCATTTGAACATTTCATTCATCGTCCGATATGACTTAACGTTGGAGGTTTTCTCTTATCCTGAAAGATGAATGTCTGGTAGCTCTAAGCTCTATGTATCCTGTACTCATTTGAACATCATTTCATTCATCGTCCGATATGACTTAACGTTGGAGGTTTTCTCTTATCCTGAAAGATGAATGTCTGGTAACTCTAAGCTCTATGTATCCTGTACTCATTTGAACATCATTTCATTCATCGTTCGATATGACTTAACGCTGGAGGTTTTCTCTTATCCTGAAATATGAATGTCTGGTAACCCTAAGCTCTATGTACCCTGTACTCATTTGAACATCATTTCATTCATCGTTCGATATGACTTAACGTTGGAGGTTTTCTCTTATCCTGAAAGATGAATGTCTGGTAACTCTAAGCTCTATGTACCCTGTACTCATTTGAACATCATTTCATTCATCGTTCGCTATGACTTAACGTTGGAGATAATAAATTGATTTATATTAAATTTAATATTTGTTGTATCCCCTCTCCCAAATTTTCTGGTAGCGCTAACTTGCCCGCTAGTTTCCCCAAGCGGGCGGCCCTGCCTCTATTGCTCTTGAAAATGTTCCTGCGAGGTTTTATTTCGATAAACATGAACTGGATGAAAAAATATTTTGTAAAATGTAAAACATGTTTTTTTTTATCTAGTAGTATATGTTTCGAGGCTTTTCAATGGACCTCGCACCTTGAACTAAAGATATTTTGTGCTAACTGTAGTAGGGTCCAATGCATTAAACAGTAAGAGTACCCGGAAGTAATAGCCTAAGGCTGGGGTCGAACACAGGAACCTTCCATGGCGGCCTGCAACCAAAGCTGCAGCGCTCTAAATACTCCGTGGCAGAAATTTCAAGCGGTAAGTCAATTCATTTTTTTCTCGTGGTCCAACAAAGAGCATAGAATATCAAAAGCATCAAAGAGAGATCGTCTTTTTTTTTTTTTTTTTTTTTTTTTTTCATCTGACGGGCGCTTTAGTGTCCTGCATTTTTGTTTACACGAGTATTTAAAAACAAATGTGCAAGTATACAATTTAACGCGGTGAAAAAGAAATGAAAGCGTTTGTATAATTTGTATTTATTTGTGCTTATCCCTGTAATGCCAAGAAACAGTTGTTCGTTTTGTTTTTCTTCGAACACGCACCAGCAATCGATTGTGGCTGCCCGGGGCCAATCCGTCTCGCCAACACCACCAAAGTGTCTAGCTTTTTCAAGGATACTGAAAAAATGTTCCCCACGTGCTAAAACACCGCGTTGTAACCTCAAAATATGTGTTCATTCATTCACTGAGTCACTGCTTCCGGAATGTTAGCTATTTCCCTATACATTCAAATAAAAATAAAGAGAACACATGATTGTTATTGTATCGTACAAAGCCTTCTCAGCTTTCTTTATCAACATTAATTTTAATTTTTTTTTCTAACATTTGTCAGTACGAATGGCAGTACTGGGGCGGTTTAATAAGTTACCGTGTTAGGAATGAAGACCGAGTTTTTTAACACAAATTATTCATTTCTCAACATGTCCCCTTATACGGATATACATTTCTGCCAACGTTACTGTCATCTTAAACCCCCATGTCTCTGTCTCGACGATGACCTCATTTGATCTAAATTACCATGCGAGCAATATCTTGTTGTTTGGGAAAGTCATCGCAGGAAACCAGTCAGGCGTTTATGGAGGGTGCAGCAGAATTCATAATGCAATTCATGGAGTTTGGTGGCAACAACACTGAAAGAATGTGCTGGTGCGTTGTCGTGCTGAAACAGCACCTTCTTCTTCGCCAAATAGGGTGGTGTCTCCTTCAATTTCAAGTCGAACCGGATCAATAACTCTCTTTGGTACTCTCCAGTAAGCGTTCTTCCTTTTTCCGAGAAGTCAATGAGTATTATGTTCTTGCATCCCAAAATGAATCGTCGACATCACTTCTGTGGCCAATAGAACGGCATTTTCCTTCTTTGTTTTGACTATTGCTTGGTTTCTGGAGTATGAGGTGCTCCTATTTTTCTTTCTCAGAAGGTAATCACAAGAAAACTGTGAAACTAGTGTCACTTCTCAACGTAATCTCCCTCTAACCGTGCATATTTTTCACAACGTAGATGCCATGATTCCTTGGCCGCTACGAACGCTTCTTTAGGAGTGTGTTTGGACCACTGGAAAATCGCTGAGGCAATCGCGGTACGACTAGTGAATCTGCGACCAAGGAGAGCGTCTTTCATCGTGGGAAACAACCAAAAGTCGCTAGGAGCCAGGTCAGGTGAGTAGGGAGAGTGAACAATCACTCAAAGTTGTCACGAAGAAACTCCTGCGTCGCCTTCGCCCGATGCGCTGGTGCGCTGTTTTGATGAAAGAGCCCACGTCCAACCTTTTCCGCCCATTTTTTCACGGAATGCTGGGAGAAATTTAGTCTTCAAAACATTTTGGTAGGATACAGCTGTCGCCGTAGTGCCCTTTGGAATGCAATGACTAACGATTACACCACTGCTGTCCCAGAAGATGGTCACCATCATTTTGTCAGCACTGGCGTTCACATTTTTTTTTTCTTTTTGGTGGCGGTGAGTGTGTGTTTCCATTGAGCTGACTGGTACTTCGTTTCAGAGTTTAAAAAGAGCACCCACGTCTCATCCATTGTCACAATCGATAGAAAGAAAGTTCCATTCATTGCGTCATCTCGCGTCAACATCGTCTGACAATTTGCCACGCGCGCAGCCTTGTGATCATGTCAGCATTTGTGGCACCCACCTGGAAGACACTCTTCGCATTTTTAGATCTTCATGTACATAGGATTGTGTGCACAGATCCCACGGAAATGTCAATTTTGGAGGCGATGTCTGCAACTGTCTTGGTTTGTTGTCACACGATGCTCTGCCTTCATTGAACTGTCGCATCCAGGAACGTACATTAGACACATCCATGTTACCATCACCACAAGCCTCACTTAACTGTCTTGGTTTGTTGTCACACGATGTTCTGCCTTCATTGAACTGTCGTACCCACGAACGTACATTAGACACATCCATGTTACCATCACCACATGCCTCACTCAACTGTCTTGGTTTGTTGTCACACGATGTTCTGCCTTCATTGAACTGTCGTACCCAGGAACGTACATTAGACACATCCATGTTACCATCACCACAAGCCTCACTTAACTGTCTTGGTTTGTTGTCACACGATGTTCTGCCTTCATTGAACTGTCGTACCCAGGAACGTACATTAGACACATCCATGTTACCATCACCACATGCCTCACTCTACTGTCTTGGTTTGTTGTCACACGATGTTCTGCCTTCATTGAACTGTCGTACCCACGAACGTACATTAGACACATCCATGTTACCATCACCACATGCCTCACTCAACTGTCTTGGTTTGTTGTCACACGATGTTCTGCCTTCATTGAACTGTCGTACCCAGGAACGTACATTAGACACATCCATGTTACCATCACCACAAGCCTCACTTAACTGTCTTGGTTTGTTGTCACACGATGTTCTGTCTTCATTGAACTGTCGTACCCAGGAACGTACATTAGACACATCCATGGTACCATTACTACATGCCTCACTTAACTGTCTTGGTTTGTTGTCACAAGATGTTCTGTCTTCATTGAACTGTCGTACCCAGGAACGTACATTAGACACATCCATGGTACCATTACTACATGCCTCACTTAACTGTCTTGGTTTGTTGTCACACGATGTTCTGTCTTCATTGAACTGTCGTACCCAGGAACGTACATTAGCCACATCCATGGTACCATCACCACAAGCCTCACTTAACTGTCTTGGTTTGTTGTCACACGATGTTCTGTCTTCATTGAACTGTCGTACCCAGGAACGTACATTAGACACATCCATGGTACCATCACTACATGCCTCACTTAACTGTCTTGGTTTGTTGTCACACGATGTTCTGTCTTCATTGAACTGTCGCACCCAGGAACGTACATTAGACACATCCATGGTACCATCACTACATGCCTCACTCAACTGTCTTGGTTTGTTGACACACGATGTTATGTCTTCATTGAACTGTCGTACCCAGGAACGTACATTAGACACATCCATGTTACCATCACCACAAGCCTCACTTAACTGTCTTGGTTTGTTGTCACACGATGTTCTGTCTTCATTGAACTGTCTCACCCAGGAACACACATTAGACACATCCATGGTACCATCACCACATGCCTCACTCAACTGTCTTGGTTTGTTTTCACACGATGTTCTGTCTTCATTGAACTGTCACTCCCAGGAACGTACATTAGACACATCCATGGTACCATCACCACATGCCTCACTCAACTGTCTTGGTTTGTTGTCACACGATGTTCTGTCTTCATTGAACTGTCACACCCAGGAACGTACATTAGACACATCCATGGTACCATCACCACATGCCTCACTCAACTGTCTTGGTTTGTTGTCACACGATGTTCTGTCTTCATTGAACTGTCACACCCAGGAACGTACATTAGACACATCCATGGTACCATCACCACATGCCTCACTTAACTGTCTTGGTTTGTTGTCACACGATGTTCTGTCTTCATTGAACTGTCTCACCCAGGAACACACATTAGACACATCCATGGTACCATCACCACATGCCTCACTTAACTGTCTTGGTTTGTTGTCACACGATGTTCTGTCTTCATTGAACTGTCACACCCAGGAACGTACATTAGACACATCCATGGTACCATCACCACATGCCTCACTCAACTGTCTTGGTTTGTTGTCACACGATGTTCTGCCTTCATTGAACTGTCGTACCCAGGAACGTACATTAGACACATCCATGGTACCATCACCACAAGCCTTATTCAACTGGCGATGAATTTCAATAGGTGTCACACCACGAAAGTGGATGATTACAGTTGTTCTTGCAATGAAAACGTCACCATTTTAAGTATCAAAAACAGTCCTAACTCTCGTCACTGCCACAAGAGTTGTATGCATTGTACAGTACTGCCATCTCTGTCACGCATTCACAAAGAGTCCACGTGTATTTAAAAATAACTAAGTACCTATTTGGTCCCGGTCCTGAAAGAATAGCTGTTATAACTTGAAAGCACCTCGTATAGTGACGAATCTAGGTGGCATCAACTCGGACAACTCGATGTAAAAAGTCCTTCGGCTCCAGACAGTTTCGAGGTTGAAAGCTGTAGTTCATTGTGAGCAAACCCGGCGTCCGTCAGATCTACAACGTTTTCATCTCCAACTTACCACACAAAATATGAACTGTCGTTCCCGTCGACATGCTTATGTCCACTGCCACTTACTTCCAGGATCAGCAAGTCTTGCCGTGGACTTTTCCAGTAATTTTCTTGGTAATCACACTCGGGCGTCCTAGGCTGTCCTTATTAAAACTGATGTTAAACCAGGTCACAAGTCATTGAACCAATATGTAACTATAGTGAAGTCCGCATAAACAGAATATAAGTTCCTTTTATCTCCTTGCAAGCTTTCCAATCCGAAAGCTAAAAGCTAATCAGGGAACGAAAACACGTTGAAAGATTTACTGAACTGCCTGCCAAATCCAAACTAACCTATGAATTGGTACCAAATTTGTTTTGGAGACGTGTAACAAATGACAGCATTCAACTTGCCCTAGTAGCACCATTTATTTTGAAAGATCCTTTGCGTATTCTTTTCTCCTTCAAAGGGTTAGAATCAATAACAGTTCTCTATAAAAGTTATTTGATTTAAATAAGCCTGTAAAATGATATTCAGTTTACCTTGATTCCCATTTGATATTTTAATGCGATACACCACTGACCCCATTTCTGTTTATTGCTGAAATGAAGCTCAAGTAAAATTTCACGTGTAAATATTATTTAATTCCAGATTTTCCGAAATAAATTATTACTATGGGTGGTCTGTTTTACACTGTTCATATACCATGGTCTTAAATATTTCTGTCTTTGATGCATCTTCTGCTGTCAGCTGCTGCAGTGCTGAAATAAGGAAACTTTCTTTAGCACAGTTGTACGGTTATGACAATGAACACCAGTTGACTGATGTAGACTAATAAATGAAGTGAGTTGTCAATTGTTTGAGGATGTAAAATTAAAAATGTTGTGCAAAATCATTAACTTTACGTTCTTTTTTTTTTTCTTTTTTAATTTACTTCCTCTAACGGTCAGATCGGGCGATGAATGGAATGGGTGAAATGATGCTCAAATTAGCCCAGGGTCCATAGAGCTTAGAGTTACTCGACATTCGCCTTTGAGGAAAATGGAAAACCCCGGAAAAACCCATGTAACTCACCCTGGCCGAGATTCGAACTCGGGACCTCTTAAACGTGAGGCAGACACGCTACCAACACGCTACCGAGGCGGGCCATTTAACATTTTTAATTTTACAGTATAAGTAACCGTTTCCTTAATAAGTGAGAAAAGTAAAGTTGCTGTGAGTTGTCAAAATGCTAATCCGTGAAACCGTTATTTATGGATGGCCTTGGACCGAAGAAACATTAATTACTTAGAATTCAAAGCAGAGTTAAAATGTTATGGTAATGTGATAAATTGTAAATCTAGTTATTAATAGAAGAAAAGCAAAAGAGAATTAGAAAACAAATGACGAGAGGTCGATTGGATATGTAGTAACTGTTCAGTAGTAATTAAGGGTTGCGGGAAAAAAAACTTTCATAAGACGCTAAGGTAAGTGTTTGTAGACGTGAAGAAGTTTTGCTAGGAGTGAGGTGGTCAATAGTATCTATATTCTATTGGATTATTGTGTCAAAATAAATAACTAATTCTGTAAAAGGAAAGGGAGTATTATTGAAACAGTGAAGAGGAATCATAAAACCAAATCGATCCTAGACCACGCCCGAAGTATTCACGCTCGCCGACATCATCTTTGCTAAATTGACTCCTCCACACGAAATAATAAAACTTATAACAATTCACAAACGGGCGCCATGATCCAACTATTAACTATTAACATAAAACATAGGTTTTCAGTGCCGAAACGTGCAATAGCGGCGCTTCCTCAAGAATTTCTAGAGAAAAAGAAGAAAAGCATGAAAATTCATGCCAAACCATATCTTATTTCCTCTAGTTACATTATCAAAAGTTATTTGCGAACATCCGCGGTGCTGCGGACAATTTCACAATTGTTTAAGTCCGAGTGGCCAGTTCCGGGAGCTCATTCAATACTGAATATTTCTGTATTTACGCATTCGTAACCTGAATACCATGTTTCGTAAGTTTCCGGAAGCAATCGTGACTCATCGATAGTTGGGAAGCATTGACACATTTTGTCACGTGAAGTATCTGTAGATGTAAAGAAAATTCTTTTTTTTTTTTTTTTTTTTCCTATGTGGCGCTTTTAATACATTTGTAAGTATATTTCCGTAGCATTAGTAGGTAATAGTATTTTACGTAGATTGGTACTCATTGGTCCAAATAGACAATTCTTGTGAAGTTTCAAGTTATTAGCAATAGTGTGTGAATTGCATACTTTCTCCATTTTAGGCTAGTAGTTCACGCGGTGTGGGCCAGGGAACGTCTGAGGGGAGACAGGAATATGACTGCTTGTAGTGTGACCAGTCTTGCAATACAAGAAGGGTCTACGTGTGATTGTACAATAGAAAGAGTACTGAAGAGTAGACTTAGTTCTTTGAGTCATTATTCTCTCTTATTTTAATGAAAATTATTATTTGGAGCTTCCCACGCTTTGCAAGTCACACCTCGCTACTGGACCTACGTGTGATTGTACAATAGAAAGAGTACTGAAGATTAGACATAGTTCTTTGAGTCATCATTCTCTCTTATTTTAATGAAAATTATTATTTGGAGCTTCCCTCGCTTTGCAAGTCACACCTCGCTACTGGACCTACGTGTGATTGTACAATAGAAAGAGTAGTGAAGAGTAGCCTTAGTTCTTTGAGTCATTATTCTCTCTTATTTTAATGAAAATTATTATTTGGAGCTTCCCTCGCTTTGAAAGTCACGCCTCGCTACTGGACCTACGTGTGACTGTACAATAGAAAGAGTACTGAAGAGTAGACTTAGTTCTTGAGTCATTATTCTCTCTTATTTTAATGAAAATTATTATTTAGAGCTTCCCTTGCTTTGAAAGTCACGCCTCGCTACTGGACCTACGTGTGACTGTACAATAGAAAGAGTACTGAAGAGTAGACTTAGTTCTTGAGTCATTATTCTCTCTTATTTTAATGAAAATTATTATTTGGAGCTTCCCTCGCTTTGAAAGTCACGCCTCGTTACTGGACCTACGTGTGACTGTAAAATAGAAAGAGTACTGAAGAGTAGACTTAGTTCTTGAGTCATTATTCTCTCTTATTTTAATGAAAATTATTATTTAGAGCTTCCCTTGCTTTGAAAGTCACGCCTCGCTACTGGACCTACGTGTGACTGTACAATAGAAAGAGTACTGAAGAGTAGACTTAGTTCTTTGAGTCATTATTCTCTCTTATTTTAATGAAAATTATTATTTGGAGCTTCCCTCGCTTTGAAAGTCACGCCTCGCTACTGGACCTACGTGTGACTGTACAATAGAAAGAGTACTGAAGAGTAGACTTAGTTCTTTGAGTCATTATTCTCTCTTATTTTAATGAAAATTATTATTTAGAGCTTCCCTTGCTTTGAAAGCCACGCCTCGCTACTGGACCTACGTGTGACTGTACAATAGAAAGAGTACTGAAGAATAGACTTAGTTCTTTGAGTCATTATTCTCTCTTATTTTAATGAAAATTATTATTTGGAGCTTCCCTCGCTTTGAAAGTCACGCCTCGCTACTGGACCTACGTGTGACTGTACAATAGAAAGAGTACTGAAGAGTAGACTTAGTTCTTTGAGTCATTATTCTCTCTTATTTTAATGAAAATTATTATTTGGAGCTTCCCTCGCTTTAAAAGTCACGCCTCGCTACTGGACCTACGTGTGACTGTACAATAGAAAGAGTACTGAAGAGTAGACTTAGTTCTTTGAGTCATTATTCTCTCTTATTTTAATGAAAATTATTATTTGGAGCTTCCCTCGCTTTGAAAGTCACGCCTCGCCATTGTATATTTGTACAAATTGAAGTCACAAAGTGCACCTGTGAACTCACGTTATTTTTCATCCGTGAATTCTGTTATGGCGACCATCAAATAAATTTTTGGTCCTCAATGTCCTACATTTTCAAAATTGGTCTGCGTGTATCTGTCCACCAAAGCAAAGTAAGTCTCTGAAAGGAATGTGCCACCCAGTGCCACGCTTACACAGTGGGACAAGGACGGCGAATATGTGTGACAGAGAACGCATGCTACACAAGGAGCAGAACTATTAAAAAACACGCACCCTATTCACTCTGTACACTAAAACCGAGAAGATTTACTCACAAAAGTAGAAGACATCAGAAAGTTTTTGAATGGTCTGTAACTGTACTGATATGGGGTGTCATAAAGCTGTACAGAGAGGGCGTGGGAACTTTCTTCAACCCTCCTGCGTCTCAGGCCCCGGAGACTTTCTTTGCTGTGTAAAAGGATACATGGTTTCCGATTACCCGATCCTTGAGCTATGGACTTAACTGGAACTGCATCGGTTGCTTAACCTGACAGTTTAATGACGTCTTCTCTCTGACAAAATGGTAATTGTTATACTTCTTACAGTATGTCTACATTGATTTTATCATTTATTAGAGTTATTAAATCTATCTTTCATCATTTCATCATAAAATTATCACTCTTACCAATTAATAATTGCGGTAAATGTTACATTTACATATCGAGCGGGATGGCTCAGGCGGTGTCGTCTATATCCCTCATTCGGGAGGCTCTGGTTCGATTCCCATGTCCGACCTACCTGACCAATGGGTTTTGCGGGGCTTTCCCGGGTTGCCAGGCGAATGCTGAGCAGATTAATTACATTAAATTACAATGTTCTGTCCATCCATTTTATCTTCATTATCATGTCACATCATCTCTCATCTGGTGGTCTCTTTCAGGGTAGAAGTATCGGTACGTGTCTCGGTGCTGCATGGCAGGGTGATATGCTATTGGTAAACCTTCCTCCTCTAGCAGGATGGTCTCTGGTCTCGAGGCCATCCTGGTGAGCTATTTGAAGACCACGCCGGATGATTTTCTGGTTGTGCGGAGCCGCAGGTTGAGTTTCCAACTGGTAAATAGTAGTGACCCTGCCCTCTGTACTGTCGTGACGCCTTGGGAGGCCACCCTCTGTCTCCTCTCGCCTCATCCTTCTTCCCGGGGGTGCTGCAAAACCACAATTTTCGGTGCCGAATCCCCCCGCCCCCTTAGTAATCTAATCTTAACGCTACTTTTGCATAACGTTCTCTACTCAATTTGCGCGAGTGCTTGGATGAGCGTGCTGTTTATCTGTTTAAGCTTCCGTCTTCCCAGCGCCGATCTACGATAACCTTAGGCCATAGTACTGCGTCACAATACGAGGGTGGTTTATGGACGAACACGCCAGTTTTCTTAAACCAAATTATTTATCTCTCAACATAGTCCCCTTTCAGGGCTATATACTTCTTCCAGCATTCCTTCCAAAAATAAGAATTGTCAATCTCTGCAAAATAGCTTCAGCCTCCATGATGATCTCATTTGAACTAAATTTGGTTTCTTTGAGTCATTCCTTCATGTTTGAAACAGGACATTATGAAGGAATGTGGTAGCAATTCATAACGTCATTCTTGCAGTTCGGTGGCGGCTACACGGATGAATGTGCTGGGACATTATCTTGGTGAAACAGAACATTCTTCCTCGTCATACGGGGCCGTGTCTCCTTCAACTTCTTGTCGAATTGGGCCAACTTGCATACATGGACATCTGTAATTCAACTTAAGTTAATAACCAAGCAGGCATTATAAATGATGCAACAAATGCTTAGGTTTATTGAAATCCCACGTAGGACAAATCAGAATTAAGTATTGTGGTGGTTTAGCAACAAAAACAAAAAAGAACCAATGATTTTATTCTTAAATGTTTTCTTCTGGCTTTAACTCTCGAAGAGGGTATACGTGTTTTCGGTAAAAGACTTCTTGTAACTACGAGAAGTTATTGGAGTTCATCATTTATGAACGTTTAGTAAACGTTTAAAATATACATCGAAGACGCGACGCTACGATAAATAATTTAAGTAAAAACCCGTTGCATCATTTATAAATAGAAGGAGAAAATTAATATATAGTAAAGGGCTATATATATCAGTGGAAAAAGTCGCATGTAAAGAAGAAAATAATGTCGAGAAATATAATTCCAAGTAAATTGAAACGGTGTAAATTATTTTATTCCATAGTTGCCCAAAAGTGAAATCTCTTTTGTATCGATACGACGCCTGAGAAGTTTCGCATCTCATCGCTCGCCGCAGCTGCCGGAGAGAGGATTTATAGAAATCTTCGAAAACTTCATCTTCACGGCTTTTAGACGAAAGGTTCATCGCTTCTACATCAAGGTAAGGTTTGGCTTCTACAAGCGTCGCCACACCGAGGGAGCGCGAAACTTTTGCACGTGTGGGGCGTAGACCTCACGACGGAGCGAATCCAACTTCAGATATGTCACCGCATCGTGTGATATAAATCCAACCCACAAGGAGGGGAACCGCTCCAGCATGCCAAAAAGCAAATGGTCGCCAACACTTATTCGGCCGATGAGACCGTCTTTGCCTTCTTTGGAGCAGATTCTCAACTGTTCTGGTGGTCGCTTGGTTTCCGGATTGTAATGATGAATCCAGAGCTCGTTGATAGTGAGAACGCAACGCAAAACGTCCTTCGGATTTTGCTTAAACAGCTCCGAAGTTGAAAGGCTCACCCGCTTGTTGTCCACTGTGAGCAAACGCGGCGCCCATCGGGCGGACAGCTCTCTCATCTCCTACTTATTGTGCAAGATGTGAATTCCAGTTCCCATCGATACACCTATGGCCTCTGCCACTTCGCGAATTTCATCCGACGTCAGTGAGAATCACGTCGTGGACCTTTTCAATGACTTTCTTTGTAACCACATCTGTAGGGCGTTCTGGGCTCCCCTGGTTTGAGCACGTTTAAATTCATTATACCAAAATCTGTTGTCATAAAAGATCTCCACAAACGGCGTCCAGCTTCGCTCTTATCTCCTCGCAGGCTTTCCCATCTAAAAGTACAAAGCGAATCATTGAACGATACTGCAGTTTTCCCATTTTATCAAAAATATATTGAACAACTTATTGAAATGTCTGTAAAATTCAGACTAAAACATGAATCAACATCAAATTTGTTTTGACAAGATGTATGATGATAATACAAGCTTCCCTTAGCAACTCTATATATTTTGAAATACTGGTATTTATTGTACCGCCGTCCTTTTTAACAGATCTTTCATTTCTTTTGATTATGCTATTGACATAAAATCATGGACACACTTTTTATGTAAAAGGAAAAATACAACAAATTGTACAGTTAACCAAGGTTCTGGTGTACCTACGAGAAGTGCACAACAAATTCAATATTAACGCACAAAGAAGGTACGATGGTCCACAAAAAACACAAATGTCTAACTGTAGTATCCACAGACGTTGTCTTCACATAGAAAATAAGATGTCAAGAAAACTGTTTTTATATTTAGATCTCTTAAGGGTATGTATGACTGAAATTTTCAAATTCTGAACTAATAATGCTAGCTTTTCCAAATTCACACCATAGGTGTAGTATAATGTAAACATGTTACAACCTAAATTTAAACCATTTTTCTCCAGCAGTTTAGAAATTATGATAAATTTTGTATGTTTTTTGTAACGTCACTAAAAAAGTCCCTTGCGACAAAATATTTTGAATTTTGGTCTAATATTTTAACCCTATGTTCATAATACACATACTTCTTTAAATTGCTCTGGGTTTTTCTGTGTCTCCTTTAGTTTAGGTCACAAAATTTTTTTAATTTGCAAATATTCTTTTTTTGTCTAAAAACTGTAAGTTTTGTGTTTGAAAATTAAAAATATATGCTTATATACATTTCACATTAAAACCTAGAGCAATTTCCATTCCTTCTGATATTCTGAACTTGTGTAGGAAATTTCATGAATGTAGTACAAAAACTGCATCGCAAGGAGCATTTTACAGGAAGAAAAATGCTGAAAATATGAATATTGAGAAAACAGCGATTAAAGATTTGATTGCATAACTCACATTAAAATCCACCAGGATGATAGGTTGGACCCTCAGATTTCTTTTTCCTCTCCTCTGTTGCTGCTTTTTCCACCTTTTTCTTCTTTAGATGTTGCTTTTCTCCTGCACAACTTCGCTTCTTGCTTTGCAGGATACGAGTCTGATCTCGCTGCACTGAAGTTTTCCTTGCTGAGTCTACTACACTTTCACCTCTGATATTTTGCTGCAGCTCCAATGACTTAAGACTACCCATGTTAAACTCACTGATGCTTTTAATAACAGCAAGATCCAATTTTTGTTTTGATATGACAACTTCCTTTGGGCACTTATTCCATATGACATGATGCAAAGATTCATTGGCATTCTGTGTTTTTCCTGTTTTGCACCTCTCTAGTAATGTTGTAGAAGCCAGCCTCTGATATATTGGCAACATTTTAGGAACTATTTTGTCTTCTAAAGCCTCATTTTTCTTTTCTTGAATTGAAAATTTAAGAACGGAAAACAGACAAAGAATGTGGATGTAGGCAAAAGAGGGCGTGACTCTGACAGAGTTTAAAGGCCACCGACATTTAAATAAGCATTTAAAAATGGCGTCCAGAGGCAAATTATGCATTTTTCACATTCGGGAATGTCTAAATTATTTTATAGAATTAAAATAAAAAAGTCGTTATTTTCACGATTTTCATGAAATTTCAGTCATACATACCCTTAAGACTGGTTTGTGGTATCTGGTAGCTTTTGCAAGTTTGATTGTTCGCTTCTGTTGGGGTTTATCTCTTGTTAGTCTCACATAAATTTAGCATTTTGAACCAGTGAGAGAGGGCACAGTAAAATTGCTGGTCTATTTCTGAACACAGAAGCTTATCAGAAAACTGTGTGGCCTATGCGTAGGCTCGTGTGCAGCACCAAATTAAACCTCCCGACCCCAATAACGTTCTGGATGGAGGGGAGAACCAATAACAATCTCACGGGCAACATTTTCTCCATAAATTACCACTTCATCAAACTTCCAACAATTATTCATACAATAGATATTTTGAAATTCTTCTATTAATCATGATAAGCATTCACAGAATCAAGAGCCAAATATTTAAAAACAGTTCCATGTATGCAACAATGAGTCAATGGAAAATGATATAAATATACTTAAATATAAAAACTGAGAAGAAGAAATACAAATATTACAATAAAATATAATAGTCTGCAGCCACTTCATTTATTGTTTAAACAAATTACAAATTTTTCCATAGGATTAGTTTCGCAATATATCTTTTGATCATCGGTTCTTTTTTCAACTGTTTACTCTCCAGTGGTTTCTGTCGTTACGTGATGTACGGTATCATGCTGCCATCTATTTACTTTGAGGCACCCGACGATGATAAGTAAATTTTATAAAAATTGTAGTCATATTTTATTTTTAAGGGTAGAAACATCATTTGCACTTTTTCATATTTAAATGTTACTATCTTTTCGTGTATATAATCTTTATTAAGACCATTAATTAAAGCAGTATTAAAAAGATAAGTGAAGTTGGTCACAAATGATTATATTTTATTGAAATGTACGCTAAATATTTCAAAATACATTATTTAAAATGTGCGATAATTTTAAAGATACGTATGACTGAAATTTCATGAAAATTTTTAAAAAATTGCCTTTTCCTCATTTTAGTATATAAAATAGTGTAAGTGTTCCTGAATCCAAAGAATGCTTAGATATCACCTCCAAGCCATTTTTAAATGTTCTAATCTAGTTCGAAAGTTACGTGAATGTTAGTGTTAGATTTGAATTCTAATTCTTTATCCTTGTTTTCTCGCTATTGAAAGTTGCAGCATTTTTCATCATTTAAAATGTTCCTTTCGTCACAGTTTTAGTGTTAGACTAATGAAACTTGCTACACACATTCATAAAGACACAGTGCATAGAAACTGCTCTGGATTATACTGTCAGCATACTTTCTTTACTTCAAAATACAAAAATGTCAAATTTTGGGCAAAAAAGCCACATTTAGAGCTTTAAACATTTTTGGAGTTATTTAGATACAGAGAAACCTATGGCATATTCAAATAAAGGATGCATTGGGAACCTGTTGATAAAACATTAGACAAAAATTTAAGATATTTTGTCACAAGGGAATTTTTAGGTGACATAACCAAAAATAAATAAATTTGACCATATTTTCCGAACTATCAAAGTGAAATTGACAAAATTTGGACTGTATCATATTTGCACTAAGTTACATATGTGGTATAAATCTTAAAAAGCTAGTGTTATTAGTTCAGTCATAGGTATACTTAAGAAAAATGAATGTTGAATGAAACATGTTTTTGAAACTCTGTGATTAATTAAAAAGGATTTTAAAACAAAAAACATTTCTCTGTCCCCCAGCAAATATAAGTCCTGTTCTAATTCTCAAGTACTCTTTACAGAAAATCTTGTTACTACGTTCAACAATGGTGTTAGCAAATTTCATTAAAATGCCATACATTTAATATTTTTTCCAAGTTGTGGAAATACTGCACAGCCAATAAACAGATGTTGACGGTTAACCAATCACAACCTTTTTTTTTTTTTTTTTTAATTTGTTCCATTTATACCCCGCCGTTAACTCCAATGGTCATATCGGTGGCCGTTCTCCTATGGAACATATTGTGATTTTGTGACTTTGTGGGTTCGTAGAATTAAAAATCCAAGTTGCAGAAATACAAATCGTTCTTTATTTGCGTAGAAATACAGTTTTCAATTCTCACGTAACAACATTACGTAACATACACAGCACAATCTACCAAGGTCGATGACAAGAACAAAGAGCTCTCGTTACAACAACACTCTACAGCTGTTTACTTCTGTTCACGACTGACTCTTGGCGAGTCGTTGTTCTCTTAAATACCTCATTGATAAATTCGAGAGGTTTCTGGTACAAATAAGAAAACAACTTTTCTCTGTCAATCAGGATATCAGTAGAAACTTCCAAACGTGAAATCCTATCTGTGCCGGCAAGTCCTTTATCTTCGTGATGCACTATCCGTCTGTTATTTATCGGCGCTATCGTTATTTGCCGGCTCTTTGTGTACACCAGCCGCGCTATCGTAGATAACGACTTCGCGACAGTATTGGAGGTGTTAATTCGTATTCGTTGGGTTTTAATCATTATATCACGCACAAATTCGCACTCTAATTCATACTTCCAGACCCAGGGGAAGATGGGGAATTATCTTGGTCGGACAAAAATACCCACCCCGCCGCCGGGAATCGAACCCGGGACCGACTGAGCTACGGAGCCAGAACAATCACAATCTTATCTGAAATGTTAATTATAAAATATCGAGCTATGAAACCCTAATGTTAACAATTTTCATTCTTATTTCCAAATATTTCGCACATAGAGTTAACGAATTTGATTACAATACAAAGCAAATAGGTTATCAAAAGATTTCGACGTCCAAAAATGTCACTGCATGCCTCAACAGTTAATGAGAGCTATTGACACTGTTTCGGTACACATTAGCTACATCTGCAGTATTTAACAAACAGCAATTGAAGAATTAAATACATTTTTACACGACTGGTACCTGTTGCTTTTTGTGGTATATCATGGCCATCTATGTATGTACATAATAGCTGTTGGAATGAAGTATAGCCGGCTTTGGTATTTAGATGCATCGAGTATACAGCTTTTGTTTCTATGTACATTCACCTGTTTTCTACTCTCTTGTATTCTTACTTAAATATATTACATTTCCGTAAGGTAGAATAAGTGTTTTTCTAGGTGGTCTAGCTTCTGGTTGCCAGAGTCCTGGGTTCAAACCCGGCGGAGGGCGATGGATATTTTAGGGCGTAACAATCTTTAACATGCTTCCTTCGGAAGAAAAGCAAAAGGTTTGTATGATAAAGAGACCTCTAAACAAAAATAACCATTTTTACGCTCAATACAGAATGGGATCTGAGAACCTTTGTAGTTAGAAATAAAAAATGATGAAAGTATTACCAAATCGGTTGAGTGATACTCTAGTCCCTCGAACTAATAAGATTTTCTGTCCCATTAAACCCCAAAATGAATGAATTTGATCAAAGAACAACAACGGAAAACAGAATGCAGGTAGGCAAACTAACAGAGATGCTTGAAGTTCCCTAGAGATTAGTATTAGTAATTTTTATTTCCATTTCAATTACAAATTATTATACATTTACACACTTATTACTTCACTGAGTTGGTGGTTCCCTTGGGCCCAATAGACTCAAACTCTGGGACTGTCGAGCTAATGGGTCCCTATTGGCATCTTATCTAAAATAACTTCATCTTCATCTTCGTCATATTTACTTATCTTCCTCAACCATTTGGCTCTTACTTTGCCCAAAAAGTTCCCAATTTCAATTCAATTTTTCATAGTTTTTACACTCATTAACTTCATTGCTTGAATCTCCTTTGGTAGCCTTGCCTATCTTCTCCCTAAGCAACCTAGTTTCTTCATATTCTAAAAACAAATGCCATTCTTTATCCCTTTGGTAACACAATGATCGCTCCCTCTTCCCACCACCCCTGTTTTGGCCCATGCAAAGCCTTCTCTTGCTGCTTCATCAGAAACACTAATATACGAGGGCTATCCAGAAAGTAGATTACGTTTTCGTCTGTTTCCGCTAGGGGCGGGGCTAGCGCGGCCATCTTGGTGTCAGAGCGTTGCGCAGCTCAGTCGGCATCTAGCCGTGCTAGTGAGAGGTTCGTGCTGTGCTCCGTTCAGATACTGTGACGGTTTGAAATGTCTGCGTTAATTGAAAATCCCGCAAGCTGCGAGGTGCGTGCAGTAATAAGGTTTCTGACTGCAAAAAACTGTAAACCGATAGAAATCTATCGGCAGCTTTGTGAAGTGTATGGGGACAACATTATCACTGAAGGTGGAGTGCGTCAGTGGGTCATCAGATTTAAAAATGGCCGAACCAATTTTCACGACGAAGATCGAAGTGGGAGACCCAGCATAGTGACTGCCGAACTTGTCGAAAAAGTCGATGCTAAAGTCCGTGAAAATCGAAGGTTCACAATAACGGAACTTTCTTTGAGTTTTCCACAAATTTCGCGAAGTTTGTTGCACGAAATCATCAGCGAAAAGCTTGGCTACCACAAGTTTTGTGCAAGATGGATTCCAAAAATCTTGACAGAGGACCACAAAAATCAGCGAATGGCTGCAGCGTTGAACTTTTTGGACGTTTACCATAAGGATGGTGACTCTTTACTCGATCGCATCGTTACTGGTGACGCAACATGGGTGAAACACGTGAACTGTGAAACGAAATTGCAATCAATGCAGTGGGGGCACACAAGTTCTCCCCAAAAACCCAAGAAATGCATGCAAACAATGTCGGCAAGGAAGATGACGGCGACTGTTTTTTGGGACAGAAAAGGTGTGATTTTGGTGGACTTCCTGGAAAGAGGCACTACAATAAACTCTCAAAGGTATTGCCAAACTCTCCAAAAACTCAGAAGAGCCATTCAAAACAAGCGCAGAGGAATGTTGAGCTCTAAGATCTTGTTGATTCACGACAACGCCCGGCCCCACACGGCATATGTCACTCGTGAAGTTCTTGAATCTTTTAAGTGGGAGTTGTTTCCTCATCCGCCGTACAGTCCCGACCTGGCACCGAGCGACTTCCACCTATTCCCAGCAATGAAGAAGTGGCTGGCTATGCAGCGTTTTGATGACGACGCACAGCTGCAAGAAGAGGTAACGAAGTGGTTGAAGGCGCAGGCGGCCGAATTTTTCGACGAAGGAATTTCCAAGCTCGTACATCGCTACGATAAATGCCTTAATTTGAGTGGTGACTATGTCGAAAAGTAGTATTTGAGTGTGGCTTTCATCTGTATATAATAAAATTTGTTTCCTATACTTTGTTTACTTTTTATTCCAAAACGTAATCTACTTTCTGGATAGCCCTCGTACTTTTCCCTGTTCCACATCACTTTCATCTCTCTATAAATTTCCAGTGAGCTTTTCAAGTTGAAGCTTCCTAACATTTCTTGCCTTTCAATATATTCTGTTCTTAACCTAAGTTCTTTCCAAAATCCGCTTTGCAATAACTCCCGGTTTTCCCACGTGACACCCAACCCTATTTTGAACATCATTTCCTTTATCTTATTTATTCATGAATCTTACAGACTCATTGTTTCCTGTACTATCAAGCACTGACACAAAATATTCTGCTCATCTGAATTCCTAATTCTCACCCAATATTTTAACACCCTTTCCACTAGTATCCCTCTGGTTCCCAGTCTTCCCAATTCTGCTTGCGGCACCCCATTTAGTGCAGGTCGTGGTAAATCCAAAAGTTTCTATGTATCACATTTATATGAGGGCTGTTCAATAAAGAATGATCACAAATTTTTTAACAACGTACCTTCACTCATCCTCTTAATTTTGATGGTCCTTCTCAAAATAGTCTCCCCTGAATGCCATGCACTTGTCCCAGCGTTTCTGCCAGTCTTCAAAGACATGCTGCAAACCATTTTTGAGAGATCCTTCAAAACCGCCTCCGCAGCCTTCACCACTACTTCTGATGATGGATAATGCCTCCCACCTAGGCGTTTCTTCAAGTTAGGGAATAGAAAAAGTCACGTGGGGCTAAATCCAGACTATAGCGAGGGTGAGGGATGCACTTCACGTTGATTTTTTGCAAGATATTCAGCAACAACGTTGGCAATATGCGGCCGCGCATTATTGTGGTGCAGCATCCAACCTGCTTCACGGAAATGTGGTCTTTTGCGCCTGATATGGACTTGCAATGTTTTCAGGACATCCCTGTAGTATTGTCCAGTTACTGTGTAGTGTTTAACGCCCGTTTTTACTACATATGGCACCGCAGGCGGTGACACTGATGACACATGAAATGAAGATGGAGCACCGGTGGAATGAGATGGCGGGGAAAACCGGAGGTCCCGGAGAAAACCCACCCCAACGCCATGTTCTCCACCACAAATCTCACTTTGCGATCGCCTGGGATCGAACCCGGGCCGCCTTGGTGAGAGCCAAGCGGTCTAACAACTGAGCCGCGGCGCGGCCGTCCAGTTACTGATGTGTGTGCAGGTACAACGTGCTGATAAACCATTCCATGAATATCAAAGAATGAGATGACCATAACTTTTCCAGAAGAAGCAACCACTTTTGCTTTTTGGTGGTTGGTGCTGAAGGAGATTTCCACACTGAACTTTGCTGTTTGCTCTCAGGATCAAAATGATGTAGCCAAGTTTCATCAGCAGTGATTACGTTTGAAAGAAACTCCGGATCTTCCTCTAATATCAACTTTAACTGCATGTTACCTTCATTACAGCGGTAAGCGATACTGAACATGTCTGAACTTACCTGGTTCTCACAGGCGAGAACCAGAAGTACCATCAATGAAACTACAACGGCGTGTTTGTTTCACATTAAGCTAACAAAATATAATAATATTGAATTTTAGAGCGAAAAATTATGACCGCAAAAAAATTATGATCATTCTTTACTGAACAGCCCTTGTATTTGCATCAGCCTCCTCCAAACCCCATATCTCCACCCCATAGAGCACTTTTGCTTCTACTACGGCTGTGTAAATGCTCTTCAGATGTTTTATTTTCATTCGTGTTAATTTATCCAGCAATGCTTTAATAGCTTTTAATGAAATTTTACCTTTTACATTCTCTCCTGCTCTTTCCAACCCCCCTTACTGGTTAATCGTACTCCTAGATAATTAAATGTACTGACCACATCCATTTCTCTTCCTTGCCAGTACCATGTCTCCTCTTTCCTTAACTTATTGCCTTTCTTAAATACCATAATCTCTAGAGATTACAAACTTGAAGACCCAGTCACATTGGATCTCTTCATAGAAGGCTTCCGTCTAGCCGAACCGGGGAGAACTCGACCCACTGAAACAGCTACCATCTGGTAGGGTGGGAAAGAATTTTCTAAGTAAAAATCACAAGTAGCATCTGAACTATATTGCACATAGTGCCAGAAACATAAAAGGGAATTGAAATGATAGGAAATTAGAGAAAGTAAACTCGTGACAGAGGGGAAATCATCCCATCATGTGCCTTGACAATCAGTTAAAACCAAGTTTAGAGTGGGTGGCCCCAGATATCGAACTCAGGGCCTTCGGAAAGCGAGCATTGCACTTTAACTGCGTCTTGTGAGTAGGCGGAAGGCAAGACTCAAACTCTGGACTGCTGCAATGGGAGGCAGAGAGGGTGCGCTTATTGCTGTTATTCTGTACATCGCGAATGTGCTCGTTTGTCTGCATCATGTAGCTAAATATAACAACAATGATGCCGCAACACGCGCCTGGTGTGGAATCTATCAGCCACAAATATTTCTAGCAACCTAATTTCTAAAAAGCAGTCGACGAAATCTTCCTACTCATTTCTTGCTCGCTCACATTTCAGAAGTAAAAGGAATTCTCTTAAAAGCAGCAGTTTTCGTGATAGCTCCAGGAGAAGAGAGCTGCAGCTATTGCATTCAGCATCCCTTTTGCCTGATAACTAGGTGAGGCACCTCCCTTGTTAAAGGCCTTTCCAGGAAGTAGTTACGTCTTCATGCATGCCAACAAACGAAATGTCTCCTTAAGGATAAACAAGTGTTTTCAGGATAGATGACATATAGCACCATCTGAAAGTTTAAACAATGAAACAATAAATTTAGTCAAATCCTATTGAGTTTTCAAAATTTATTCTCTCTCTCTCCCTCTCGCTCTCTTGCTCTCTCTCTCTTTACTGCGTACACAGTTGGTAGAAAAGAAGATATTGTATTCCACGATGCCGACATTTTAACAGAAATACATGCTAATCGGCCACCTGAACCACAAAAATGAAAAAAATAAATATACAAAACCTAGAAAATATAAAGAATATACCGAGGCATAAATTGATTACCGAAACTGAAATTAATCTTAATGAAAAGTGCGTCGAGCAAAACCTTGGAACCTTCGTTTGGAGTTGTGGCTGTTGCAGTTACGAGCTTTTGCTTGTCCTGCACTGCGCTGTTTATAACAGGTTCTATTACCCTCCACTTTCTCTCCTGTCCTTGTACCTAGACAGTGTAATAGTGTACGAGGGTAGTCTGAAAAGTTTCCGACCTCAACATGTAGATGGCAGCACTCGTAAATAAAAAGTAGTGAATTTCGTTGTCCATCTGTTGACAGTTACTCACCAAATTTTCAGCCATTTTGGACACTCCGTTGTTATATAACAGTCGTTTGAGTGAGATGGTGTGAGTGTTTTTATGAAAATGGACAAAATCGAGTATCGAGCTGCCATTAAATATTTGTTTTTGAAAGTCAATGCGCCTACGTAAATCAAAGATGAGTTGGATTCTGTGTATGGGAACTCTACACAGTGAAATTTTTGGCAGCTGAATTTAAACGTGGCCGTAAGAGCTTGGTAGACGATGAAAGTTCGGGACGTCCAGAAACTGCAACTATCGATGAAAACATCGCCAAATTTCACCAAATAGTGCTAGACGACCACCGAATTAAAGCGAGAGAGATAACAGAGGCTATGTACATGTCAAAAGAACGTGTTTGTCACATATTAAATCAACATTTAGACATGAGAAAGCTATCCGTGCATTGGGTGGTGCGTTCTCTCAGGTTAATCCAAAAACGTGTTCAAAAGAGCATTTCCAACGCTCTGTATGCGCAGTTTAGGTGTAATAAATCCGAGTTTTGGCACTGATTAATTACTGTAGATGAAACTTGATACACCATTATACGCCCGAAATAAAATACAGTCCAAACAGGGGGAACCGGCTCAAAAAAAAATTCTCGGCTGCGAAAGTGATGGCGGCTGTTTTTTGGGATAGTCATGGACAGACAGTCAAGACAGTCACGGCCTCACACCCTCCGGTCTGACGACATGATCCAGCGAGTGGAGAACGTTGTTTTGGAGGATCACCGATTGAGCATTTTCAGATCTTCATGCAGAATTCTGTGCTAAGATCTCACGGAAATGCAAATTTTGGAGGCGATTTCTGCAACTGTCTTGGTTTGTTGTCCCACGATGTTCTGCATTCATTGAAATGTCGCACCCAGGAACGTACATTAGACACATCCATGGTACCATTACTACATGCCTCACTCAACTGTCTTGGTTTGTTGTCACACGATGTTCTGCCTTCATTGAACTGTCGCACCCAGGAACGTACATTAGACACATCCATGGTACCATCACTACATGTCTCACTTAACTATCTTGGTTTGTTGTCACACGATGTTCTGCCTTCATTGAACTGTCGCACCCAGGAATGCACATTAGACACATCCATGGTACCATTACTACATGCCTCACTCAACTGTCTTGGTTTGTTGTCACACGATGTTCTGCCTTCATTGAACTGTCGCACCCAGGAACGTACATTAGACACATCCATGGTACTATCACCACATACCTCACTTAACTGTCTTGGTTTGTTGTCACACGATGTTCTGTCTTCATTGAACTTTTGCACCCAGGAACGTACATTAGACACATCCATGGTACCATCACCACATGCCTCACTCAACTGTCTTGGTTTGTTGTCACACGATGTTCTGCCTTCATTGAACTGTTGCACCAAGGAACGTACATTAGACACATCCATGGTACCATCACCGCATGCCTCACTCGACTGTCTTGGTTTGTTGTCACACGATGTTCTGCCTTCATTGAACTGTCGCACCCAGGAACGTACATTAGACACATCCATGGTAACATCACCACATGCCTCACTCAACTGTCTTGGTTTGTTGTCACACGATGTTCTGCCTTCATTGAACTGTCGCACCCAGGAACGTACATTAGACACATCCATGTTACCATCACCACATGCCGCACTCAACTGTCTTGGTTTGTTGTCACACGATGCTCTGTCTTCATTGAACTGTCGCACCCAGGAACGTACATTAGACACATCCATGTTACCATCACCACATGCCGCACTCAACTGTCTTGGTTTGTTGTCACACGATGCTCTGTCTTCATTGAACTGTCGCACCCAGGAACGTATATTAGACACATCCATGTTACCATCACCACAAGCCTCACTTAACTGTCTTGGTTTGTTGTCACACGATGTTCTGCCTTCATTGAACTGTCGCACCCAGGAACGTACATTAGACACATCTATGTTACCATCACCACATGCCGCACTCAACTGTCTTGGTTTGTTGTCACACGATGCTCTGTCTTCATTGAACTGTCGCACCCAGGAACGTACATTAGACACATCCATGTTACCATCACCACATGCCGCACTCAACTGTCTTGGTTTGTTGTCACACGATGCTCTGTCTTCATTGAACTGTCGCATCCAGGAACGTATATTAGACACATCCATGTTACCATCACCACAAGCCTCACTTAACTGTCTTGGTTTGTTGTCACACGATGTTCTGCCTTCATTGAACTGTCGCACCCAGGAACGTACATTAGACACATCCATGGTAACATCACCACATGCCTCACTCAACTGGCGATGAATTTCAATAGGTGTCACACCATGAAAATGTAGAAAACGAATGATTACTCGCGGTTCTTGCAATGAAAACGTCGCCATTTTAAGTATCAAAAACAGCCCTTACTCTAGTCGCTGCCATTAGAGTTCTATGCACTGCACAGTGCTGCCATCTGTGTCACGCATTCACAAAGAGTTCGCGTGGATTTAAGTTCCTATCTGGTCCCACTCCTGAAAAAATAGGTGTTATAACTTGAACGCACCTCGTAATACAGATTAACTTACTAAACTATTAATTTGATATTAAATATGGGTAAAATTTTACTTTCACGACTGTATACAATCACTGGCTTACATTTTAAGTACAGTATTTATTGTAGTTTTAACATTGAAATGTAAATCTGTAACTAGAGCTACAACTTGTATCCATTCAGTAATTAACAAATATTTCCTATATGTTGACATTCAACTGTCAATACAGTAAACGACTAGCCAACATCGATTGGTATTAGCCAACAGCCGGCCTTGGTCTAAATAACTCTGTATTCCAGAACATAACATTACAAATAATTTTACTATTTTATGATTGTTTAATTAAAAATGTAGTAAGCTTTGTTAATGATTAGTGTAAGTGTTAGATAAAACATTATATGTAGGGATCCCAGATTCTGAAATGAAAAAAGTGGGACACTTTGACTTATGTTATCGGAAAATCAAAGGGCATGTTACATATACAAATAGAGTAAATA